>OY987311.1:27128127-27728127 GCA_963920655.1 Geranium rotundifolium | reverse complement strand
TTTTCTCCCCCTCCATATTTCATAAAGTGTTACCGAGGTACCTGGACGGAGGGTGACACGATTGTGAATTTAGCAGGTTGTGTTGAGTGCCTCTGCCCAAAAGTGTGTAGGGATGTCTTTGGTTAACATCATGACTCTAGCCATTTCTTGAAGTGTTCGGTTCTTTCTTTCAACAATCCCATTCCGTTGAGGGGTAATGGGAGCAGAGAATTTATGGGCAATTCCTTCAGCATTTCTCAGTGTTCGGTTCTTTCTAAACCCTAAGTCTCACAATTTTGCCAATGGTTTCTCCTTTCTCTCTTTGAACTCTTCGACATAGGGATTCGAAGACAAAAAATGTATATGACTTTTCTCTAATAAACTCAACCCAGGTGTACCTTGAGAAGTCGTCCACACAAAGAAATATATATTTCTTACCTCCAAGACTTTCAACTTGCATAGGTCCCATGAGATCTACATGCAAAAGTTCTAGGACTCGAGAGGTGGTAAGATGTTGTATCTTCTTGTGTGACGTTTTGACTTGTTTCCCTATCTGAAATTCTCCACAGATTTTTCCTTCAATGATCTTTAAATCTAGAACTCCGATGATGGCTTTTTCAGATAGAATATTCTGCATGCTCCTTAGATTTATGTGTCCAAGCTTTTGGTGTCAGGGCTTGGTTTCTTATGTTTTGGATATAGGGTATTGAGTAGATAAAGGACCTGCTGTTGGGGACCATAGATAGCAGTTGTCTTGTGACCTAAGTCCAGTCATCAGTTCCTCTAGTTGAGTGTTCATTACTGCACACTTGTTGCAAGTAAATTTGACTTCAATGTCTAGATCGCAGAGTTGACTGATACTTATCAAATTGGCAGTAAGCCCTACTACTAGTAAGACTTCCTTTAGGCAAGGTGAGTTCGGTAGGTTGAGCTTCCCTTTTCCTAGTACCTTGGCTTTCACTCCATCTCCAAAGAGCATGATGTCAGAGTAGTAAGGAATGTAATATTACCAGTCATATGCCGAGAGGAGCCACTGTCGAAGTACTAATCGTTACTGATAGAGGCTTTTAGTGAGGTGTAAGTAACATTAGCCCTGTAACGTACTTCCTTTACCCGCCATTCTTTTTATATTTTTGGTTGGAGGTGCACCTTTTTCTCTCTCCATACTTGTCGATTTTGAGCTTTGGCAGTCCTACGTTTAACGGAGTTTTTTCCATAGAGGTGACAGCAGAATGGTCGAATGTGACCTTCTTGTCCACAATGATGGCATGTCCAATTATGTTTTCTTTTCTTTGGACTGCCATGATGGTGTTCCTTCCGCGGCAGAGTTCTACCGGATGTCTGTGACATCTGTTGGGACATGTGATTGGTAGTTCTTTGAGGAACGAAAGTGGTCTTTACTGTTGGGGCTTCTGTAGAGTAACCAAGTCCTTACATGTTGTTTGCTGATTTTCCAACGGATAGGATTCGGTCCAAGGTGTTAGTGCTTGGATTCATCATTTTGATGGACTTGGTCATGAGCTCCAGTTCTCTCTTTAGATGAGCTATTTCCTTCTTTAGATCAATGATGGCTTCGAGAAGTCTGGTCTTGTCTTCATTGAGGGAGAGAATGATAGCATTATGTTCTCAATGACCTGAGAGTCTTCAAGCCATTTGACATACCAGTCATTGTATGTATTGTTGAGAGTCTCATATGATAACTCGTCATCCGAGGTAGATTTCTTCATGAGTTCGGTGGATGTGGAGGCAGTGAATGCTACATGGTTGCTTGTTAGTTCTATGTCACTTTCTTCTTCTTCTTCTTCTTCTTCTTCTTCTTCTTCTTCTTCTTCTTCTTTTTCATCCGAAAATGATGCAATATATCCCTTCTTTTGGTTTTTCAAGAAGTTAGGACATTCCCTCTGTACATCCCCATAGCATTCGCAATCGAAGCACTGAACCCCTCTTTTTGCCTTTTCACCTCGTCTGCCTTTTTTGTTCTCACCCTTATGAAACTTTAGCTGTAGTTTGTCTCTAACATTTTGTGAGACATTCTTTCTAGCTATCTGGTTGAACCTTTTCATGACTCGATTATAGTTTTTGGCGAGCATAGCAATGGTGTCGTCAATATCATTGTCAGAGTCTGAAAGTACTTGCTCCTTCTGGGCATGAGTGGAAGTTTTGAAGGCTACTCCTTTATGCTTTTTCTCCATGGTTGGTAGGGAGAGCTCGTAGGTCACAAGGGATCCCATGAGTTCATCAAATTTCAGAATTTTTAGATCATGACATTTTTCTATGGCAGTGATCTTCATCTTGAATCTAGAGCTTAGAGCCCTAAGGGTTTTTTCTGACTAAATCTTCATCCGTCATTGGTTTTCCCAATGAGTATGAATCGTTGGCTAGATCCCTAATCCGTACATTGAACTCAGTTACGGTATCGTCCTCTTTCATAGAGAGAGCTTCAAAATTAGTGGTGAGATATTGTAGTTTCTGCTCTCGGACCTTGGAGGTTCCTTCATAGGCAGTGACAAGAGTATCCCAGGCTATCTTGGCACTAGTGCATGTGTTGATAAGCCTAAAGACATTCATGTCTACTCCATTAAATATAGCATTGAGAGCTTTAGAGTTGCCTAGGGCTGCTTCAACTTCTTAGTTGCTCCAGTCTTTCTCAGGTTTCAAATCGGTTTTATTTCCTTGAGCATCAGCATAATGAGGTTCTTCCCAGCCATTGACAACAACCTTCCAGGTCTTGATATCGAGAGATTTCATGAAGGCACACATTCGTGCTTTCCAATAACTATAGTTAGTTCCATCGAGCACTGTTGGTCGATTGATCGATCCTCCTTCCTTTGAGTCCATATTAGCTACACAGAATCTTTGCAGGAAATCACTAAGAATTTAAGGTGCCCACTCTAATACCAATTGAAATTCTGTTAAGTAGCCGGGACAAGATGTCGAACCTAATGTCGTAAGTTTGGTTCGACAACTTGCTTAAGCACAATTTATGGACAGTAAATAGTAAAGTAATAAACAGAAGACAAAATATGTTTACCCAGTTCTGTGACTCCGCACCTACGTATGGGGGCACTATGTCAGTGGAAAGGTTTTAACTATTTGGTAGTCAATAGTACAACTTCAAGCATCAACTAGCTATCGCATAAGCTATTTTCCTAAGCTACTAGAGATCTCACCGTGAACAACCTCGACCAGAGACTCCCCCTGTCTTTGAGAACGTCTCAATTCCACCCTTCGAGCAAGCCTATTCTCGGTTGCGTTGTCTTCGACAATCTTCTTCGTGAGTCTTCAATCACGAACAAAACCCAATAGACTACAAACACTCAAATCTCCTCGATTTGATGTATGTAATCGAAAGCGTACTCTCTAAATAGATCAACCTCTCAATCTGCTCGTCTTACACGATTAAGAGCTCTGTCAATTTAACACAGAGAAAAGGACTAAGTTGCTAAGGGGGTAGCGCCTGCTTTTATAGCAACTCACATTGCCTAATCGGATTCCTATTCCGATTAGGAAATCCCTTGTCGCCTTGCGTTTTTGGCAAGTAACAAGTTGGCGTTGCCGCCTTCATTAAATTTTGCTTGCGTGTCTTTCTTCCAGCTGTACCTTGCCTAAACCTGTCATGCTTTGACTTCTTCGCGCGCACATCTTCTGTGAGTAAAACAGGAAGTCTTCGATGTCTTGCCTATAACTGCGAGTATCATGTCGCACTAACTGTGTTGCAACATGTTGTCCGACATCTTGACTTTGCGCTGAAAAATATGCCAATACTAAACGTAGTAACATATACAATCATTTATATCTTTATGATTCAAAATCATTGGAGCACAAAAAAGAAGATTTTTAAGCTCAATACAATTTTATTGGAGTTTGACTCATCTCTAACGTCTACTCCATGGAATTCAATGATTCCACAACAATTCCATTGTCATGAACTTTTGGGTTTCCTATAGTATCCACATCCACACAAGTTTCGTATTGTCAACGCTTACAATTAGATTCTCGTTGAATCATCCTCAATCCTCAATTTTAAGGTTCATCTTTTTTGTCTGACTATCTTGTAAGATCCAGTTTCTATAAATGTTATGTTCGAGTCAGTTTAATGATTTTAGGATTTTAATTTTGATTCGAAAAGATTTTGGAGAATCCAATTACAAACCTAAAAAAGAATTTTCATTATATTTTTCATCCCTTTTATTTTGAACGATTGTATCTCTAGTTAAACTTTTAATTGTCTAATTCTCAAGTTTTCAAAGCTTTATATTGTTCATTTGATTCTCAAATTAGATTTTTCTGACTAGTTTGAGTTTTTTTTATCAGCAAAGTAGTATTAGGGATAATGACACTTTGTTACACTTAACTATAGTGAAATGACACTTTCATACCCTAACTATTTTTGTCTCTTTTTTAGTACCCTAACAAACTTTTTGTGACAATCTATGCTAAAATGACTAAAATACCCCTGATTTAAGAAATCAAAATAAAACTAGTCCAATATGATTTATCAAACCATATTCGAAATGATTTAAATTTAATTATATATTTTCGGGTATAGTTATATTTGCATCTTAAGTACAAATCAAATTGAACTAGAGAAAAAAAAATTGAACCAATTCAATTTATAGTTTCTTACACCAAGGGTAGTTTAGGTGTTTTAGACATTTTAGAGGTAGGTTGTCACACAAAAATTGTTAGGGTACTAAAAAGAGAGAAAAATAGTTAGGGTATGAAGGTGTCATTTCGCTATAGTTAGGTGTATTAAAGTGTCATTATCCCTAGTTTTTATTACGGTAAAACAAGTACAAAAGGAGTATGAAAACTGTGAAACAAAAAACTAAGCAAAAGCCTAAAAATTAAATTTAAACCAATTAAAAACACATAACCAAAAACCCTAACTAAATAACCCGCGCGAAGTAGCCAAGATCGCAAAGGAGCCAAGATCGCAACAGAAAGAAGAACTAGCTCCAGATGTTGGCTTTGATGACAAATGAGTTTGGGATAGAAGATATGTGAATTACTAGTTTGTATTTGAAAGTTTTTTTTTGGATGTGATGTTCTTATTTATGAGATGCACAATACGAGGAAGATGAAGAGTAGATGTTAGAAAAAGACATGTGGGTTATGGCAGTTTGGGAAGAAAAAAAAGGGTAATTCATGTTCACTACGATGTACTATGCGAGTTTTTCAATTCACTACGGTGCACTTTTGTCTTGGTATTAATTCACTACGACGAATTTTGTTTTTGTTTAGTTTTGTGTAGAAACGTATATGATACTTTTAAGTTTTAACACTACATTTAAAAAAATATATGTATTATTATTTTTATTAATATTTGTTAATACAAGAGTATTTTCAATATTTAATTTTTCTATCCATTTTAATTGACGATGTAATAAATTGCAAGGGTGGACACATTTTACCCAAAACTGAATCTGAACCGCGATCCAAACCGAATCCGAACCGAAGAACTGTGGGTATCATATCGGATTTGGGTCTAAAAATTGAAACCCGAGTCAATTCGCTTCGAGTCAGTTCTGAGAGTGTAGAACCGTTAATTAACCGGTTTAGAACTGAACCGATTTATAAAGTTTTAATTAGTATTTTTGTATTTCGATTTTAAGTTTTTTCCTACAAAAGAGTTGAATCATGTATAATTTTCACCATAAATTGAAAAATGTATGAATATCACAATAATTGGGTCTGATTTGGAAAAATTATAAAACTAGACCTGAGAACCGGACTCTCAATCTCACAATTAATCATTCAATCGGGTCTAATTTTATAGATCCGAGAATTGCACTAGAGAACTGGACTAGAACCGTACCGATTCCCACCTATTGGGTCCGTTTTTGGGGCTAAAAATAAAGAACCGAATTGTTCGGTTCGGGCCGGTTCGGTCTAATTCCAGAACTATGCCCAACCCTAATAAATTGATACACATACATAATTCGCCATAGTGAACCGATACAAAAAAATTATTTCGTAGTGAATTAAAAAATTTGCATATTATACTAAAGTGAACAAGAATTACCCAAAAAAGAAAACAGATTGTGTGTAGGCACATGCATAAAGGGAAATCTATTTTTCGTCCATTTTGTATGAAATTGTAAAAAAACTATTTGTTAAGGTAATCATGTGTCATAATTTAAACATCGGATTTATATGTGTTTATAACTAGTAGACAATAGTTAAGGGTAATCATCTGCATTTTGCTCTTTATCTATTATATGTGTATATATTTTGTCCACTGACTTTTTAGTATCTTGAAAAAATAATTTAAAGAGATTTTTCTGTTCCTAGCAGAGATCATGATCATTAAATTAAAAATCTAACAAACCATTAGCTGAAATAAATTTTTTAAAAGGATTTTTAGTATATATTATTATTGTGAGTCAATGTCAAAAATTTCACTCAGATTCTTTAAGACTGACTATTAAAGGTAAGTACATGTATGCATCCGACCAACACGCACAACTTTGAACATGTCTGGATATATATGGGTTATAATTATTGGTACCTGCAACCTACTCAACAGGTTGATTTTTGCCCGCTGATACACCCGAGCGAGTCGGGCAGATACTCACACAACCTGCACTCTCGTTATAACCCTAAAAATTCTCCTCAAGTATCTACTTTCTCAATATTCCTAATTAAACATCATTTAACATATTCCACCACCATATAATTAAATGGAACGAAGCACGAGGAGAAATGAACTAAAGCACGCGGAGGGTTGAGGTAAGAATGTGCATTTTCTACCTGCAACTCGATCCGCTCGCTAATCCGACCCGCTAATTCCATAAGTATAACACTTATACGCGAGTTATGGGAAGATTAATATGTAATAAAATGTTTCACTCACAAAGTAATAGGTGGATCTTAGGTTGAGATGTGAGATCTATAGGCCTTTTCCAAATCAAACCTAACTTCCAGCTCGACACCTAAGCCTAACACTTAAGTTTAACACCATATTATTGAGGTTTATCTAACTTAAACCTAACTTCTACCTCAGCCCTTAAACCTAACACTTCAGCCCAACCTCAAACCTAAGACTAATACTACATCTCTTATATATGCCATCTTTTTCGATGCGTGATTGATTTTTAGTGTGCGAGATGTAGGATTAGATGTTGGGCTGAAGTGTTAGTTTAAAGGTAGGCTAGAAGTTAGGTTTGAGCTAGATATGGCTCAATACTATGTGTTGAGCTTAAGTGTTAGGCATATGGGTCTAAATAGAAGTTAAGTTTGGTTTGGATGAGGCCCAAAAACCAGCATATCTCAGTCCCAACTCCTGGTTCATTCGCTATTTTACGAGTGGAGCATTTTATTAATCGCAAACTACCTGATAACCCGAGGTGAGTGTTATATAGATGGAGGGTTAGGTTGCAGGTAAAAAAAATAAACTAACTGATGATGAATTTTTGGGGTTGGAGATCTTAAAACTTTTAGGTTTGAGATAGTTACATATCACATATTTCAAGTTTGTCTGTTTACGAGTCAACTACTCAAACTTTAAAAGTTCTTTTTTATAAATAGTTAGTTTTATCTTGATATTTTAATTTATTTTGAAGATTAGATGCACATGCATAATTTCATCTATGATTCAAGTCTCAATTTTGAAAGCTGGAGAAACTTTTAGTTTTAAAGAGAGAGAGAGCAAGAGGAGGATGAGATATACCGAGAAAAAAAGACTAATGACATTTATTTGAAATTTTAGAAGAAAAGAATACTAAGCGCACATAGCATAGTAAAATATTAATATACTGTAGTTAGATGTATCAAATGTTTATATGAAATTATCGCTCTGAGTATATTTACAGGCGAGTATCAAATTTTTAACACATTGGATAGGAGAGAAGACAAAATAATAATCTTTGAATGTGACCGTCTCATCTCACGTTGGTCTCGCATCCTGCTCTTGGATTCCTTTTAATTTATCAGTTTCTTTAAGAAGAAAATACACAAATCAGTATTTCACTGCCAACTCATATCACATCTGTTAATCTTATTAAGACAACTTCTACTCATTTTCCTACTGTGTTCTCTCTTGTTTTTATTTCTCCATATACTCTCTACTTTAGAATCGAGCCTTGTCTTGTTCCATAACATCCTTTTCAAGCCTTGAAAACCTAAAATTTCACTCACCGTTGCTTGATTGGGTGCCAAATACATCGATTTCATAATAAAACAAGGTCGACCCACTTCCAAGACATTCCATTTCCATTCCCGGATCATTTTCTTGCGATCTTAGCTTGTTTTCAGTTCCAACCGAGGAGCTTGGTGGGTACGATTCGAGCAAGGAAAGTTCAGTTCTTGAAGCCAAGAGGCATTTGGGTTTTGCCCGATTCTAGAAAAAAGGTTATTTTCTTCAACTCATCGTAGATCTGTTGGGTGTTCCCTAAACACCCAGAAGATGATTCTGTTGCAGTCCCATTCCAGATTTCTCCTACAGACCCTACTGAGTCGGGTCCAAAAGTGAGTTTTGTTTTCTTCATCCCCTTTAACTTGGATTAACCTGAGGAGTTTTGTCCACTTGTTATGTTAGAAATGTTGTATTGGGATGAATTAGTTTGATTTTATAACGGATGTTCGAATCACTTTCAATGCATTGGGATTTGTTGTTCTCAGGATAGGGACTGGGGTTTGATGTTCATATGTCATCTTTAGTTTTGGATTTTAAGGCGTGACATTTAAGAAAGCTAGGTGCAAGGTGATTGATTGGTGTAACGATCAGGACCCAAAATCATAATCAAAACAATAAAATGAATCGATAACTTGATTACTTGATTGATAAATCGGAATTGTTACGACTTACAACCCAACCTTTAGGGTACGGGAGGTCCTCAAGAGGCACCACACACAACTCAGATCATTTTCAACACCGAATAATAAGAAGGAAAATACAATTTATAGGTCTTCTCAGCAACCCTAGCTCCTCAGGCGATCTCTGCAAGTTCATCTGACGTCTCTCCGCTGGATTATTGAGCCACATCAACCCTTTTCTCTCGGCTCATACACGTGTCCGCCTTGTCCAAATCTCCAACGACCAGCTCCTTGCCCAAAACGATGTCGCGCCTCGCTGGTTTTTTCTCATTAATCAAAACGCCAGCGTTTAGCTTTCTGGCTCTTAATAGTAGGGCTGGACATTTTCCACAATCATGACAATTGGCACCTTCAAAATTAAATGTATATTTAGCTCAATTTGATTGGGTAAAATATCCCAAGTTTGAAGTTTGATTTTGCTTCACAGATGCTTATCAGTTTCTCTGGTTCTGTGAGATGTTATACTACAAAAGTTTTTTTTTTATCTCAGTTGTAGCAGAAAAGGAGAAAATGTTTTCTTTTGTAGTTGTTTTTATTATTTTCAAGACATATAAGAAAATGTGACGTTTCTTGCGCAAATATATGATGATGGTGTTAGTAAAAATCGTTGCCTTGTCTGTATATTAATTTTGAAAAAAGTATCGGAGAGGTGGAGAAACAATGCTTGACAATCTGGAGGGTGATCCTTTCTTTTTGAGATCTTGGTTCATGGCTTGTTTTAGGTCACTCTTATTTTATCTCCTTTTGTCGGTACATTAAAAATAATAGATGATATTCATATCTGATGTATATATATAACTCTAAATATGCAGCCTTGAAAAAGCAGTTGAGCTGGATTATCAATGGGTTGAATTCGATGATATTCGTTACCATATTCAGGTAATTTTACCGGCTTTTCTGATAAGACGTATTAACTACAGGGGCATATTTGAAATTTATTTTATCCGGCAATTTTGGTTATCTTGATTCTTTCATAAATAAATTTAAAAGGTTGGATTCAGTACATCTAACTTGTGGAATATTTTACAGGTCTCAATGAAGAATTCACATATCATTTTGCTGTCACTTTCACTACCCACTCCCCCTCCAGAAACTGTTTTCATTGGCGGACTTCCATTTGGAGCAATAGAAGCCATAAAAGCTGCATATGGTGTGGTTGTACAAATTCTCGATCCCCCACGGGATGGCTTTAATCTCACGCTGAAGCTTAATTTGTCTAAGCTTCCCCCAGATGAAGGTTCAATGAGTTTCTTTCCTAAGGTCGTTATAGTTTGCTGTGTGTATGCTACATTTAGGTTTAGTTTGCCAGAACCTTTTCCTTTCCAATTGAGCTTCACATTTTTATTTTTATTTTTATTAGTATTTACCACTTTACCCTTCTTAAGACGGATTAATAATTTTGCTTGTTGATGGTTTTACTTTCTATGAGACCGTCTTCTTGTCATTATCATGGTTAGAACAAAATAATATATGTATTTTATTTTGCATCATTAGTTGTTTTCTTTCAAGGGTGGGCTTTTGTAAGATAGAAGTTGGAAATGTTTGATCAAAATTGGTATAAGTTTGCATGGAACTTACATGTTCAGAATGATAGAAAGATCTTGTATGAGAACATACTTGGTAGATTCATAATTAACAAAATGAGCATGTTAGGTCGTCTTTGATTCTAAAAATTGTAGGCAAGTTATAAACTTTACCCTCTTATTGATTCCAATGTAATCTCTTATTGGAATATGCATTTTGACTGATTCTCTTTCTTGTGCATTGCTTTATTTCCTAACACTTTCTATTGTGAACATTGAGCAGACTTTAGGCAATCACTGTTGGTAAAAATTGCATCAGCAAGGGAAATAGTACTTGGAGCTCCATTAAGAGTAATTCTAAAACACCTTGCTTCAAGAATGGTTGCTCCTAATATGGATCAGCTTGTTGCCATTGTGCATCGGCCAAATGAGTCTTTTTTTGTCGTTCCCGAGGTACTTAAATCTTGCTCTCTACTTTACTATTCTGGAACGGTAACTACTTCTGTGCATGTATATGTGTCAAGACTTAACCTTTTTCTCTTCTCACTGTTCTTTTGCTTGAAGCTACTCATCTTCAGGCGTATCCAAATCAAAGAGTATTTTTTTATCACTGAAACTGACTTGGGCTCTTAAAATGCCTCTTAGTATGAAGTATAGTTTCATTGGTTAAATTCTACAATAAATTGTCCTGTCTTCTTGTCAACTGTATAAAACACTTTCCAGTTAAGGATCAATTTTTCTCATATTTCTCGTTTTAGAAATTAATCTTCTATTATCTTTGTATATCCTGAGTACTTTTCGAGATACACCAAATAGTAGGATAAGCAAGAAATATCTTCTTGAAGACATTCCAGGAATCTATGGCATTAATTGGGGCATAATATGTGCTAGTAAACCATATATTAGTCTGCTTTCGGTTGCTGTTTCCAAAATATTGGTTATACTAAGCTTGCTAAATAGCTGCTATTGATGCACCACTTATTGAAATTCTATAATTGCTTATGACAGAGAGAAAAGGCTATTGTGGTATTTCCTATGCGATTTAGTGACTCCATCGATATTGTCCTTGCAACTTCATTTCTACAGGTACTGCAAGTCATATGTTAAGTTTTATTGAACATAAGTACCTAATTAATCGCCTGTGTATCTTGCATTTTTATTCCTAATTGGTACTTCCTAGCATGCTACTTTGTTTTCTAGTTACGTTGCATTGGTTATTTTCATGTAGTAAAATTTTTGTTACAATTTAGGAATTTGTGGAAGCAAGGCGTGCTACTGCATTAAATAATGCGCCTCCTTGTTCATGGTCTCCTACACCTCCTCTAGAACTGAAAGGAGTTCCTTCTGAAGCATTATGTGCAAATGCTGGATTTGTGACTTTCAGTACTTCTCAAACAATCAACTTTGGTCCTCTGTTTTCCCCATTCTATTATGTTACATGTTTTAATGATTTCAATCAATGCAGTCATTTCCCCCCGTCATGTAGAGAGCAAAAAACTGGATCGTATAGTTTGCGGGTTGTCTACATTTCATGGATACGTTAGCTATCATGTCAAGGTGAGATTTGTTTGAGCAAAAATGCTTTAATGCTTTATACTTCTGCTTATGTGTGGTATGCTTCTAATCATAGAAATCCAATTAACCAAAAGGGAAAACAAGTAGTATGTTCACAGGTTGTTTGTTTGTATGATTGTAAATTAACCTTGGCACATTATGTGTTTTATGGGTACCCGTTTTTATGATAAATGTGTGGAAATGGTTTATCATAAGTTGCTAGGTATTTATTTGGTCATTATTTGCTCTAAAGCTCTGCATTAAAAGCAACAGAGCGTTCCTAAGCCTTTTAGTACAAAAATTTACAGAATAAATGTCCATAAAACTCCTATATTTTGTTTATGGTTTTATATGTTTTGTGAAGCTTGATGCTGGTGTGACAAGGCTTCATTTTTGAGTGCTAGATTTTTACCTGGTTGCATGTGTTCGTAAATATATAACTTTCTGATACCAACCTTTTCCACGCTTATTCTTGAACAGTGCTCAGAGGGTTTCATGCATACCAGGATGCGGCGACGTGTTGAGTCCTTGATTCAGGTACTGTTTAAAGTTAAGCTGTATTTTACTTTTACATCATAACAATGTGCTGAGCATATTGTGGTAGAATTTTTTTACTCTAGTCTTTTATTGATGATTGTTGTTGTTCATAATACAATGAGAGCAACCCCTTATATAGGGAATACACATTACAAGTAGGATAGTATCTACTAAACCAAATTAGGAAACCCTAAATAGGCAACCTTAGTAATCCTGATTGACACCCCCCCTCAAATTGATGTGGGTCGATCAACATCAATTTGAATATAAAATAACTGATATGGTGGCGGCACTTGACGGTTATGTCGGTGGAATGACGTTGATTTGGTGTTTGAACTCGGAACTCGAAGAACTTGGAGACTTCGGGACTTCGAAAACTTGTAACTTGGAGACGGAGACAGGAGTCTTGGGAATTTATACCCAACTTGGAGATCATGAGATTCATACCCATACCTCGGAGAAGGAGACTCTGGGGATTTATACCCAACTTGGAGATCATGGGGATTCATACCCATACCTCGAAGACAGAGACAAGAGTGCGCTACGGCTTCAACATATTCTCTCACATTCTTGAGTGAAAGGGGCTTAAGATAGTAAAGAAAAAACAAAACAGAGATCCGAACATCTCAAGAAAACACCAAAAACATGTCAATAAACAAGAAAATTAGCCGAAAAATTCATGGTAGCAACCGGGATAGTGAAGCAAATCAGAGAACATAGGGAGGAATCAGGGAGGTAGCTCGGAAAAAAAAAATTAATGAACAGTGCCCATGAACGGTAACTGTGACAATGTCGGTGAACAGTAGTCGTGAATAGTATCCGATGAACAATAGCCAGATTTATTTTTAGAGGGCAAAAAAAACTGGGAGGAGAGTTTGAATATAGGATGAAATTGGAATTTCTAATGCCTCGCCCACCCGCTAAAACATAAGTAACGAGTGGGCAAAGCAACACACATGAAAATTGACCTAAGGATCGAAAAGGTTAGAGAGGCTCTGATACTACCATGTCAATCTCAAGATTTATTGATGATTGTTGTTGTTCATAATACATTGAGAGCAACCCTTTATATATGGAATACACATTACAAATAGGATAGTATCTACTAAACCAAATTAGGAAACCCTAAATAGGTAACCTTAATAATCCTGATTGACGCCCTTAATTTTGTTTGTTCACTACAACTTAATTTCCTCTCCTAGACACCCAGAGGATGCTTCGGCCATTACCCTCCTCTATCTCTTTAACTTTTAATCTTCAACCTCTTTAATATCTCGACACTGGTTAATTGTTAATATCATCTCCATCTTCTTTTTCTCATCTTCTAACATCTCTGGTTGCATTTGATATGTTTTCGGATGTATGTAGTTGCTTCTGACGGGCATTTGAATGGTCATTTTGTAAATTATTGTGGAGAAAGAAATAGTTTTCTATTCTGTATCATTGTATGGGTAAAGAATAACAAAATACTATTTAAATCTCTGGCGGCGCATAGACCAAACTAATAATGAACAATAAGAAAAGTAACAATTTACTTGTAAGAGAGCTCTTGAAATGATTGGATAGTAGCGCAAGGAATATGATGCGGCTTATTAGTTACTTTGGGGCTAAATAGAATCTCATTTGCCTACAAAAATCAGACTATCACTTATAATACTTCATATAATTTCATCTTGATAGACCTTAGATAGTCCGAACTTCATGAACAGTGGTTTGCATTTGAGTCAGTAAATTAAGAATGTAATAGTATATGATAGGATATTAGGATGTCTGGTGGAGAAGTTATGTAGCAAGTTAAATAATTCATTTAATTCAAGAACACGTTTCACTTTTGTTTTCTCCTTTAAAGGTCAAGGTTCAGATTGCTGCAGCTTTTTTTATTCAGTCATCCCATCTAATGCTAGCCTCTTTGTGGAAAGCTGAACATTGAATTACTCGTGACAGGCTCTCGGTCGTGCCAAACCAGAAACAGTAAAGTCAAAGAAAACATCACCGAGTAGATCCTTCAAACGGCTGGTTTGTCATGAATGATAATACTTATTTCCTTGAAAAATAACTAATTGTTTCTTTCTGAGGCTTGTTTGCTATGTGGTGTGCTTTGTAGGGCCTCAAGGATTCGCGGAACAACTCATTTACATGAAGTCGGTCGGGGTATGTGCTCAAATGGGATTTGTGAGCCAATGCTGCTGGTTGCTGCATACACATGGAGATGGTTGGAGAAGATCACATTATAACTAATCCCTTTCCTTGTAACATACTTCATGCCAGCCAAGCCTTTCCTTGTACAAACTCAATTTTGGAGTTAATAATGTTGTGAAACCTTAACTGAAATAAAATTGGGATGAAACTGATATGTATGTAATTTGAACTAAAGAGATGAATTTAGCAGGAGTAAATTGGAGGGTATATTCATATTCAGGCTGCTGCTTGTTTGTGCAAACAATTCAATATATAGAAAATGAAGTCTTGTTCGGTCAATAAACATGAGCTTTGTGGGACCCTCCTCTTTCTCTTTCTCTTTCTCTCAAGAAATAGAACTGGAAATGGTTAGTTAGAGTTAGATATGGATGGGCAAGCTCAGCAGCTATACAAAGGAAGGAGAAGAACAAGTGAACAAAAGGGTCGCTGGTGCCACGTGGCGACAACCCAATGGTTACGTGCATTTTCAGCTACATTGAACGACCCAACAGGCCAACAGACACACTCTCTCTCCTCTTTGTCTTTGTCAGAGAGAGAGAGAGAGTGTGTGTGTGTGTCCTGACGAATCCGTATATCGAAAGATTATTACTTTTTCTCTCCCCCTATTTTTATTCCTTTCCCTTTTGTTTCTCTCTCCTCTTTCTCGTATCGTATCTCCCCCATTTCCTTCCATGCCCTAATCTCCTCCTCCACCACGCTGCTTTCATTTACTCATCCATGGTAACCTCACCACTACTTGTTTGCTTTCGATTTCCTCCAATTTCAGCTGCTTTGGTTTTGCTGTTCATTTCTGGGGTCTTGACTCCCTGATTGATTGTGCTTGGTGATTTGGGGTTTTTTTTGGTATCTGGGTTGAGGGAGTGGTAGGGCTGCCTAGCTGGTAATGTGCATGCATTGCTGTGTTATGGTGGTTCCATTGGTTAAAGGTTGCAACTTTTTGTCTGTAATTGTGTGTTTGGTTGGGAAGTGAATCAAGTGATGGTTGAATCCACTTGTTGGTGTATAAGTTTTTATGAATTGTATTTTGCTGATTTGAATTGGCTGTTCAGTAGTTATTGTTGCTCTTACAACTCAGTCAATAGGCGTTACGATATTGCAATCTGAATTGCTATTGTTTGAGCGTTTTTACAGCTTCCCGTGGAACCAAATGGGTTTGTGTGCCTTTGCATGACCAACTGAGGCGTGGAACTTTATCATTACGGTTTCATGATCATACATATAGATGATCACAGTGAGGCCACATGTTAAATACTGTTAATTTAAAACGTGCTACTTTGACATTGAAATGTCGCTATGGTGCAAGTCAAAGCTAAATTTATTTTTTCATTTATCAACTTACTAATTTATGATCAGATGACTACCTAGTTTGCACACTTTATTTTACTAGTAGAAAGTAACGACTTCACGTGTCTACGGTAACGATTGCTGCTGCTTTTGGAATATTTCTATCATGATGCATGTCACAACCAAAACAAATTAGGAAAACAATCCCGAGTTCCAACTTTTTATTTAATGCCATTTTTGTATATTGAGCTATTTCTCTAATGGCTTTAATACATTGAAGTGTAGATACACTGCATTTGGGATTTGGCGTGGATAAATTGCTGTCACAGAACTTTGATTCTTAACTTTTTAGTGACCCGCGATGTGCTAATTGTCACCGTCGGTCACAAATGTGAGGAGCTGGATTGAAAGATGAAGGACAATGATTCCTTGACTAGTAAAATGATGAACAGAAACTGGGTGTTGAAGCGCAAAAGGAGAAAATTGCTGAATGGACCTGAGCCGTACAATGGTAAAGAAGACCCTGTTATAACCGCTGAGTCTCCAAGGACTTCGTCTTCATCTAAGCGCAGGCTGAATAATGAAATAAATTCTGAACGATCATCATCCAAAAAGAAAGGAAATGATGGGGTGAGTGGTATTTCATCCTTGGGCATTTATGTTGGTTTCCTTATGTTCGTCAACGTAATAACTGTTTCTCTTGCCTGATATAAGGAAATGTTAAAATATTACATTTCATTCTAAATGGTTAGATTGATAGTATCGTCTAGAATTCTTAACTCATCAGTAGATCATGAGGTTACGTACTCAATTATTAACCTCTTCATAGGCTTTCAATTTAGAAGAATCTACCAAGCCACCCTCTTTTTTCCTTATATATTATTTTCTGTTTTTAGGAGTCCAATAAATACCATAGGAACTCTTTAGCCGAGGAACCCTAAAGGTCTGTAAATCCCATAAATGGTGCTAGCGGGTAGAGTTATTTTCTACTTTTTATAGTGGGCTGTGTAGAGGCATGATGTACCTTCCACGGGACTAGGATAATATGATGTACTTCTTTGTAGTAAAAATTGTCAATCCAATTTTTAGAGCTTCAAAAGTTAAGCCCCCTGCTAGCTTGCCACTACCCAAGCCTCCCAATTATTTTACTGCAACTGTTGTCCCATCAAATGCAAGAGCTTAAAGGTACTGGGAACATCGTCCAGATGTAGTTGCATGAAAAAATTGTTTCTCCATAACAATATATTTTCTGTACTTAAAAAGCTAGGACTAGGATTCATAAGTTCAGTTTGCACTATGATATGCGTATGTGCTTTTCATTTTAAATTGAGATGAGCATTGATGCCTTCAAGTTTGTAAGTCTGAAGATTTTCTTGTTGCTAAAATGATAGATCTTGATATGCACCATACTTTTGGTAATCTCAAATCTTCTGCATTTCAGTATTATTACGAGTGTGCCATCTGTGATCGTGGTGGCAACTTGTTGTGTTGTGATGGCTGCCCCCAAACCTATCATCTTCAGTGCCTTGATCCTCCACTCAAGGTACGCCTGGTTATTTTAAACCGTGGCTAGTTCACGTGCCTATTCCTTCAGACTATATTAGGTCATTGGGTGCTTTTTATTTGCTTGCGTTTGATTTTATTTATTATGTTGCACAGCGTATTCCAATGGGGAGGTGGAAATGCCCAAAGTGCTGTCAGAAAAGTGAACCGGAGTCCATGAACAGTTTGGATTCCGTTTCAAAACTAGCAAGGACGAAGAAGACAGTAACTATTAAATCTAGAACTGGAATGAAGTCCTCTGGCATGGACAATGTATCACAGGTTTATGGAAGCTCCATACTTGGCAAGAAAAGATCATCCAACAAAGGAAAATCTGTTTCTTGTAGATTCAAATCATTTGAAAAGAAACCGGATTCCTCTCATGATCTATCTCATGTTGATTCTGTAGAGTGTAGTCCCTTATCTGCAAATGTTGATGATGAAAATAAACCTGAAATTTCCCCAGAAGACTCACCTACTGACGAGAAATTTGTTTCCCCTGCTAAAAAAGTTCAGTCTCTGTCTAAAGGTACAAGGTCGGAATCAGATGGATCTCCTGAGGTAACACTTGTTTTGTCTTGTAATGATGTATCTCCAAGAGACAAGTTTGTCCCCGATGTTGGTGCAGTGATCAAGAAAACTAGAAAAAGAGATCGCAGAGATAACAAAAGTGACAGTCAGAAGAAGAGTAGGACTGATAAGGGAAAATTACCTGTTAGTACTTCTGAAAAGTATGAGTCCAAAGCAAATGTAGCAAGCCAAGGAAACAGTAAACTGCACCGAAAGCGGAAGAGTGTTAAACATGTAGTTTCTGCATCTTTGTTGAAGGAGGACGCTGACAAGAAGAGCTTGGAAATCCTGAAAAAAGACGAGGTATATTTTTATAGTTCTGTTGTTCTTATGGTTATTGAAGCTACTTCATGTCATTTTTCTAGAAGTTCTCCTGGAACCCTAAGAATTTGTAAGATTATAAATATAGAAGATGTTGCAAAAACTTTGTAACAGTGCAAGTATTTTATCTACAACGCATAAGCAATTAGTGTCTCCTTTTCTTCCCATTTTTTCATTTATGCTTTTCATTCTCGTATAAATATAGCATTTGTGTTGTCTGTAAAGGAAACAATGAAAAATGCTAACCTTAGTAAACTTTATTTTGGTGGTTTGATGGGTATAATGATTTGGAAGTTTGAGTGATCCACATGCCTAAATTTTGTTTGGGATTGGTATATTTGCAAGTTCAAATACTTATCAAAATTAAGCGACTTGCCCAGTTTTGGTTGAATTTGATATAGTCATCCTCATATGACTATATCCTGGTGGTTAAAGGTACTTCAGCGGGCATGTAAATAACTAAATATCTGCATGCTTGGAAGACAAATAAAATTATGAATGGTACTATTTTCTTGATGCACATGATCATTCTTTATGCCATAATTTCAGCTTCTCTTATATCTGTACATAATTTAGTCTGTTCTATTTGGCAGCCAGACAATGTATAATTGGAGGTCTGCAATTTGATGCAGAAAAATTCTCTTAAAGGCTTTTATTTATTCATGACCTTCATTGTTGTCATTTATTTTCAAATTAGTGTTTAAATGAGTCTGTTTACGAATTATTACTATCAGCGGTAAAAATATATTATTACTTTTTGATGCTGAAGCTTTCTGGGGAAGGACGGCCAACAGATGAGCTAAAGAATGTAGATGGTCATTTGGATG
The DNA here is from genome assembly GCA_963920655.1 of Geranium rotundifolium. Lineage (NCBI taxonomy): Eukaryota > Viridiplantae > Streptophyta > Magnoliopsida > Geraniales > Geraniaceae > Geranium > Geranium rotundifolium. The sequence goes on along the minus strand of OY987311.1, from coordinate 27,708,974 downwards.
AAACGCCGGTATATGATAGTCCTACTGGTGAGAATCAGCAGGTCAGTAAACTAATTTGAGCAGAACTGTTTTGCATTGCATACATAGAGTTCTGGATATTGGATACACTATCTGCGCTCAAGTTATCAGACTTACTCTTGTTCCTGTTCTATATCATTTATTGCAGGTTGATCGGGTTCTAGGTTGTCGAGTTCAAGGTGATAAGACACATTCTTTGCGTCACACATCTATAATTGTTGCCAGTGACTTGCATGCGGATGATCATCTGCCTCCGGAAAACGAACACAAAGTGACAGAGGAAACATCTGTCAGTAATATAGATTTAGATATTGATGCTGCTTATTTAAATCTTACCGGGGATGGCAAGAATGTTGCCAGCAGTTTCAATACAGAAGAAAGCAGAAAGAACAATGTAGATTTACAGAGTAAAGGAAATGGGGATTTAGGATGTATAGGCATAAATATTAAACCTGTAGATGATTCTGAAGTTGCTACAGAAGGTCCAAAAAAGGGTTCTGAGGAGAAGGTAGCCGAGACTATTGATGTTGATTTGAGAAGTAACGGTAGTGAAGGTCCTGAAATTTCTCAAATGCAGGTCACTCATGAAGCCGAAGACACGATAAAAGAGAATATAGAAATGAGATTGATCAGCACAGAAAACAAAGGTCAAGAGCTTACACAGGCTGAAACTGCTAGTGTTAATGGAGAGGCTGTGATGTATGAATTTTTGGTTAAGTGGGTAGGGAAGTCTCACATTCATAACACATGGATTTCTGAATTCCAGCTGAAAAGACTAGCTAAGAGAAAACTTGAAAATTACAAGGCAAAGTATGGAACATCAGTGATAAATATCTGCGAAGACAGGTGGAAACAACCTCAAAAGGTGATTGCTCTCCGTGCTACCGAAGATGGTGGCGGCGAAGCTCTTGTAAAATGGACTGGACTCCCTTATGATGAATGCACTTGGGAAAGGGTAGATGAGTCTCCCCTTAAAGAATCTGCAAATTTGATCGACCTGTTTAATCAATTTGAAAACTGGGCTGTGGAGAAGGATGCAGCAAGAAAAGATACAAGAAGGGGGAAGGATGCTTGTCAGCAAAATGAAATAGTTTCTCTCATGGAGCAACCTAAAGAACTAAAAGGAGGATCTCTGTTTCCTCATCAGCTTGAAGCATTGAATTGGTTGCGGAAGTGCTGGCATAGATCAAAGAATGTAATACTTGCTGATGAAATGGGGCTTGGAAAAACAGTCTCTGCTGGTGCTTTCCTATCATCCCTATATTTTGAATTCAAAGCTACCTTGCCTTGTCTAGTCTTGGTTCCACTTTCTACGATGCCTAACTGGCTTTCTGAGTTTTCATTATGGGCCCCCAACTTGAATGTTGTGGAGTACCATGGGTGTGCAAAGGGAAGAGCAATGATTCGCCAGTATGAATGGCATGCCGGCAATCAAAGTGAAGTGAATAAGAAAACAGCTTCCTACAAATTTCATGTTCTTCTAACTACTTATGAAATGATTCTTGCTGATTCATCTCATCTGCGTGGAGTTCCTTGGGAAGTTCTTGTGGTGGATGAGGGCCACCGTTTGAAGAATGCAGAAAGTAAGCTATTCAGCTTGCTCAATTCATTCTCTTTTCAGCACCGTGTACTGTTGACAGGTACCCCCCTCCAAAACAACCTCGGGGAAATGTATAATTTGCTCAATTTTCTTCAGCCATCTTCATTTCCTTCTCTATCTTCATTTGAGGAGAAATTTAATGATCTTACTACTGCGGAAAAAGTGGAGGAGTTAAAGAAACTTGTTGCTCCACATATGCTTCGACGGCTTAAGAAGGATGCTATGCAAAATATTCCCCCAAAGACTGAAAGAATGGTCCCTGTTGAGTTGTCGTCCATCCAAGCTGAATACTACCGTGCAATGCTTACAAAGAACTATCAACTACTTCGGAATATTGGAAAAGGGGTTGCGCAACAATCAATGCTAAACATTGTGATGCAGCTAAGAAAGGTATGCAATCATCCTTATCTCATACCGGGTACAGAGCCTGACTCTGGGTCAGCAGAGTTCCTTCATGAAATGCGGATCAAAGCTTCAGCCAAATTAACCCTGTTGCATTCAATGCTTAAGATATTACACAAGGAAGGCCATAGAGTCCTTATTTTTTCACAGATGACAAAGCTTCTTGACATCCTTGAGGATTATCTGACAATAGAGTTCGGTCCTAAAACTTATGAGAGAGTTGATGGCTCTGTTGCTGTGGCTGATCGCCAGACAGCAATTGCACGCTTTAACCAAGATAAAAGTCGATTTGTCTTCTTGCTATCTACACGTGCTTGTGGCCTTGGGATCAATTTGGCTACTGCCGACACTGTCATCATCTATGATTCTGATTTTAATCCACATGCTGATATACAGGCTATGAATCGAGCTCACAGAATTGGGCAATCAAAAAGACTTTTGGTATACAGGCTCGTAGTTCGTGCAAGTGTTGAAGAACGCATTTTGCAGCTTGCGAAAAAGAAACTGATGCTTGATCAGCTTTTTGTGAATAAGTCTGGGTCTCAGAAGGAAGTGGAAGATATTCTCCGTTGGGGAACTGAAGAACTTTTTAATGATTTTCCTGGCACAACTGGGAAAGACACAGGTGAAACTAATATTAACAAAGATGACACAGTTGTAGATACAGAACACAAGCATAGGAAGAGGGTTGGTGGTCTTGGGGATGTCTATGAGGATAAATGTACAGATGGAAACACAAAAATTGTGTGGGATGAAAATGCAATTATGAAATTGCTTGATCGGTCGAGCCTTCAATCTGAATCAAATGACGTCACAGAAGGAGAGTTGGAGAATGATATGCTTGGCACAGTTAAGGTGGTCTATTATATGATCTTTTAACACTCGCAGTTAGATTTTCTTATATTATTTTGTTACATCATTTCATAACTATCCTATCCTATTTTGTCTGAACCAAATCTTAAAAGTTGCATTTTTGGAGAAAAGTTATGACGCCCAATTTGTTAAACGTCAGTTGTGATTGTTCATAATGTAAAGTTGAATTGATCAAATAGGAAGGTTTAAATCTGTTAGATGAAATTTAAGATTTGTGAAGAAGACCTAAAACATGTGCACAAATATGAATGCCTACATCCTTATTATCATTTATGTGCTAAATAATAATAATTTCATTTAGGTAGTTATTTTTTGTGAAATCTTTCAATATCGGAGATTCCGGGCAATTGAGAGTATCTTGCATGTGCAATAAGATTTGATCATGCCAGGCTACTAACTGACATTCCTTATCCATGACTTAAGTAGTCAGTTCTCATTTTGATACATATACACTTACGTAATTTAGAAAACAAAAAATAGTACCATAGTTGTCTAATCCAAAAGGGAATGCATTACCTCCAATATTTAAATCTGGCTCTATATATTTTCTTCACATTCACAATTCTGGTTGTGTCTCGTATCATTCATGAATGGGCACAACTCTGTCACATTGGTGAAATTCGTAGTAGGAGATGAGGCAAGTTCTGTTTCATTACAATACTCATGTATAGGTCTTGAAGTTTACCATGCTGAGAGAAATACACACTTTTGCCTACTGATGCTAAATAGTTTCATGTTGAATTTTATTAATGTATCTTTTTAATCAGGCTGTGGAGTGGATTGAGGAACCAACTGAAGAACAAGGGGGAGCTGAGTCACCTCCTGTTGAAACTGATTATATATGTGCTCAAAGTGCTGATATAAAAGAGGACAATATAACTTCTACTGAAGAAAATGAATGGGACAGACTTTTGCGTACAAGGTAAGAAGCCTGTAGTTCCTCTCATTATTTTCTGTTTTATTTAGTCATGTTAATAGCAGGATCTCTGTAGTGGTTGTGATGCTTCTCTGCATATTTGACTATTCATTGTGTGCTTGTCTAGTACCTTGTGGCTTCTAGAGAATTTCAATTGCAATCTTGTTTCCAAAAGAATATTGGTTTGGCATAAAAGAGTGCTTTTTAGTCAAGTTTGGTAGGCCTTTAATATTTCAGATTTGGTTGTAAAAAATATTAAATTGTCTTCTATATGAATGCATTAAAAGATGAAGGATGAATATGCATCTTCCATATCAATTGGAACCAACCTGTAAATGATGAAAATGAATTTAGTGACATGAAGTTATTAGAGTTGCACCTTAAGGATGTGATCAGCTGCTTTTAGGGCTATGAATGAGCTAAGTAGTAAGTTGCTTCTAATATAATTGAGAGATCTTATTATTAATTTGATCTCTGTTTGCTGTGCTTCTTAAGAGTTAAAGGCTAGGTAGTGTGAGTTCCAAATCTTCAATACATGCATGTTAATCTTATGATCAGATTAAAAGATTGCTCGAGTGAGCCTTAAAAATGGAACGGAGTACCAGATACCAAATTTTTAAGCAATCTCGTTGCAACTCTGACGATTTGATACTTATACAACAATTTATTCATGGAGCTACACGCATAGAGAGTCATAATTGAGGTCCTAACGGACTATCGTCATTATATGGAATTCTGTAATAGTTTGTCAGCTGATGATCAAAGAAGCTGTACATCATATTTGGCCTTACATTTTTAACAGAAAAGCAATATAGTTGGAAAACCATCCATAAACAGAAGATACACTTGAGAACGTCCACAAGAATAATTGGGGCACATAAGAATAATTGGAGCAATATAGTTGGAAAACCATCCATAAACCGAAGATACACTTGAGAACGTCCATAAGAATACTTGGGGCACATAAGAAAGAGTAGAGGGGAAGTAGCAGTTCATGTATGTGACATAATTTCAGACTGTTTTTTCTCGTCTTTAGCCCTAGCATATCAATCAAGCGTTTGAGTTTCTTAAAGAACTTGCAGCAAGAACGTTCCAACTGTATTTAGAAATGTTTGATTTACATGATATTTGGTTTATAGGTGGGAGAAATATCAAAATGAGGAAGATGCAGCTCTTGGTCGAGGGAAGCGCCTGAGAAAAGCTGTTTCATATAGGGACACATATGCTACACTCCCAAATGAAATGTTTACTGAGGTAACTATTTACATTTTACTCATTGTGCGTGGAAGAAAATATTGGTTCTTCAATGTTGTTGTCTGGTCAAATATGTTTTGATTACGTGACATAAGAATTGGCATCTACATGTTCCTTAATAGACAACAAAGACATAAGACTGGATTGATCGTCTTCCTGGTAGATTTCCTTCTTAACGTTTATGCTGAACTTTCTTCAACCACTACGAGATATTATCTTCAACTCGTAATTTTTGTGTGATGCCAATAGGAATATATATATATATTTTTCTTAGTTTGATTGCTTTTCTTCTACTTTAAAATATGTAGTGTTCAATCTTTTAATCTCCTATGTTCATCTCCTATGACCTATCCTTATTCAGTTTTTTCAATTGTGTTTTGTCAATTCAGAGTGGCAGGGATGAGGAACGAGAGCCAGAACCAGAGCCTGAGCCTGAGTATACAGCAGCAGGACGAGCTCTAAAAGTAAAATTGTAAGTCCAGACTTCTGACTGTGTTGAGTTTGAATAGCAACATATTCATATTCAGATTTTAATATAGTTGTAAATTTGTATTCAAACATGCACCGAGTTCTAATTATTTGTTCTATTATGTAACATTGTTCTGTGCGCCCTTACACAAAGTGATTACATACGTATATTCTTGACATCACTATTTAACTTTCTGAGCAGTTCTAAGCTACGAGCTAGGCAAAAACAACGACTTGCTCATAGGAATGCCATAGAACAAGTTCGCCTGGCAGGGCTATTGCCTGGACCTGACACCACAGACAGGGATCAAGCTGCTGAATTATCTCAATCTGTAGAAGATAAATTTCATATGATAGACTTGGATCCTGTTCAATCAGGCATTGCACCACAAGACAGAACAGACATGAACTCGAGGATAGGCACTCCATCGAAGAATAAAATGAGCGGCCATCTGGATCCTTCCATCAATTCTGAGAATTTGCCTCCAGGTCATCGTTATCAGGATAACTTATTACCAGTTCTAGGATTATGTGCTCCTAATGCTGGTAAGCCAGAGTTGTCAAGACGCAGCTTCTCAAGATCAAATGGAAGACAGGGCAGGATTGTGGCTGGACACGATTTTCCATTCAGTCTACCTCCTCTCTCTGGTACTTGTATGGATACAGCTGCAAGGGGTCCCGAGCCAACCACAGATGAATTAAAAGTTCCAGATGGCTCTGCAGAAGTTTTGCACCGTCTCAAGAATAGCTTTCCGGATAAGAGTCTTCCATTTTTTCCGGTACTCTCTCTCTCCCTCTATGAGTATACACATGATTTCACTATTGCATTTTATGCGTATATGACCTGGACTTTTCTTTCAACTGCAGTATCCTCCTGTTCTTCATGGAAAGGGTTCAGACACCGTAGACAGTAGTGGCGCCTTCACTGATTATCATGAAAAGATGGCAGCATCCAACTTACCTTTTGATGAGAAAATGCTATCAAGATTGTCGCTTTCAGCTAAAAGCATGCTACCTCCGCCTCACAAGTTCTTTCCTAGCTTGTCCTTGGGGAACAGAATCGAAGGTCCAAATGGCTCTATGCCAGATTTTTCAGGAATGCCATTTTTTTCCAATTTGAAATTTCCCTCTCATGATGCACCACCAAGGTATAGTCAGCCAGACAGGGATATGGCTCCAAACTCATTCACATCATTTCCAGAAAATCACAGGAAGGTGCTCGAGAACATAACGATGAGGACTGGTGGATCAGGGTCAAGCAGCGCATTTAAGAAGAAAACAAAAGTGGATAGTTGGTCCGAGGATGAACTTGACTGCCTCTGGATTGGTGTCCGTAGACATGGCAGAGGCAATTGGGATGTGATGCTCAGAGACCCCAGGTTAAAATTTTCTAGGTATAAGAGTCTGGAGGATTTGGCATCTAGGTGGGAGGAGGAACAACAAAAAATCTTGGATAGATCAGCGTTTCCAGGCCAAGACCCAGCAAAGGAAACAAAATCGGCTAAATCCGTCTTGTTTCCGAGCATCTCAGATGGAATGATGTCAAGGGCATTGCAGGGTAGTAGATTTGTTGGACCTCCAAAGTTCCAAAACCACCTGACAGATATGAAACTGGGTTTTACAGATTTGGCATCTGGACTACAACATCTCGAACCATTAGATCAGCTTGGTTTGCAAAATGAGGGTAATTCAAGAATTCCAACTTGGAATCTTGACAAGTTGCGGACAAATTTGGTAGGAGATTCTTCTGATAGACCAGGAACTTCTTCCAACGTGGAGAGACCTAATCCATTTGGTAATACTCGCATGGGACAACAGAAGGAGGATGAGCAGGCTGCCATCAGGCTTGGCAAGTTGCCTATTCTTCTCAATAGATCACTTAATTTTTTGCGCGAGTCCTATAATAACATGGCGAGTAGAGAATCTCTGATGCCTCCCCACATGAAAGGGGAAGAAATAGCTGGAAGCAGCAGCTCTTCAAAGAATCAACTACCTCATTGGCTTCGGGAAGCTGTTAATACTCATGCTAAGCCTCCGGATCCTCAACTCCCATCTACTGTATCTGCTATTGCTCAATCAGTTCGCTTGCTTTACGGGGAAGATGAGCCAGCTATTCCTCCCTTTGTGATCCCCGGTCCACCTCCTTTGCAACCAAAGGATCCAAGACTCGCTTTAAAGAAGAAAAAAAAGAGGAAATCAAAAAAGCTTCCATCAGACACCTTTCAGAGTCTCCATGGTGACATTGGGGCTTCAAGCTCAATCCCACTGGCCCCACCATTTTCAATGCTTCCACTATTAAATCCTGGGACTTCAGGGCTACCATGGACTGAATCAGACTCGAACCCTTTGTCATCGACTGCTTACTTACATTTGCAGAAGAAAATCCCCTCGGGATTGACTCCCTCTCCCGAAGTGCTTCAGCTGGTAGCTTCATGTGTTGCTCCCGGTCCCCATTTCTCTTCAGCTTCTGGCATGACAAGTTCCAGCTTCACCGAGCCTGAACTCCCAGTGCCAAATCCTGTCATCGATCCAGAGCTGCAATCCGTGTCTGAGAAGGAAACAGCCAAGCAAGGCTCTCCTGTCCGCCCGGAACAGGATCTAGATCCAGATGAAGTACCAGACTTGGCTGACAGTGACAATTCCAGCAAACCTCAATCTGGGCCCTCACGTTCGCAGTGTCCTACCGACGAAGAGGGACAATCATTATCAGATGGTACGGTGTCCGAACGTCCGGTGAGTGACCATGAAATTGAAGCATCATAGTGCTGATGTTATGTGGGAACATAGCCAGTCTTTGGTTCTAATTTATATTCTTGTTGAGCAAACTACTTCACTTCATGTGCTGGAATTTTTGTAGGCATGCATGATGATGCATTGAGTGATGAAAGTAGGAAATATAGAATGATCCATTTTGGAGGACATGTATTGTAAAGTCATGTAAGGTTAAATGAAATATATTGCATATCCTGCTGCAAATTTGTATCAGTTTTTTTCTTGACTTAAAAAGCATATAAATGATTTTGGAAGTCTCCCTAAATCCATTAACAAAATGTTGCAAATTTTGATACGCATGTGAGAGCTTCTTTAGTATGTTTGATTTTTTTGACTCCGGCAAATAAATTTTAGGGAAAAGTAAGGACAACTAGCACTAAATATACGTGTTTTTCACACACCAATTTATAATTAAAATTTGGGTCAGTAAGTTACACTGAGATATTGAAAATTCCTACTAGTTAAATATTTGAATGAAAAATGTTAGCTTTGAAAATAAAAAGATAAAAATGCTCTTGAAATTTTTTTAAATTTTCAAAATATGTCATTCTCCATATTTTCTCATTTCTTTTGTTTCTTCGCAGACCTTGCCTACCTCGCCTCCTCCAGTCAAAAGCTTTCATCTTCGGTCGATGAGAACTTGGTGCATTTGGGTTATGTCAATTAATTTGATTTTTTATGATCATAAATTTATTTTTATTTGAACTTGATTTTCTCAAGCATTTATACATTTTGCTACATCAACATTGCAGTCAGCTCGTAACACCATTCATTCAAGATTGTATATTTTCTCAAATACACAATATATGTATGTTTAAGTTTTCCTATCTCTGCTCCTTCTATTTCTTACTGTGGATGTGAGTTTCCTTTTTTTCTTCTTCTGGGTTTTGTTGGAATTTTGTGTTTGGTTTAGAATTGGGTTTTCACTAGTTTTTCATGGGAAATTTGTTCTGAGTTCTCAGAAAGTTGTTTTCTTTTTAACAACTTTGTGTGAATGTTGATTTTTTTCTTGGAATTAGTTATGGGTTACGAGGAAGTTGCTTCATTTTTCTCACATACCTTCAAAAATTTTATTTTTTTCTGGAGACTTAATTGTGGGATCTGAAAAAGTTGATTTCTTTTTGCAAATTTGTGTAACTTTTGAACTCTTTTTTCTTGAAATTGGTTGTGGGTTATGAGAAAGTGCTCATTTTTCTTACATTTGCAGATTTTTTTCCATTCAAAATTAGTTTTGGGTTTTGAGAAAATTGCTTCCTTTTCTCACATTTGTTTAAATTTTGAATTTTCCTGAAAAATTAATTGTGGGTTTTGATAAAGTTGCTTCATTTTCTCACGTTAATCTAAGTTAACAACTTGTTATTGCAGCTCTGTCGTGTGCACCATCGTCTTCTTCTTCGAACGGTCATGCTCCTTCCACCGCCCTTACCGTGGCCACAACAGCTCCGGCGCCGGCTCCAGACACTCTAGCCCCCGTTCTTCTGAAATAATCCACTGAAACCCTTGCTGGTGTCGTCCTTCTCCTCCCTTTCTGGCGAGACTAGATCCATAAACAGAACTCCTTTCTTGGAGACGACGATTTCGGGAGAGAACCCATAACTCGAATACTTCCACTTTTTTTCAATTTTTAATCAATAAAATTGTGTAAATGTTGTGTAAATAGGAGTTCTGGAATTTTGTAGATCTTTATAAAAGTTTGTTTCTTCTGTAAATTGATTGTTAATTTATTTCAATCTTGGATGGGTTTTTTCTAATGTATTCAAAAGTAAGCTATTCTCATCCATGTAGGTTGCAAAGAGAGAGGTGAGAGCGACATCAATTCTAGAAGAGAGAGTGTGTGGAGGGGAAGGACAAGTTGGGTGTTTTAATGAAAATATACATAGGAGAGAGGGATAGGGTGTGAGAGTGAAAGGGAGAATAGAGGATGACACATTTTGAAAATTTAATATATTTATAGGGGTATTTTTGTTTTTTTGCATCAAACGTTAACAGTTTTTTTTTAAAAAATGTACAGAAATGACTTTGGGTACTAATGGTAAATTTTTTACAAATTTAGGTTCCCACAATGCCAAATTTATTTTAGAGTATCTAAGTGAAAAAATATCAACTTTAGAGTTAGCCAGGTGACATTAACCCTTGACTTCATTATGGTTTTGAGTACTAGTATTTTTGTTGCTCTATTAGAATTTCAGCTCATGACTTGTGTGTTTGATTGAATGAGGTGTTATTGGGAGATTTTGTGTTTGGATTGTGATGCTTATACTAAGTTTTTACCGCATGTGTGCTTAGATTTATGAATTAGAAATTGGAAACAATGCACATGGAGAATTAAGGTTTTAGAATGGAGTAGAATAAGTGAATTTTGATTATTTGTTCAATTTCTTAGTCGAGTATCGACCCTTTCATTTAATTTTTTAATCCAAAAGAGAGGAGGTTCTCTTCTGCAGACGACACCAGAGAGGGAGCTGAAGAAACACCGGAGACGCGGACGTAGCTTAGGGACAAACATCAAACCTAAAAATGGCAGAGAAACGGAAGGATAGAGATGGTGAGAATGGAGTCGGTGAAGATGGAGATGAAATAGGAGGGTAGGTTTTGAAAATTTGATATTTAGTCTGGGACATTTTAGTCTTCTTACTTTCAAAATTAATATTGGCTAGGCGGACGGGCAGACCATGAGAGCCGCCGATCTCGCCAGAGGAGGGTGGGGACGCGTTGGAAATGCGTTCGATCTACTCCTGATCCCACGTCTCTCTCTCTCTTTCTCTTCCCTCTTTCGCCCTTCTGTCACTACCATTGAAGAAAAAAAAAGAAGAGGAAGAAGATTTGTACGGCGCGAAGTGGTGTGGTGTTGCACCAATTTTGAAATTAGTTTTTTTTGTTTTGTTTTGGGCTTGTACCTATTCCACCACTTTGGGCTTTCACAACTTTTCAATACCATCTCAATACTTATTTTTCAATACTATTTCAATATTATCTCCATATTATTTCAATGATATAGTTGTGTCTCAACTATTTTTCAATAATGATGATATAGTAGAGTCTCGACAATATATATATATATAGGGTATAGTTCAGGTAAGAACTGTCAATCGATGTTAGAACATGGGAATATATGTGAGCCGTCCGATCTTGATGGTTGGATCACGGGAATGCGTGACGTGCACGTGGTCTTATGATAACTGTGAGGGAGCCGTGAGGTTTTATCCGTCCACGTGCGTTAATGGATTGAGGGGCAAAAACGTCATTGTGACGGTTATTATATTAAATGACGGTTGCGGTATTTGTGTTGGTTATCCTATTTTTTTTCCAAATATTTATTGCGTTTAACTGGGGTTGTCTTGTAGTTGAAGGTCCAGCCGAGTCGTTGAGTCCCCGTCTTCACAGTATTGCCGACAGTATTGTTTGTGTGGACTTTATTTCGTAAGCGTCATTCTCAGGTTCTGCTTAGTATGGATCGCGACTTTTCTGATCCGTGCCGTTGAATATTGTAGTTACGACGTTTTTGGTGATTGGCTTATTTTTTTAAAGAACTATAATAGATGTCATAAAGAATGTCGAAACATCGTATGCGACATCTTGGATGACATTATTGGCGACATCTCGGCTGACATCCTGTTCGACGCAAATCAGGAAAGTCCATGCTCTTCATAAAGTACGACTACAGTTAGGATTTGTAAGAGTTCCAGCGCGTCTCTGATTCTGGACAGAAGAAAGACGGTGACAAAGAGGAAACCCATTAGGGTTAGTACTCATACTCGATTACTATAAAAGCTCAGGCTACCCCCTTAGCAATCTTGGGTCTTTTTATTGTTTCCTAGCAATAATTTACAAAGCTCTTAGACGTGAAGGTTTGCGGGCTGAGAGGTTGTAGATTGTGCTGAGGATATTGTGTATCACCTTAACTATTGAGAGTTAGGTGATTGAGGGTTTACTGATCGCGTGAGTGAAGACTGCACGCAACCAAAACGTTCAACGACGACTTGAACTGACAGGGCAAGCCGATTTCTCGAAGAGTGGAATCAAGACGGCGTCTTGCATTCAGTGGGAGACCCTGAGATAGGTTTGCACTTGTAATAGCAGCATAAAGTATAGATCTGGTGATGATCATAGGTACTTGTATGTTTTGACGTATTACCAATAGTGAAACCTTTCCACTAGGCTGAGAGCCCCCAGACGTAGGTGACGTTGCACCGAATTGGGTAAACAATTTGCTGTGTCGTTGTTTATTACGTTTGATATTTACTGTCCTTCTTAATCTACGCAAGTTGTCATACATTGTGTTATAGCATTATACATAATATTGTGTGTGGCATCTTGCATAACTATCTGATCAAAATTTCAATTGGTATCAGAGGAGGCACCTACAACTTTAGGTGAGTTCCTAATCGAAAAATTCCGATCATCAAGATGAATAATACCAGAGAAGGAGGATCTATCAACCGATCACCGGTTCAAGATGGAAGTAACTATGGCTATTGGAAGGCCCGCATGTGTGTCTTCATGAAGTCTCTTGACAATAAAACATGGAAGGCTATGATCAATGGTTGGAATGCCCCACAACTCAGTGATAGTGATGGTAACCCCATCGGCCCAAAACCATAAAAAGACTAGACTGATAACGAAGACGAAGAATCACTGGAAAACTCTCGAGCCCTGAATGCTATTTTAATGGTGTTGACAAGAACATATTCAGACTAATCAACACATGCACGACTACCAAATCCGCATGGGATATCCTGGCTGTTGCATATGAAGGAACAACCAAGGTTCGAGAACAAAAGGTGTAATACTTGACAACCAACTTCGAAGCCCTTGTCATGAAAGAGGATGAATCAATCGCTGAATTCAACATTCGAATTCGAGATCTAGCCAATGAATCCTATTCTCTGGGCGAACTAATGTCTGATGAAAAACTGGTTAGAAAAACCCTGCGTGCTCTTAGCCCTAGATTTAAAATGAAGATCACCGCAATTGAGGAAGTTCTTGACCTCAAGATCCTAAAATTTGATGAATTATTGGATCTCTAATGACCTATGAGCTATCTCTACCCAATATCGACAAAAGGAATAAAGAATTTGCCTTCAAAATCTCAACACACAAGCAAACAGAATCTGAGGATTCTGACTCTAACGAAGACATCGACTCTACAATAGCCCTTCTCACAAAAAATTACAACAAAGTCATGAGAAGATTCAGTCGAATGGGCGGAAGAAATGATACAACAGATGCCAGAAACAAACCTACACAGAAAGCTCAGACAGGAGGAAATCTTGACAAACCTAACAGAAGCGGAGAAGAAAACAGTAAGAACAAAGGACCTTAGTGTCATGAATGTGAGGGATTCGGTCATCTTCGCAGAGAGTGTCCAAACTTCCTCAAAAGACAAAAACGAGGATATAATGCTACCTTGTCAGATGAGGATAACAAGGATAGTGGTTCTGAGGAGGTAAGCAATTTTGTTGCATTCACTGCTGCCACATCTTTATGTAACATTGATAACTCTGCTGATATCAATGATGATCTCCATCATCTAACTCCGAACGAGAATTGGACTAAGGAGCAACTGGTCGGGCATACAAAAGCTTATATACCAGATGGGTCAAGGAAACTTTGATCCTTGATCAACAAGGAGAACGGATCATCACTCTTACCAACGACAAGTCTAGATTCCTAGAGACAATTGTTTAGCTAAAATGAGAAATTACCAAACTTAATAGAGAAATTAGTCTTATGACTAAATCAGTGAAGATGATGAATCCCAGCACAGAAAGCCTTGATAAGATCCTATCAGTAGGAAAGCAGTCCAAAGATATGATGGACTAGGGTATATACATAATACCTCCTCATCAGCACTCACAAAGTTTGTTCTACAACAAGCCGTGGCCGACAAGAAACTACAAGATGACACGACACATCCTATAGGAAAACCTACGACAAATGTTGTGACATCTCCTACAACATGTTCTTGTCAATCAACTATCAAAAGAAATCCCCCACACAGACATCGATCTTCCAGAATTCCAACTTATCAATATCAGTGGATATGTCATTACTGTGGTCAAAGGGGTCACATCAGGCCATTATGCATTCAACTCCATAGGAAAAAGCAAGCTCAGTTACCATAAAATCAAAGGAGATATTAAGGTCATCTCTCACTCCTCAGAAAACATTTCACCTTGAATGAAGAACAAAGAATCTAGCCTATCGAGCTAATGTTGCATACACCTCATTGAGTGCGTCAACCAACAAAGACTGGTATCTTGATAGTGGATGTTCTCGACACATGACATGTATTCCTGAGTTTCTATCCAATCTCAAACTATATACAAACTGCTATGTTACTTTTGGAGATGGAATTCGAGCTCGAATCATTGTAAAATGACTACTCAAGCATCCAGGAGCTTCTTGCCTAAATGAAGCATTACTTGTAGAAGGACTTAAGGCAAATTTAATTAGCATCAGTAAGATTTGTGATTTGGGTTCAGAAGTCAAATTTACAAAAGAAGCATGTATAGTAAAGAATATCGATCATGTTACTATCCTACAAGGAGTTCGCTTAATGGATAATTGTTACATCTGATCGCCCGATTCACATATCGAAGGGGCGAAGTGTCTTGTCTCCAAGGCAGAAGAAACCAAACTATGGCATAGAAAGCTTGGACATCTAAATCTTAAAAGCATGCAGAAGGCGATCTCAAAATAGGCCATTACTGGAATTCCAAACCTGAAAATTGTGGAAGGGAAGATTTGCGGAGAATGCCAGATTGGAAAGCAAACAAAGATGTCACACAAGAAGCTACAACATATCACCACCGCACGAGTACTCGAACTAATACACGTTGACCTCATGGGACCAATGCAAATTGAAAGCCTTGGAGGAAAACGCTACGTATTTGTGTGTGTGTGGACGATTATTCAAGGTACACATGGGTTGATTTCCCTCGTGACAAATCGGACACCTTTTCAATCTTCAAGACTCTATGCATCCAGGTCCAACGAGAAAAGGGGAAGACAATTGGAAAAATAATTCGTCTCCGCAGTGATCATGATCGAGAGTTCGAAAACAGTAATTTTGCAGAATTCTGCAACTCAGAAGGGATAGCTCATGAATTCTCAGCACCAATCACCCCCCAATAGAATGACATTGTTGAGCGCAAAAACATGACTCTACAGGAGATGGCTAGAGTTATGATGCTAGCCAAGAACATACCAACGCACTTCTGGGCAGAAGCACTTAACACTACTTGCCATATCCACAATCGAGTCACTCTCCGACCAGGTATGTCAGTAACTCATTATGAAATATGGAGGGGGAGAAAGCCTAATGTTAAATACTTCTATATCTTTGGGTCCACCTGTTATATTCTGCCCGATAGAGAACCTCGTCAGAAATTTGATCCAAAGAGTGATGAAGACATCTTCCTTGGCTACTCAAGGAATAGTCGCGCGTTCAGGGTCTTTAACAAACGAACCAAGACTATGATGGAATCAATCAATGTTGTTGTTGATGATGATTGTGAAAATGCCCCAGAAGATGCGACAAACGAAGAAGGAGTCCTAACTGAAACTTATCCCAACAATGTTAGGAAGGATGCTATTACTGATGTCAGTGAGGATGCTAGCAGCAAGCCAGAAGACAATGATGCTAGTCCAAGTGTCAATAACGATAAGGCAGTTCCTGAAGCAATCAACAAGAACCCCTCACGAAGAATCCAAGCTAATCATCCTGTCTCTGGAGTAATTGGAGATCTAAATGAAGGCATACGGACTCGAAAAAAAGCTCATGTGAATTACAACGAGATGATAGGAAATATATGCTTTGTCTCCAAGATTAAACCTAAGAATGTCAACGAAGCCATCAACGATGAATATTGGGTCAATGCTATGCAAGAGGAACTGATTCAATTTGAGAAAAACCAGGTATGAGAACTAGTGCCCAAACCAAGTGAAGGAAATGTCATTGGCACAAAATGGATCTTCAAAAATAAATCCGATGAGCTCGCAAACATCACTCGCAATAAAGCAAGGTTAGTAGCTTAAGGGTACACTCAAATTGAGGGAGTAGACTTCAATGAGACTTTTGCTCCTGTAGCAAGGCTTGAAGCAAAACGACTTCTACTAGGAATATCACGACATCTACAGATCAAGCTTTATCAGATGGATGTTAAAAGTGCATTCTTGAATGGTGATCTCAACGAAGAAGCTTATGTGGCACAACCAAAATGATTTGTTGATCCTCATTCCCCTGATCATGTGTATAAACTCAAGAAGACTCTCTATGGATTGAAGCAAGCACCAAGGGCTTGGTATGAAAGACTCACAAATTTTATGATTCAAAGTGGCTACACTAGAGGAGGAGTCGACAATACCCTATTTGTGAAAAATGAGGACGAAAATCTGATGATTACCCAAATATATGTCGATGACATTGTCTTAGGAGGGATGTCAAGAAAAATTGTAGAGAAATTTATTCAACAAATGCAATCAGAGTTCGAGATGAGCATGGTGGGAGAGCTTACCTACTTCATAGGCTTCCAAATCAAACAGCTAAAAGACAGCATCTTCATCTCTCAAAACAAATATGCAAAAAATACTGTCAAGAAATTTGGGCTAGACTAAGCTTCACATAAACATACACCTGCACCTACACATATCAAGTTAACCAAAGATGATCCAGGAGAAGTCGTTGACCAACATCTATATAGAAGCATCATTGGTAGTCTTCTCTACCTTACTGCCATTCAACCTGATATTGCTTTCTCTGTGGGAGTATGTGCACGATATCAAGCTAATCCTAAGGTTAGTCATTTATCCCAAGCTAAAAGAATTATAAGATATATCTCTGGGACTGCAGACTTAGGTCTACTGTACTCATTCGACACATCCTCTACCCTGGTGGGGTATTGCGATGCGGATTGAGCTGGAAGCATAACCGATAGGAAAAACACATATGAAGGATGCTTCTTTCTTGGCAATAATCTCATATAATGGTTTAGTAAAAAGCAAAATTGTGTTGCTTTGTCCACCGCTGAATCGGAGTATATCGCTGCTGGGAGTAGTTGCACTCAATTACTATGGATGAAGAAAATGCTAGTCGAATATAATGTCAAACAAGAAGCCATGACCTTGTATTGTGACAATGTCAGTGCGATCAACATCTCAAAAAATCCAGTTCAACACAGCAAAACCAAACATATTGATATTATGCACCAATTCATCCGCGAGCTGGTCGAAGACAAGAAGATCGTTTTAGAACATATCCATACAGAGGAGCAATTAACTGATATTTTTACTAAGCCATTAGATGCAGTCAGATTCGAGTCCCTCAGATCATCACTCGAACTCTGCACAATGGCAAATAAAAGAAGTTGCTAAACGGTTGAGAGGAGTTAGTTGGTGCTTATTCATGAACCAGTCCAAAATCCCAACTCATGTCATTGGACCAAGCATACCAACAACCCAATCAAATACAAAAAGAGGAAAGGTCACAAGATATGATCTAACACCTACAAATTTTTTTTTTCAAAAAACCTATTCTGCCTCAGTTTGTTATTTCGCTCCCATCTCTCTAAAAATCTCAACCCTTGTGCAAAACACTGCCACTCTCGGCAAAAATGATGAAAACCAGGAGCAATCTTGCGCCAAAGAAAGCCACTGACGGACGGAAAACTAAATCCAAGAAGACCGAGGAGAAAAGCCCCAAAACCAGCAAACCTGGCACCAACAAATATGGAGTACGAATCAAAGGGCTGAAGTCAAAGAAGGACGCCGAGGGTTCATCCAGAGAAATCCCACCAGTGGAGGCTTCAACACCTATCTTCTCTCGAGTTCCCAAGAAAACTCGAACCGTAAGTTATGTATTCACAATGACAGATCTGACAGGCCCGGAACGAGGGGCTGACATTGGACAAGAAAGTCAGGAAGCTTCCATACAAATCATCCATGCGCCAGTATCTGCAATCTTTATCACACCAGGTATTGATTCCTCTGTCGTTTCAAATACTGATACCTCAAGGAACAGTGACCTGTTAGAGTCACTGCTAGAAAATCAGGACCCTCCTCGCGAAGGAGTGGTTGAGGATCTGACAAACACTAAAAAGAAAGGGGAAAAGGATGATTCGACTCCGGTCAGTCATGGGCTAGAGAGGATCGCTGAAGGAGATGGCGGAGAAGAAGTTGCGAAAGATGATGTTCATGTACCCACAGAAGAAGATGTGGTCGAGGAAGAAGTTTCTGATTCTGAAGAAGCTGGTAAAGAGACCAGTGACAAGAGTGATTCTTATAAGGAGGAGACCGGAGACAAAGATGCCGTTCTAGAAGAAGTAAAGAAGGAGAACGACCCTGCAGATGATGCAGGAATTACCAAGGATACTGCTACTACAGATGGTGTAGCAGATGTTGTAACCGTTGCTGCCACAGAGTCTGTTCCTGAAGACGCCGCAACAAAAGTCATGGAAGAAGCGCCTCTGGTTGTCAGAGGAGATACTACAGAGGATGCCTCTGAAACAACACACACAGTGCTCCCGTCCCTGAAGAAGAAAGTGTTAGAAGAACCTGAAAGCCTTGCAGTAATGGTAGGAAAGCTGAAAGAAAACAAGAAGAAGAAGGAAAGGAAGGATGCTGGAGGCTCCAACAAGAAGAAAAAGCTGACAAAGGAAAGAAGATTGTCTCCAAAAGGAGACTTGTTGATGAGAAAAGTGATGATGATGCAGAAGCAGTGACTATAAAAGAAGCGAAGAAGGCAGTGAGCCAGAAGCAGGCCAAGAACACTCAAAGTGTTCCATATGATAATGTGTCATTTCATTCGGCTGCGAGTGCAACTCGGTGGGAGTTTGTGTTCCAAAGGACGACCTATCCTGAGAAAACTCTATCCTCGGAGATTCTTGGACTAGAAGCCATCATCATAGGTAATCATGAAGACTGTCACCGACATAGGTAATCACTATCCTTTGTTGGTTAAAGAGTTTATTGCAAATTTGCCTGTTGGTTTTGGTTCTCCGGATGATCCGGAATGTGAGAAGGTCTATGTCAGAGGCTTACGCTTCAACGTCTCCTCCAAAATTATAAATGCCTTCCTGGGGAGGAAGTGTGTCCGCTCTGTACCACCACCTGATCTGAACAAAGTTCTCAAAGAGATAACTGGTGATAAGAGCAGAGTGTGGCCTACTAAGGGAACCGTGGCAGCCTCGGATCTCACTTTAAAATACTCCATATTGTTCTGTATCGGAGTAGCAAATTGGGCACCTTCCACACATGCATCCTCCATCAAACCAGAGCTGGCAGGTTCTCATCTTCCAAATTGGTAATGTTTCTACACTTGATTTTGGCCAATTTGTTATTGACCACCTTGATAGACATGCCAGATCACAAGCTGTGAAAATACCTATTGTTTTCCCTCCCTTATATCTGAGCTACTGGTGCACCAACACCCTGGTGTGTTGAAGTCAACCAAAAAGGCAGGAAAGCGCGGAGGAATGATTGTGGTGATCCACAAGTTGTTCGAGGGAAAGCATGCTCCTGATCTAGTCAGGAAAAAAGTCAAGCCAACTAAGGCGACAGCCAGTCGAGCAACCAGTGCTGCCCCTCCAACAAAGACTACCAGCAGAGATGCAATAATGCTCGAGAGAGAGATCGCTGTGCTTGACGAGGACATCATCAATCTAAAGATGGCGCTGAAGCTCTTGTCCTAGCGTAGATCCCACTGTGCTAACCTGCTGAAGACGATGCCTCCTCAAGACTCCGACAACAATGGTTCCTCCTCCCTACCAGATTCTACTGAAGACACCACCAAAGATGCCTCTGCAACAACTAATGAAGAAGATACTGCTAGTTCCAGCAGCAATTCTGTCTAAATTTTAAGTACTTTATGGATTCTCAAAAACTGAACAACTTTTTATTTGTAATCTGCTCTGAACATGTTTCACGCATGTCCTCGACTGCTGTTCGAGAATGTGTGTGAGTTAAGTTTCTTTTATTACTCCCTATCCTATTATTTCGAATTTTTCTTTAAGTTTTGGCTCTTTTTTGAGCCAGCAAGGGGGAGTAAGACGTAAGACGCCCAATAAATGATGCACGAACAACAAACAAGACTTGTCGACTGCCGATCGCTGCAAGAAAAGCTGACGACGAATGCGACGAAGAATGCTGACCTTAAAAATAGCCAAAGAGGGAGATTGTAGTTACGACGTTTTTGGTGATTGGCTTATTTTTTTAAGGAACTATAATAGATGTCATAAAGAATGTCGAAACATCGTATGCGACATCTTGGATGACATTATTGGCGACATCTCGGCTGACATCTGGTTCGACGCAAATCAGGAAAGTCCCTGCTATTCATAAAGTACGACTACAATTAGGACTTGTAAAAGTTCCAGCGCGTCTCCGATTCTGGAAAGAATAAAGACGGTGACAAAGAGGAAACCCATTAGGGTTAGTACTCATACTCGATTGCTATAAAAGCTCATGCTACCCCCTTAGCAATCGTGGGTCTTTTTATTGTTTCCTAGCAATAATTTACAGAGCTCTTAGACGTGAAGGTTTGCGGGTTGAGAGGTTGTAGATTGTGTTGAGGATATTGTGTATCACCTTAACTATTGAGAGTTAGGTGATTGAGGATTTACTGATCGCATGAGTGAAGAATGCACGCAACCAAAACATTCAACGACTTGACCTGACAGGGCAAGACGATTGCTCGAAGAGTGGAATCAAGACGGCGTCTTGGATTCAGTGGGAGACCCTGAGATAGGTTTGCACTTGTAATAGTAGCATAAAGTATAGATCTTGTGATGATTATGTTTTGACGTATTACCAATAGCGAAACCTTTCCACTAGGCTGAGAGCCCCCAGACGTAGGTGACGTTGCATCGAACTGGGTAAACAATTTGTTGTGTCGTTGTTTATTACGTTTGATATTTACTGCCCTTCAGCTACGCAAGTTGTCATACACTGTGTTATAGCATTATACGTAACATTGTGTGTGGCATCTTGCATAACTATCTGATCAAAATTTCAAATATTTTGTCTGTCATTTTTCAATAATTTTAGGGTTTATATGGCAATGTACTGAAATTGATTTGGGGTTTCTAAATGTGGCTTTGCTATTTATGCATGTACATATCTAATCAACTATATTATAGTTGGGTGGAAGTTTGTTGGTCGTAAGCCGCCAAAGATCTAATGGTGAGTGATTTATTGGGAGCAGAGTTGTGTTGTGGTCGGTCATTATGTAGGGGTCCTTGAATATGTTTACTTTTTGGATTGATTATTTCACATTGCATGGTGTTCTTATGTCGATTGCCCATGGTGGAAGTAGTTTAACAATTTGAGTTGTGTTTTTGTGTTATGATCTGTCATTATGAAGTGGTCCAAGCCTTTTTAAAAAAATATTCTAATTTTTTTCGTAATTGATGGTATTGTTTTCGTGAATGTCCGTTGGGAGTTGCATGTGTCCCGTGTTTGAACAATTATTTAATTGCATGTTCTAACCAAGTCTTTTTTATTAATTATTCAAATTATTTTGTCACAATGCATGATATGTTTTTCGCGATTGTCCGTTGGGAGTTGCATGTGTCATGTGTTTGAACAATTATTTAATTTCATGTTGTATGGTGAATGTTTGCAGTGGGGGAAGGTAGTCGGGGTAAGCAACAAGTTCCCGAGGAGGGCAGTGACAGTGACTTTGTGGGCACACAAGAGGATGCGGGTTCATTGGACCACTGGAGACAGAGAATTTTTGAGGAGCACCAGGTAAGGGGAGGGACATGTGAGGAGGATGCAACCCATATGACGAAACATAGCAATCAACAAGTTGGTAGCAAGAGGAAGGAGAGGAAGAAGCCTGAGTCTTTTAATTCTCGAGCTACTACTAATAGCATGGTTCAGTGCATTCGATTTTTATCGGATGTGCAGAAAGAACAAGTCCGCCGTATTGGGTTTGGAAGTGTCCTGGAGCTACAGGTCAGCATTGTTCCACCGGCAGCTGCATCGTGGCTAGCTAACACTTTTCAAGATGCTACGATCACCCTTAAACTAGCAGGGAATCATGAGTTGAAAATTGATCCGAAAGATGTTCATTGCACATTTGGGTTGCCTTTGGGGCCGAACGAGATACCTATTATAACTCATGTCCCTGCATCTCCAGCCTTACTTGAGTGGAGGCGACAATTCAATGGGAGGACCGATTTCAAGATCGGGGTGACTGAGTTGTGCGCTGAGATAGGTATGCAGGTGAAAGGTGGGAGACTATTTTTGCAAAACTTTTTGGTTCTGATTTCAACTGTATTTGTGTACTATGGGACAACGTGTTGGGTCAATCAGTCATTGTTCCACGCGATAGAGAATGTGGATGATGCTAGGCAGTTCGATTGGTGCTCTCTTGTGCTTTTAGGTCTTGTGAAAGCGAAGTAGAAGTGGTCCCCTGGGCATGCATTCGGTGGATCATTTCCTTTTTTGATGGTGAGCTCAATGTGTATTAGTTTGGGTTAGTTGTTCTTATGTTTTATATTGACATCCCTTGTTTTTGCAGTTGTTTTACCTTGATCGGGTCAAGTTTCAGTTGTATTATTCGACAGTGCGTCGACGACCTTCACTCATTGGCTGAACTGATAAGTTAGTGAAGCTGAGGTTTGTAGCAGAGGCTAAAAACAATCGGTTTGGCCGTGGCCGTATTGTTGAAAGTAGGCCGTCATTAGGTGGATGATCCGTTGGATGGCCAAGGAGTTCTGCATCATCATGAACCTGAGTTAGGGCTGAACATCACAACGAAGGCAAAGATGAGCCACTGACTCCTCGTGGGAAGGTACTTAAGTACATTTTCATGTTTCATTACTGTTTTGTGTTCTTGATATTGTGCATTTGTTGTCTGTTTGAATATTAGGACATGAAAAGAATGCGTCAGGTTTATAATTGGCGAGTTCCGAGGTGCATAAACAAATGTCAAAGAAGCATTCAGTGAGGACCCCGTAAAGATGTCGCAGACGATGCGTGAGGAGCACTGTGATGCACCGCTTGGCTCACAATTTGATGATTGGTACTGGGAAGATCAGGCTAATCTTGATATGATGGATGAGTTGGTTGCTATATGGGTTAAGAAACAAGCTGAGGAGGCTGCTGTTGATGCTGCTGTGGCTAAGGATAAGTCAGCTGTTGCGGGAGGTGTTGGTGTCGAAGGTGGTGATAAGGCCAGCGCATGTGATTGCAATTTTACTGGACATGGAGGTCAAAATTCCTATAAACAAACAGTTGAGGACATATCGTCGTTCATCATTGGACTTACTCAATTGTGTGAAGATGAGGAAGCTGCTCAGGTATTGAATGAGATTCATCGTAATGGCGGTCCTGAGACACCACCCTTGCAAACATATGATGCATTTGATACACATAATTCCTTTCTTGAACCTGCTTCACAACCTAGCCAAGGTGTTTTGTTTGATATGCTGATGGAAGATATGGTTCGTGTTGGTCAGAATGCATGTAATGAACCAGGGGATATTGGTGATAAGGAAGCGTCTGGGTTTAATAATCATGTTATGGAAGATAAAGTAGCAACTCGGAAGCGAGTTGTTTCTGGGCCCGATTTTTTGTTCTCACCTTTGAATAACAGACGCACTGACTTCACGTCTGATCTGACAATGGAGGAAGTACAGTTGTATGAGTGGTACATGCACATGATTCGTGAGTTCAAATTTCAGTGTTTTCGAAAGTTAAGTTTCGTTGTGTGTACAATGTGTTTTTAATATTTTTTTGTGCAATCGGGTTATCGTTGACTACTCTGATACGTGCCAAGTGGATTCAACGGATGCAAAATTTTTGATGGCCAAGACGTGGATCGAGTGCAATGTTTTGCATGTGTGGTCTAGGTTCTTGAATCATATGGAAGCCAGACGCGATCTGAAAGGGCCATACAGAGTCTTCTTTGGGCAACTACCTGCTGTATGCAGTAAACATATTCTAATTTTTGGATATGTTGTGTTGGACGCACTAAATTTTTTGTTGTGTTTTATGTATGCCACACTGAATCGTGGGGAGTTTCAAGAGCTTGCACTGTCAGAGGCGCTCCAGCACGAGGTTGAACATTGCGGAGGCCGTGTTGGTGACGCTGATTTGGTATTTTCACGTGCCCTTCATTTTTTAGCTTGTTTAGGTTCATACTTATGATGTGCTATGTGTAGATAAAAGTTCCCATGGTCTTTAACAACCACTATTGGGTAATGTGTTTTGACGTGCAATCTGAGAAGATTGTTATCTTTGAAAACATGGTTAATAACTCTGTGGATGATACGGTCCGTGGTGCAGAACTTCTTTTCGTTATGGTATGGTTTGTTTACATTGTTGCAGCCGGGTATGTGTAAGAGTTTGTGTTTAATATTCTTGTCAATGTAGCGAGATCATTTGCTCGAGGCTATTGGTCCAGTCAACCCCATATTTAGTGAGATTTTTGCTGCCGTTATTTCTGTTCGTGTCCGTGTTCCATGGGAAACAAGTGCCAACTTCATTAATTGTGTTATATTTGCTATGTTTGCAATGGAGAACTATATGGGTCAACGCCATTGGTCTGGGAGGTTGCTTCTTAAGGGTCCTCAGGTAAACCCAATTTCTTATGCTTTTTGTAACATCATATTCTGCATAATGCCAACTGTTTCTTACCCTTTCTTTGTATTTTGATGCAGCAAGAAAATATGATTACGACTTTGCGAGTTAGGTACTTTGTTAGGATGTTGCTATGGGACAAGAACAAGTCGCGAGATGCTATCATGCAGCGTGTGAAGGCTCATTATCGTACTCGCAAACCTCTAGTGATCTTCAAAATTGATGTTGTTGCGTACGAGTGATCATGCTTGTTGCTCAAAATCATAATTTTATTTACTTTATTTTTACAGTTGGTTTTGTCATCTTTTAGTTTTGAACAATTTTTGTGTGCTGTACAAACACGTTGCTATTTTCATGTGTTTTTTGTGTTTATAGATGTTCCTATATTATTTTCGTTCATATGGGTTAGTTTATATCATTACATTTTTATCATGGACCATGTTCTAGGTACTGTAACATCCGATGGTGATATATGAGTAATGTCGTGGCCGTTTGTTTAGGAAATCGTTTGTTTAGGAAATCATATATGAGTAATGTCGTGGCCATACTGTAATACTGCTGGTCACTGTACACTGTTAATCATATTGCCCATACATGTATTTCTAATAGATAGTCGGTCACGTTTTGGGGTTTTCATATTTTAACCTGTGAAATACGATATTTGTCTCTCGGGATTGATTTATATACATTTTATATAGAAATATGTGCATTTCTTTTATATTTACAACTTTATTGGCCACTCGGTAATACTACTAGCCACTTTGTACTATTACTCATACTAGCCATAGTGGATGGTCGGACACATTTAACACTTTTCCATTTTAACATGTGCAATTATACTAATTAACATCAACAACTGAACACCATAATATTTCCCGCAGTTTTGTTGGTTGCAATGGCCACACTTAATCGAGGAAACAATTCTAATTTTGACCCATTGGACAGATATGTGCTTATTGCATTTTAGGCAGATTATCATGAACTTCAATTTCGTTCATCTCGGCCATATATCATTTCAGCCGGATAGTCTACCATACCAATTGCCATTCTCAAACATACACGTATGGATATTCAGACTTCAGTTGGGAATCCTTTCAATACTGGTCATTCGTAGTTTTCACCAGCCACTCCACTATATAAGAAATATACTTGTTGTTCAAGCTAAAGTAATTTTAAACTATGTCACAGTATAGATGGCCAATTCATTTCGTTCATGGACACTAATCAGTCTACATGTAAATAGTGCCATAATTTTTTTTATTTCAACTCAGTCATCTAAGACGAACGGCTGATGTATTTGACGTTTGTTTTACACATGCATGTCATCATTGCAGTTCCAGGCTGTTGATCTTCCCACATGCAGGTTCCGTCCGTCACAGCCAATAATGATGACGCACAGAAGAAGCCATCTTCTACCAAGGCGGAGTCACCTCCCGAAGAACCCAAACCTTTGTGGGTGAGGGTGTTGCACGAGCAGAAGTGCACCACGAAACAACTGGCCCATCAGGATGCACGTCGAGAGGCTAAGAGGGGTCGTCGTGAGGCTGAACAATTGGAGGAGTGGTGAGGATGGCCTGAAAATGAGTACCACACAAATGATGATCTCGCTTCCATCCATGACTCTTCGCACGCGCTGAAGAAGAGCCTAGGTCTGATGCCGATGACTTTAATAAGGAGTACTCATCACCCGACTATTCTCCCCTTAACAGTTCTGATGGCGACTCATTCTCGGAGGGCAACGACAGTGGTGATGAGACAGAGGAGGGATCCGACCCTGTTTCTGGTGATAATTTAGATGGTGAAGGTCATAGTGATGATGAATGATTGACTGTGGTCATAGTAGTTTCTTTTCTTATGTCCTAGTGTCTGCCTTCAATATGTTTATATTGTTCCTATTTTGTGTCTTAAGATTAACCACATTGTTATCTCAACTTTTTGTTACTCCAGTAGTTAAAGTTATTGTGTTGTTATGCTGGGTGCTGAATTTTGTTTGTTCAGTAGTTAGTGACACTTATTATTATTCACTCGAGTAATTTTGTTCTTGTTTGTTGTGGTTTGTCAGTGTTTTTGCTGGTTTAATTCATCTTTTATGTTGCATTCAGTCGACAACATGGAATTTTGCTGATTACTATAAACTAATACCACAGGTTTCAAATTGCTCCCATTTCCACAAACATGGATATTCGTAACAATAATTGAGTAGTTGTGACAATAGATCTTCTAAATGCAGTATCATGAAATCATTATAGTCAAACAAATCAGACACTGATCATGTCTAACTTTGATGCAACAATCTAAAAATCAGAAATAAAACCTAGAGAGTAAGTCCAAACTAAAAACATGAATTGTAAATAATTAAATAATGTCACTCCTAGGTACTTTGCTTGTGCTTGTTGTATTCTTCTGTCCGGATTGCTTCTCGAATCCCTCTTCCATTATTGTCTCATCTCTTTCTCGCACTGGGCAGTTTTTTATATCATGCCAACCTTCCGTCTTGCAATATGCATAGACTCGTTTAGTCTTTACTGACTTTCGTGATGTTGCTCGTTCTAGCTCTCTAACCATCCTCTTTTGCGCACCCTTGTTCCTACATACGTCAGGTAGTTTTACCATAACATCATGAGGTAGATGTATACCTGTCACTGCCTCCATTGTCGTTGCCTCTTCCGTCCCATCTGTTGATTGATGCTGTTTCAGGCCAGAAATCATTGCGCTTAGTGTTTCTGCGCTTATGTCAGCGCTGGACATTATTCCTTGAACCGTCCCCCATAGTTGTATCTTAAGCACCCCAACAGATTTCCCCTTGTTTGTATTCCATGGGAGTCGCCCCATGTCAGTGAAGGAATTATTTGAGGCCTCCAATCATATAACTTCATGCCCATACAAGAAATTAACCTCAAATATCCGAAATAATTTAGATCTTGCATGATCATGAATTGATCACGAGATCTTAGACTAGAATAAAATTTAATTTTACCTTGATTCAAAATCTCTCTGTTACTAAATAATATTTAGTAACCTCTAAAGAACGTCCACACAGGAAGAGCAATCCGGGGATACTCACGACGATCCTTACTAGAAGATCGAAGCAAGCAAAACGGACGGAGCGAGGGGGAGGAGGTGGCCGAATTCGGCTAGGAGAGAGAGGGAGAGACGGCTAGGGTTTTGAAATTAATTCACTTGATTTTCAGATCTGAAAATTACCCTTTTATAACCCTTATTTGGACTTTAATTAATTAAAGGGCTTAATGGGCTTAAAGCCCAAAGCTTTTAATTAATTACGTAGAGAATCCCATTCTGGCTTAATCCATTCTGGCTAGGCCCAGTTTAGCTAATTTAATTAAATCTATTTAATTAGATTATAATTAATTAGTCCTGCTAAACCATTCTTGATTTCCGGTTTAGTCCTAAACCGAAATCGGTCTAATCTGGTTTAATCCAAAACCGGATTTTGTCTCTCTCATGATTCCTCCATATGATTCCATCCGTTTTACTCAACCTTTAGTGTGTGACCCTCTAGGCTCACGACACGTCGGTGGACTGGTAAAATTACCATTTTACCCATCCCATCATGAGTGGCCTCTAGCAAGACATCATGATTACCCAACGCTTGTGATTATCGAGATTTCGACTTAACCTTGTCGTACATGAATCTATCCTTTTATCCTCTTGATATCTTTGACAACCACGAGGCATAGACAAGTCATCCTCGTTCTATTGTCCTGTTTCTTGATTCTGAGTTAACTGAATTATAACTGATACTATGTATCGACTGCATGACCATGCTATTGTATTTCAGTTGTACTCATCAAGTGGCCTAAACTGATATCTGCTCACACGTCCGTATGAGGGATAAATCCTTCAGCGATCCATTGAGTCAACTTATGTAACTTGTGATCGAGCCAATCACAGTCGTTATTGTAACCCTTTTACAGGAGACGTTAGACTGAGTCAAACTCGTCGCTCATTACATATTGACCTCAATGGTCCTTCCGTCTGAGGATGTGATTTCATGAGCCGACATACGAGAATGTTCATGACTGTGTCTATGTAACATTCTCACGATCGGGTTGTCCTATATCACCCCTGACTGGTGATACTATGACCTAACTCTGGCCCCCTTCTGGCCATGATCAGTAGAGCGTGATCATTTAGAGTTAGCATGCTTAAGAAAAATTTTATCTGACCTGTAGATCTACTATTATGTGTTGACACATCAATGATACAAATCAAATCATACTTAAGATATTACTACAACACTTAGTAATATGAATGCCGATTTTATTTCAACTAATAATCTTTATTATATGATTAGATTGAAAATACATTGTGTTAGGGCACAAAAACCCAACAGTCAGATGGTTCACGACACCACCGCTCATTCACCATTGACAAGAGGACTTTATGAACACCGCAAAGGTGCAGGTAGAGGAAAATATGGGGACAAATAAGCCCGTACCCCTCAAATCCCATGCAGCTAGAAGATCCATGCCTGGTTGCCTTGTCGACAGTTACTGTGAATACGCCTCCATTTTGATATGTAACTAATGCAGATGAATTTTCCTCCCCGTCGATTATATTTCGTGCCTCACATTTTGTCAGTCCTTCATGGATGTCAGCCTGAACGGTGTAGAAAACCCTTCGTGTATATAAATCTCATGCGTGGTCCTCGAACTCATATCTGAAGTCTGTAGGCTTTGATGCTGTTGAGTACTCCACGGCCAACCTGACGTGCTCATGTCGTTGCTTGGACAACACATCATAAAATGACCACATTAGCTGCACAAGGTTGTACGTCTTGCTCATAGACCATCCATAGGTGTTGTTTTGACTTTCAAATATAGATGTTGTCTTGATAAGCAATCCCATTGGGATCACATTGTAGTAAGATGGTATCCATGTCTCCCTCATGTTGAACATTGTGTCAAGCCATTTGTTTCCTTCTAATATGTACTCCAACAGTAGGTTGTTCCATCCAGCCTCGAACTCACATTTGTCCATTGTTGTTGACCACACTAGCGCATGGAATCTTGTGAAGAAATCTATATCCTGGACAGCTTTGTGTGACACCTATATACATATATAATATAAGATGTTATATAGTGTAGCTCACATTTTTTGTTAGCTTTTGCATAATGTGCCACATGCATATCTCATGTTACCCATATTGTATGTGTGTAACCCTCTAGGCTCATGCCGCCGTTGGCAGATCGGTGTGTAAAAGAACTCTCTTGCCCGATCCATCATAAGTGGCCTCTAGTAAGACGTTATGATTACCCAAGGTGCATGATGATCGATGATTCGATTTAACCTGGTGCGTACAAGTCACTATCCTATTATCTCTAGACATCCTGATTGATCACAAGGCATAGAGTTGTCATCCTTGTTTAATCAATCACTGTTTTTTGATATGTGAGATGACTGAGAACTGATAACTCGTATCAATGGCATGGCCATGCACTTTCTCTTAGTCACTCTCAATCAAGTGGTCTAAACGGATATCTTTCCCATACCGCAGCATGAGGGATAAATCCCTTAGTCGTCTTTTGTGTCACTCATGCAATCCGTCCCGCCACCCAATCATGCCCGTTATTGCAATCCAGTTACGGAAAGCGTTAGGCGCAAGTCAAACCCATACGTCAACTGCATAGTGATCACAAAGATTCATCGGTCTAAGGATACTGTGACAAGCTATCGCAATTGAATATGTTCATGGCTTAATCTAAGAAACACTATTCAAAGCGGGTCATCCGATACCAATCCCCTCATGATATCTATGATATGATTTCGGGATCCCACATTCCCATGATAAGTAGAACTACATCATTGAGAACCATCCTCATACTGGTCGCTTCAATTGAAGCATATTTGACCAGGTACTCGTTAAGTGTGATCCGTACAGATTTATGGTTCTACTATTTTCGTGTTCATAAATCAGATCATGCTCAACATATTACTTCAACACATAAGTAATACAAAGCCGTTTTTATTCATTACAAACGATGATTATTATACATAGACATTTATAGACTACTATCAATTGGATTAGGGCTCAAAAATGCTATCAATAATTTTCTTTAGCCTTCAGAATAACTCGCTTCCTTGCTTTAGGTCAACTTGGATAATTTGATAACCAATAACTTTGGTTGTACTCATAAGACCATCTACAAGTCATGTTATATTTGCATCTTCAATGTATTATTTTTCATATCCACTCCAACTCAATGCCATTTCCAATACTACTTTTATATACGCTATATTTTCATGGCATATTTGGTATAAAAATGAAGCATATGTCATTTTCCTCTCCAAGTAAAAGTATTATTTTATCATTACTTTTTAAAATTTTAATATTAAATTAAATCACTTAATTAAATAAACTATCAGTATATACAATAAATAATATATTTCATTTTATTATTAAAATGACATATAAGAAATAGCATATGTGTTGAAATGAAATGTCATATGAATGCTAAAATGATGTCATATATCATAGATTTTATGCTAAATTTAGCATATGGGTTGGAGATGCTCTAAGCTTGCTCTCTTCTAACAACCAGTGTTGTAAACGATAGTGGTTTACAAACGACATGGTTTTTTCCACTTTAGTTGGTGTGAACGTGGATGTGGATGCCGACGACTCAATTTTTCTCCTGCGGCTAGGGATGACGTCGGTCCGAGAAATTAATTTCTTTTTCTTTCCCCAAATGGCTAGGGATGACGTCGGTCCGAGAAATTAATTTCTTTTTCTTTCCCCAAATTGGAGTATAGATGTGGGTCTCCTTCCGTAATGGGATCTGGTTAATTGGGCCTCTTCTTACCCAAATCATGTTAAATGTATATTATAAACATATTAATATACTTGATATTATAATGAGCTCAAGACACACCCTTATGTAGAAGGGGGCCTTCTACCTTAAAAGAGGTTCAACAGAAGTTGGAGGATAATAAATGTGGGATATATAAATATTAAAGTGAGACTCGAACCCATGTCCTTTGGAACTTATTTAACCAATGCTTAACCAGTTGGTCAAGTACTTATTACTAATAAAGTCAAAGTTCACAACACTTTTTTTCCATTGACAAAGTATAAGGCATGTTCTTGCAAAAGTGTGATTGTATATGACATGTTTTTGCCATTTTCTCTTGTTTATAATATGTTAATTATATAATATATTGGTTATCATATTTGTGGTAGCACAAATTTAAAAAAGTACAAAAATAGAAATCTGCCTCGGCTCTAGAGGGCTTGTCTAACTGAATAGCGCATAGCGATTCTTACAAACTTGCTTCTAACAGTTTAGTCTTCCCACTGACAATAATAATAAGGGTAAATTGGAACAATCGATTGTCAACTATTCAAATTTTGTAAAAAGTAGCAGTGAATTTTCAATTTTGCAAAACGTGATTGCGAACTTACCATTTTTTTTGCAAAAAGTGCAAATATGAAGAAAATACCCTTAATTTGTTAAATTCAAAATGAAAAAAATATTTTTTTTCAATTTGAGCTTGCTGGTTTTTTTCTTGACTCTGATGGCGTGCAATAAAATATTTTCGTAATTGAATAAAGTAAATTTCACAATATCGATGATGTGCGAGATATGAAAAACAAAACCAAAGAACTCAAGTTGAGCAAATATATTTTTATTTGAAAGACATTTTTGAACAACACACACATATTTTGTAAAAATAAATGGTAAGTCCACGGTCATCTTTTACAAAAATAAAAGTTTACAATTATTCTTTACAAAATTTGAGCAATCCACAATTATCTTTTATAATTTGCTCTAATAATTATGACTCAACTATGTCATCGTGACAACTATTTCTGGTGATAGATCGGTGGTACGAATTAATATCAATTACTTTTCAATTTCTAAATTAGCCCTTTTCTCCTTTTTCTTTTCATAATATGAATGACATTTTCACTATTTAATAAAATGTGAAGGTCTTATAGTGACTGGTTCAGCCTGTTAATATAGCAATAATAAATTTTCACACGCTCACTTGATTCATTTGGAAGCATATTGAAAATGGTGCTAAAATACCCGAATAATTCAGTTCTCATTACAAAAAGTTAAGGTTAATCAATTCTATTGCAAAACTCTATATCTACGTACCTTGATTTTTAATCTTAGAACAAACTATAACAACTGATTGTTAATTAACTAACTAGTTATGAGGTGAGAAGTGGAGACTGCATCTGCAGGTGTTGTGGTGCTGTTGGAGTTGGGCGCAAATCTGGAGGAGAAAGCGCAAAACTGGTAGTAGTAGTCATCGTCCAACGGCGTCGTATCGAAGTTGAGGGCGTAGCTGAGCGGGTCGTACCTGCACTGAAACGACGTCGTGACGGTCCTTCGCCTGCTTCGCAAGATCCGATTCCTCAGCTTCCTGGTGAGGTTGGTGAGGTAAGAGCAGCAGGAGTCGTCATTAATACCATCGGTTTTGGGCCACCAAAGGACCATCATTTCATTTTCACAACTTTCAGAGCAACTGGAGATGAGAGTTATATATATATATATATATTATGTGTAATGTGTGTGAGTGACTCACTCCCTACCTTTTGACTTGTATCTTTTATTATTTTATTTAAGGGCCATTTCATTTCACATGTTGTATTATGAATTGTAATAGTTTATTATCTTGTATTTTTATTTTATCATAACATGTGTTAACTTGGAAGAAAACTATTCTTTTATTATTATTACTCTTTAAAAGGATAAAATTGCTACCATGGTGACTTCGCAATGATACATAACATTTGCACTATCCCATTTGAGAGCGGTTGTGCATGAACAAGGTGCTCACGTCCTCGTCCATTATCTTTTGTTTACATCTATTAAAAAAACTCGACGCTAGTTTTTGATTCAGCCTGATTTTCAACTGAGTCGAGACAATTTTGTTCGGCTCGATTATATTTTGGGATTCCCTAATCTAAAGTTCAAATAAATATGTAATTTAATCAGATGCATAAATTTATTTATAAGACAATTTTTTTATCGACAAATTGTATTAAGATTTGGGTTCGACTATGCTATTATGAAGCAAGACAACACCAAACTTGTGATTCTTCAGATTATTGTATTAATAACAGACTCAAGACACGCCCTTGTGTAAAAGGGGGCTCAATACTGCCACTGGACTCCTACCATGAGAGAGAGACTCAACAGAAGTTGTAAGAGAGGTCCATTAGAAATTGAAAACAAAGGTCAGATACTTAACGTGACTCAAATTCAAGACCTTTGTCCCCAAGATAAGTGCTTGATCAATTGGTGAAACAATGATTGGTATTTACAAGAAAACTTAATAATTAGACAATGTAAATTATAATTGTACTGTTGGCATAATATTGTTGTTGAAATAAGTCAATATAATATATCGTTGACAGAGACATGAGAGCGGCGAAACAGGACAAAGATACGGAGACAAAAAATGCTGCTAAGAATGAGAGAGTGATTGATGTTATGATAGATTCGTTGCATAAACTGATTTTCCTCTTTTTCACTGTCTTGGATTGGATTGGCTTCACCTCAATGTCTCTCACTTAAAGCATGTTGCTCTCAGCTACGACACTTTCTCTGGTTTTAGGTAAAGGACTATTCATTTTTAGTTACATGGATCAACACTTGTCGTCTTACATTTTTTTCAAATGTTCAGTAGTGTCATAATTTATCTTATTTTATGCTGTTAAATAAAATTTGGATATATAAATTATAGTTGGCTTGTTTTAAATGATTGATTCAAGAGATAATCATGTTTTACAATTGTTCGGTATACTGTATTTACAATTTACGATAGTATTTATAGATTCAATGCACAATGCCATCAACATTTCCGTCCCATGACTAAATGAGCCGGGAGAGAGCACAAGTGACCAAATTTACAAATTGCATGAGGTTGCAGATGGATTGGTGTCATGATTGTCAACGTATATTATTATTGCTGCTTTTTATATCTCAAATGAAAATCTTATTATTTTATAAATTTAAAGGTATTTTTGTCATATTACCATTATTTTCGTGTAAGTTAACTTACGACGTAAAAAAAACTTCACCAATATAATTTGACACACTTAAATTAATATTGTTGTAAATAATAAATTTGATATATTTGACCATTGTGAAACTTAATTATCCCTCCAACCAATTGACAATTTAAATATACACATTTCTATTATAACCACCTACTACGTCGTTAAATATGTGTATCTTGAGAATAATAAGGCCCAAGTTTTTTAAGTTCTTTGTCAACATTGGTTGGGCAAATACCCTTACAGAGGTTTGACTGACAGCCAAAATAATACTTTCAATAATATCAATTCTTAAAATACAGCAAATACTGTCTTATAACCTAACTTTTAGGTTGAACAATGTTTCAAAACTGTGTGTTTATTTTAGTGATAAATATAAAATTTATTTTAAATTAATTACAGTTGTGATGATATTTTACTACAATATGAAAATACTTTTTTTAAAAGAATTTACAGAAAGCTAATTTTAACAGAACCTTATTTAATTTATTATTGGGGCCAATTTTTTTTTTACATATTTTGCGTGAAGCTCTTCTTAACAAAAATGTTTGACGTTTTTAGTTAACAAGGATTTCATACAAAAAAACCCTAATTTAATGCAACACTTCTCCAACTTCAAACAAATCAAATTTGAATAATTAGCTTAAAATAATTAGCACATAGGTCAACCTACTACTCTCTTCTCCCAAGAACAGATCCAATACCAATTTTTTTAGTATTTTTTAGAGTTTTTATATACCCCTGCACGTTTTTCATGGTGATTTAAAAATTTATGATTAAATATTTTAAAATGACTGATATTAATATATGAATGTATATTAACTTTGAGCTTATGTTGAATGAAGACCCAAAACATTAATATTTGTGATTATTAATAATAGTTGTTACTAGTCCACTTAGTTTGAGTCAAAGAAGGTAGAGGAATATTTTGTCATCCTAACACTTTTTCCTTATTATTTTGATTTTATCCGAACCTCTATTTCATATTTTTAAATTTCATATCCATTAAGTTTTGTAGCTATCCTCACCGGGCTTAAAGGACAATCCACCTGATCATGACTAGGGATGGCAAAAGTATAGAATACAACGTATATACCTAAAATGAACGGATATACATATATTTTGGCGGGTATGTTATTGTTTACAGATTGGGTATAGATATTTCTATATTATACCCGATTCGTACCCGACACATTAAAAAAATTAATAGTTTAATAAAAAATAGACACGCTAACTATTGAGATTTGATTTGATACAGTATGTTTGAAAACTTTGTTAGATTTATGACTTTTATTATTTTTTGTAAAGTTGCATTATAAACTTTATTATGTTTCACTACTTGAATTGTAAACTTTATCACGTGTGAATTGATACATATACAAATATGAAAAATTATCTAATATATGTTGTGTATTGAATGGATCGGGTACTCGATAAATGAACGTGTATTGATACCACTCAAGTGAGCGTGTACGAATAAGGAATACAAATATGTCTATGTCCGCTCCAAATTCTATCCCTAGTCCTTCCTCCCAAAACCCATCTAATCACCCAAATTTTATCGTTGTCATGCGCTTTTTTGCTGCTAGGTCATCATGTATTCTATTTCTCTTGTTGTCGATGCACGACATTTTAGGAATAGTTAACATATAAGTTTTTTTTGGAAAATTTTACTTAGCTTCCCTTAAATACAACGCAGTTTCGCTTAGCTACACTTAAGTTCAAAAATGTTTTGTGGAGTCCCTTAAGTTATCAAAAGTTTCGTTTAAACTTTTTTTAGTTATTTTTTTTGAAAATTCTGTTAACTTTTTGTGAAATGACGAAAATACCTATGTATTAAAAATATATAATAAATAAATAAAAATAATTTGAATTTTTTTCTAATACTTTTTACAAAAACAAAGAATAAATTTTTTTTAGTATCAACTACAAAAAATATATAAATAAAAAAAGATAATTTAAAAATCAATTTTTATCTTCTTATAAAAACTTTTTAAAATTTTTTATTACTACTAACAAAATTCTATATTATCGTCTTGGCAGCCAGCTTGAGAGCTGGTCTTGTTGATTTTAAGCTTCTTAGTTTTATCTCGTTGATTGACGAGAGAGGCATGACATAACCCTCGTGCCCAAATCATACAATGCATTCTGGGATTTATCTGGTACTTCGATAGGGATTAAAAAGCTTTCTAAATCTTTCCATTTCAGAAGGAGCTGATTCGTCAAGTTGACACTTGTATCAACACCCATTTTTATCAACTTGTCACTATAGTCTTCGGGGTCTATTTCTTCTTCTACAGGTAGGCTTCTCGGTGTCTCCAATGTGACTGCTTTGGCGGCCCTGCTCAACTTTGGGAAAAAAGGAGAGATCCAATGCGACTCTTGAGAGGTGACTCGCTGCTCATTAGTCATATCTTTTGCTTTCTCGAGACCTGGTAGAAGGCCACTTCACGCTAGTCGTATGCCATTAATTTGAGCTCTTAGATTCTAGGTATACTCAGTAGGGTGCCTTGCGGTCTAGGTGTCGTCGTCTGAGGTATAAGAGTTTCGATGTTCCGTATTGTAGCTCCTATACTTCAGAATTCCTCATTTAACTTTCTCAGCTGCGCTTCATGGTTCTTATTTATTGCGTTTTGACTCCTCATGTAGTTGAGGAGTAATTCCTCCATGGAAGACTTCATATATGTCTATGTCAAATTTGCAAAAGAGTTAGGCGATTGACTGGTTTGAGCATTAAAAAATATTTGGTTCTGATTTTGGCCTTGAACATTTAGATTTCGGTTATTTCCTTGGTTTCGATTCTGTTATTGATTTGGTTTCCCTGTTGGAAACTCTTATTGTTACCTTGACTGTTTTCTTGATTTTGGTTTAGATAAACTGGGTTGAACTGTTGATTTTGTAGAATTTGCTGATTCAAGTATGCAATCCTTATTGGGTTGTAAATACAACCATCAATCTCGAGCTTCACACTGC
This sequence comes from Geranium rotundifolium, assembly GCA_963920655.1. Classification (NCBI taxonomy): domain Eukaryota; kingdom Viridiplantae; phylum Streptophyta; class Magnoliopsida; order Geraniales; family Geraniaceae; genus Geranium; species Geranium rotundifolium. Next base: position 27,671,078 of record OY987311.1, on the reverse strand, counting down.
TCCTCTTCTTCTAGTGCTTCAGCTTGAGCTACTTGTGTATGCACATGCATATTCCCCTTCATGAGTTATACCATCTCGTTAATTGTTCCTATCAGATCGACAATTGCATCATTATTATTAATGTATGTGACCTGATGTGCTAGGGCCCTCTGCCATTGATAATTGTTGTCAACACACATCTCGATTTGGGCCCAAGAATCTTTTGGATCCTTGTTTACGAGGGGGCATCACTAACCGCATCTAGTGTTAGTTAGGAGGTTGGACCCAACCCATTGTAGATTAGCTCGTTTACAACGTAAGAAAGAATCAGGTTGTTAGGACATTTCCTCATAAACACCTTATATCTCTGTTAGGCGTCACATAAGGTCTCTTTATCGTATTGGGTGAGAGGAAAAATCTTTTGCCTTAATTTTGATGTCCTCAACGGCAGGAAGTAGTGACCCAAGAATAGTCCTATTAAAGTTAACGAGTTCTCAATGTCTTCTTCTTGTAGGGATGTGTACAATCATATGTCGCTCCCGCTAGTGACCATGGAAACAGCTTGCTTTGAATTAGCTCATGTCGCACTCCTGCCCCAGTTGTATTGCACATTTGCTCGAACTTGCGCAAGTCTGAAAAGGAGTTCTTCTTCCTCAAACTGTCCTATTGATGATAATAGGCGCAAGTGCACCAAATTCAGTTCAAAGTGTTCTGGGTTGTATTTCAGTCTACCTCGCCCCTAAAATAATTGGAATGACTGGAACTCTTGTTGCACAGTAGGGGGTCGGTGTTGACCAAGTCCTTCAGGATGAATTTGGGGAACAATAATATCCCCTTCCTGCTCTCTTCGACTGTTGTTTTCTGGGTCGTCTCCGTGCACACTCATAATTGTAGAAGCTTCCTGGTGAATTTTCTGCTTTTTCTTTCCGTCCCGTTGTCAGCACTCAGCTTCGATTCCTGGGTTCACTTGAAATTCAGGCGGTCCAAAATAACGGGTCATACATGTTCACACACAAGAAAAAATTTACCAAAGAAAATCGAAGTTCAATAAAAAAATAAAATAATAACACAAATAATTAATACTTCATTTTAATTGATCGTTGACCTCTGACAACGACGCCAAAAACTTGTTGACCCCGTAAATATTGGTTCACGGGCTCACGAATACACGCAAGTGTATGCGGTCATTACAAGTAATAATCCTTATAAGTATAAGGTCGAATTTAGAAGGACCAAATAAGGATTAATCATAAGGGGTAATGACAGTTGACTACACCCAACTATGTCACATTTCAAAATGAATACCCCAAATTCCAAAATTTCATTTCTGGTACCCCAAGTTTTAATAAGTGACACTTAGCCCAACGTCTGTTAAATCTAACTGAATTGGTGTGTTAAAAAGTCTAAAATGCCCTCAATAGTTTTGGTCTGTTAAACCAATCTGATTGGTTCAATTAATATGATTATGAAATGACTATTTTACCCCTAATTGAACAACTAATTTAACTAATGGGTCGTGGTCAAATTTAAATTTTCAACTACACAAATAATAATTATATATATAAAAATATATTATATTATTATTAATTATATTATTATTATTATTATTATTATTATTATTATTATTATTATTATTATTATTATTATTATTATTATTATTATTATTATTATTATTATCATCAATCATTAATTAATTAATAACCCATCGTCTTCTTCCCCTTTCCGGCAGCCTTCTCCCCGTCTCCAGTCGCCTACGACCAGTCCCGTCTCTAGTCGTCTACGACCAGTCCCGTCTCTGGCTGCAACTCAGACCAGCCGCAATTCCAACCAGCGAGGAGCAACACCGTCGATTTCGAGCACGACGTTCCAGATCGATTTCGAGCTTGAGCACCACTGTCGATTGAAGAGAGCGGCGGCGGAGGTTGAGCACGGCGGCAGAGCTCTTTGCAGATCTGGATGGGGCTGAGCTCTCTGCAGATATGGCTCCTATTGAACTACTTGCAGTCATTAAATATAGGTTTAGCTCATCTTCTTGATAACTAACTAGACCACTATGAACTCATTAATTAGTACAGTAGCAAGTTTAATCGCAAATGGCATGGTAATCACTGTGTAATCATGAATGTGTATCCAACATTTGCTACACATTCAAAATTGAAACACAAAGTAACCAAAACCCAATCTTGTAGAGTAGTCTTATCCTAGACAAGGGTTTTGAGCAACAACACCGAAAAGCTGAAGCAGCTTGATTTCACGAAGCAAGAGCTTCCTTTCTCAGCTATTTCGCTCTTCGCCAGAGTGGAGGTCTGTTTGGCAGCCATCGACGGTGACAACAAGATCTGCAGAGAGCGCCGGATCTGGGTTTCTCGAGATCTGGATCGGGCTGAGCTCTTTGCAGATTTGGTTGTCGACCCGCTCAGAAAAGGACGTCGCCGAGGCCTACAACGCCGCCGCGCTCAGCCTCCGCCGTCGCGCTCTGCAATCAACAGTGGTGCTCTAACTCGAAATCGATCTGGAACGTCGTGCTCGAATGGGTTGCTAGAATGGGCCTTAAGCCTATTTGATTTATTTTTTCATAAAATTAATAAATCAAATTAGAAGGGGATGTTATTTTTAGTTTTTAAAAATAGCTTTTTCTTCTTCCACTTCCTCTATCAGTGGTATCATAAGATGGTTGATATGTGATTTAATTTTGAGCATGTTAGGGTTGTATTAATCTCTAGAAAAATTCATATGTGTATTTCGGTAATTGAATTGCATGAATATGAAAAATCTGAAATTTTTTGAGTTGATTTTGAAAGCTGAAAAATTGATTTTTTGGGGTTGTTTTGGGTTAGTCATGGCCGAGCCATGGTTAGCCAGGGTCGAGCCCTTTGGTGGACCAGAGAGAGCCCTTGGGCCGACCATGGTCAGCACCAAAGGCCGACCAGGTCGCCTCGGGCGACCGTGGATGGCCCGCGGGCCGTCCATGGGTGCTGCTGCGGACGACCGCGGTTAGCCCTTAGCTCGACCATGGAATGGCCCGCGGGCTGTCCATGGGCGATGCTGAGGGGCATACCAGATCGGGGGCTGATCGGTCGGTCCTTGGCCCGTGTCGGTTCCCGGGAATTTCCCAAAAATTCATATTTTTCAGACCCGGTCCGATTTCGATAAACCGGAGGTAAGCCGGTTCAATTTCGACTAATTAATTTAAAATGTCCAGTTTCGATAAACCGGAATTTTTCCCACATTTAAGCAAGATAAAATTTGGAATTAATTTAGTTGTTTGATAACATATTGTTTGATAACATGATGTTTGACAAAATGATTGATTTCAACATGATGTGTAGCCAAGCCCGTCTAGATTTTAGTTTTTTTTGCAAGCTGCGTAGTTGGTTTGGTTTGTAATTTAATTTCAACATGCGTGTCGTTGTATTTTGTAATTTCATTTTTATTAATGTAATTTGAAGACCGATGCGAGGAGAAGTCAAGATGGAAAGTGGAGTTCCAAAGGAGGCTTGAAGCCAGTGAGAGTACACGAGGAAGAAGCGAGCTCAAATCCAGAAGACTTAGTCTTAGGATTTGTTTTTTGTTTTTACGGGCTAAGCTATGCATGTTGCTTTACATTTATATATTGGATGTATGAATGTATGATTAGTTTAAATTGCATAAGTGTATGTATGTTTTGATTATCAGCCATATGCGGAAGATTAAAATGAGAATTTAATCAGATTTGCATGTAAAAGGACTTGGAATCATCTTTGCATAGACATGTAGTTGATGATTCCATTTAAGATTGTATCGATATATAATCAGGAGTATTAAAACACTTATTCGCAAGTAATTACAAGTCAAGCGAGATACCACCCAAACCTCATAGGGGAGAGTGTCGGATGAGATGGGCAGTTTGATATGGATGTCGTGCACCTACGCGGAGCATCCATATTAGAACTGGGTCATGGTTGAGTTTTGGTAGACTTGTCTACGATTGTCAGCTAGGGCTGACCTAGGGTATCAGATAGGGTATATCGTGTATATTTTATGTACAAACCCTATCCAGGAGTTACATGAATTTGTAACTGGATGAGTTATCCTACCTTCGAAACTCGATTGGAGTTGTGAGCCTACGTTCAGCTTCAACCAAGTGTATGCGAGGTTCCTGGTTCAGATTCTATAAATTCTAGAATCAAACTGTTGTTTTAAACTCAAATCTCCAACTTGAACTTTAAACAAATTAATGTTCTTTACCATGTAGAACTAAATGGCAAACACAACACAAGTAAGTAATAGCGCATTGAGAGTCCTGATCGAAAAAGACAAGCTCAATGGCGTGAATTACTCAAACTGGAATAGAAATTTGAACGCAAGTAGTATATCCTTAGCCAGGAACCACCTGCTGAGCCACTGCTGAACGCCGCTAGGGCACTAAGGATACTTATGAAAAGTTCTTTAGTGAGCAAATTGACGTGTCATGCAGTATGATGGGCAATATGGTGCCTGAGTTGCAAGAAGCACTTCACGGACATTTCAGATGACCCTCGTGCCTTAATGGAAGAGGTCAAGGAAATGTTCAAGGAAAAAGCTCATGTCGAATGATATGATATTTTCAGAGAACTTCTCTCCTGGAAGCTTAAGGCTGGAGCCTCTGTCAGTTCCCATGTCATGAAGATGAAATGTCTTCAGGAACACCTAACCAGACTCGGTTTTGATGTTCGGAAGGAAATGGCCACGGATTTTATGCTGCAGTCACTTCCAGATACATATAGTGATTTTGTAGTAAATTACAATATGCATGACATGGACAAGTCCTTGACATAGCTTCATGGAATGCTTGTGACTACTGAAAAGAACCTTAAGGGCAAGACCAAGGAGGTCCTCATGGTCAAAAGAATGTCAGCTTGAAAAAAATTGAGAAGGGTAAGGATAAAGCCCCTGAGCACCTTGCAGGGCAGATCAGACACCCCAAGGGTCCAAAGGTTCAAGCAGCTTTGGGAGCTGCTATGTAGGCTAAGGACAAAGTGGCAGAGGTCTGTTATCACTGCAATGAGCCAGGACACTGCAAGAGGGACTGCAAGCAATACAAAGATCATGTGAAGAAGAGTGGGGATCCACGTCTTCAGGATCAGATATTTACGTTGTTGAGCTTAATCTCTATAACGTAAATAAGAAAAGGTTTAAATCTGATGATTTAAACCAGACTATTATCTGGCATAGTCGTTTAGGCACATATGTGAAAAAAGCATTTCAACACTTCGCGAGTGTGGACTTTTACGTCCGTTTGAATTCACTCAAATTGAAAGATGTGAGTCTTGGCTAATGGGCAAAATGACAAAGGCACATTTCACGGGTTTAGATGAAAGGGTGAATGACTTGTTAGGTCTAATATATTCCAACATATGTGGACCTATGAGTACTCACGGCAAGAAATGTTTCAACTACTTCATTACGTTCACTAATGTTTTCAGTAAGAATTTGGGTATGTCTATTTTATGAGGCATAATCTGAACCCTTTGACAAGTTCAAAGACTTTAAGAGTGAAGTATTGAACTAACATGGGTAAAGTATCAAGCTATTTCGTTCCGATCGAGGTGGTGAATACTTGACCCTGAAAACGGCCGCATTCATTTTGAATCGGGCCCTGACGAAGACAACGAAAGTACACCTTGTGACAGTCATTCTGAATCCCATTACCGTGGATGCGTGCGCCTTCGCGTAGTATTCATTGGGATGTGAGCTGAATGAGGTGATCGGTTTTATTTGGATGCGTGCGCTTGTGCGTGGTAGCCAAATAAGAACTGGACCAGAGTCACGGAAGGTAAACCACATGACACTCATTACGACTCCCGTTACCGTGGATGTTTGCGCCTTCGCGTAGTATTCATTGGGATACGAGCGGGATGAGATGGTCAGTTCTATTTGGATGCATGCGCCTTCGCGTAGTAGCCCAATAAGAACTGGACCATAATCATATATGGTGTGGGAAACATCCTAATATGTTTTCCCTAATGATTTGGGTTACAGGGTTAGTTGCATCCAAATCAGATAAGTGGGAACAAGGTTTTGTTGCTCGAAGTGGAGTATTTTTGGAAATAAAATCTATTTCCAAAACAACTAGTGGGAGTCCCGTGCATCTCGAAGAAATTCAAGAGGGTACGGAATAGCCTGAAGCAATTCAAGAACCTACTACACTAGATGTAGAAGTACAGGAGCCTGAGATGGTCGTAGATGAAGAACCAATCCCTACAAAAATTCCAAAAGGTCCAAGGAGGTTTGAAAGATCTCGTCCAGCTCCCGTTAGATATGGCTTCATAGCCACTGAGAGAAATGACTTGATAGTTGTGGATCAGGATGATCTAGCAACCTTTCAACAAGTCTTGGCCAGTACCAACTCAGATAAATGGTAGGAAGCCAAGAATGAGGAAATGAAATTCATGTATGATAACTAAATCTCGAATTTGGTTGATCAAGCCTTTGGGATAAAACCCATCGGTTGTAAGTGAGTCTATAAGCTCAAGACCGACATGGATGGAAATCCTCAGACCTATAAGGCTAGTTTGGTTGCAAAAGCTTATCGTCAGATTCAAAGTTTGGATTCTGATGACACATTTTGACCAGTAGCAATGGTCAAATCGATCCGGATTATTCTAGCCATAGCTATGGCAGATGGATATCAAAACTGCCTTGCTTAACAGGAACTTACAAGTGGATGTGTATATAACACAACCCGAGGGTTTTGTCAATCCAAAGAATCCCGGAGAGATATGTAAGCTTCAAAGACCCATTTATGGGTTGAAACAAGCTTCATGGAGTTGGAAACTTCATTTTGATGAAGCTGTAAGACAATTCGGCTTTATCAAGAATAAAGAAGAACCTTGCGTTTATAAGAAAGCGAGTGGGAGTAATATAATATTCCTAGTGTTTTATGTCGATGACATACTTCTCATCGGGAATGACATCCCGTCCTTGCCACCAAAGCTTGGTTAGGGAATTGCTTCTTGATGAAAGGACTTAGGTGATGCTGCATTCATTTTGAGCATCAAGATAAACGAGGATCGTTTCAAAAGAATTTTTGGGCCTAAGTCAAAGCACTAACATAGATACAGTGTTGAGAAGATTCTCAATGCTTGATTCTAAGAAGGGATACATACCAACGTGTCACGTCATTAAACTCAGCAAGAAACAATATCCCAGTACTCCTGATAAGCTGAGTAGGATGAAGAAGATCCCATATGCCTCGGTTGTAGGATCTATCATGAATGCCATGACATGCACGAGACTGGATGTCTCGTTCACACTCAGTTGTGCCAGCAGATTTCAGTCTAACCCCGTCCAAGAATACTAGATTGCTGTCAAGCCCATCCTTAAATACTTGAGGAGGACTAAGGACACATTCATAGTGTATAGGGGTGTGGATGGAGAACTAGCAGTCAAAGGACATGTTGATATTCAGACAGATCTTGATGACTTCAAAACTCAGTTGAGATAGATTTTTGTGTTGAACGGTGATGCTTTCAGCTGGAAGAGCTTTAAGCAAGCCACGACTACCAACTCTATACCGGAGGCTGAGTATATAGCTGCAGCGGAAGCAATTAAAGAGGTCGTATGAATTAGAAGCTTTCTGATCGGATTAGATGCAACGCCGCGAGCGTCTGATCCGATAACCTTGTTATGGGACAACACGGGGGCCGTAGCAATTGCTCAATAAGCCCAGATTCCACAACATATCCAAACATATATTCAGGAAGTATCACCTTATCAAAGAGATCATTGATAGAGGTGATATGGAGATTAGTTATGTTTCGCCTGATGATATTATGGCCGATCCCTTGACGAAGGCTCTACCGCAGCCTAAGCATGAGGAATATGTGAGGTTTATGGGAGTATATCAGAACTTAGTTTGGAACTAATGGCAAGTAGGAGATTGTTAGAGTTGTGCCCTAGTCCAATATAAAATTGATCTACAGATGTAATGTTTTATCATCTTTTCGAATAAATAAATCAGCATTATATTACTATTGTGTTGTAGTAATATATTAGATGTAATTTGATTTGTATCATTATCTGTGTCATCACTAATAGTAGAACTGCAGATCGGAAAGAATTACATTTAATGTGTCACTGGTCAGTTAAGCTTCATTAGAAGCGACAGGTATGAGGCTAACTCTTTATGATCACGCTCTACTAATCATGGCAACGCGAATGCCGGAGTTAGATCATAGATATCGTTCGGGGAATGATATTGGACGTCCCGATGGTAAGTATGTAGCATAGATGCTGTCGTGAGCATACTCACATATCGTAGTTTGTCATTGTATCCTTAAACCGAGGAGTATTCATGATCACTATGCTATGAGTGTCTGAGTTTGACTTAGTCTAACGTTGCCTGTAAAATGGTATATATAACGTTCTGATTGACTTAGATATAAGTTACATGAGTGAACTCGAAAGACAGCTAAGAGATTTATCCCTCATACTCCGATATGAAAATGATATCTGTTTAGGCCACTTGATGAGTATGACTGAAAGAAATTACATGACTATGCAAGAGATACTTAGTATCAGTTTTAAGTCATCTCAGATATCGAGAAACAGTGATTGGTTAAATAAGGATGACGGTTCTATGCCTTATGATCAATCAAGATATCGGGTGATAAAAGGATAGTGACATGGACGATAAGAAGTTAAATCGAATCATCGATAATCATGAACTTTCGGTAATCATAATGTCTTGCTAGAGGCCACTTATGATGGAAATGGTAAAATAGTAATTTTGTGCCGGTCTGCCAACGGGTCGTGAGCCTAGAGGGTCACACACTTTAAGCAATGCATATAACAAAGGGACTTGGAAAGTCAGTGCACGGGAAGTATGAGAATCGGGAGAATTCCCCTTTCGGTTTAGTTAAACCAAAACGAATTAGGTGATTTCCGCCCTAAGTTTTAAATCAGATGGTTGAGGAAATTAGTTCAAGAGGATTGGGTTGGTCCAACTAAACCATTTAATTATATCTTAATGAATTAATTAAATGGTTTGCTAGAATGGCCTTAAACCCATTTGATTTATTTTTCCATAAAATTAATAAATCAAATTAAAAGGGGAAGTCTTGCACAATACACATAAAATAGTGTTCGTCTTTACCAAATGTGTCAATGCCGTGGGGGCAATTAGTGGGAGGTTCGTTCACATGCATCTTCTCATGCGACCTCAAACAGAATGATCATAGACAATATATAAATTAGCAACCTAAAAAATGGGGCATAATTGAATATCATATGGATAAGATAGAGAATTGGCCAAGTATATAATACATATGTTCATACATAGCATAGCATAACATAACATTTACACCTCTCAAAGCATTTTTCGTCTATATCAGTCTAGAATGAAATTTCACAAGGGGCATGAAATGTTCTTCCTCGGCAAATTGCTTCCAGGTTTTCTCCCGCATATGAACACTGCGGCGAAACCTCCACTCCTACATATAATTAAACGGTAAAGAGCCAAGGGTAGTAGGGTAATGATTTCAGTACTAAATGAGACGTGAAGTTCGCTAGTTACCGGTTGCGTACAGGGGTACTGAATGTGTCAGGAAGCCACCTGCAGCAACTACCCAACGAGAATGGAGTCGGAGAACCAGTAAGCGTGCACTGTCGGGAGTATCATAATTTGACCCATTTGCATTTTTCACTGGTGCAAATTCTTCTTCGCGCAATACCTGTATTTTACAAACACAAGCATCCTTCATAATTGAACAGAAAAATGTGACAAGAAAAGATTGAACAAACTGATTGGAGTGATCACCTCAAAAAGTGCAGTTGCTGGAGCATATGGAAAAGCATCAAATATAAACTGCTCCAGTTTGAAACCAATTGTATATCCGTGGATTGACGGGATTTGCTTCTCTGCTAAATGGTAACTGCTCTCGCATACCAATATGGATATTATTACTCAATATAATATAGTAGGAAAATTGGACTCGAATAATGTGTAAAATAAGACATGAGAAGTTTGATGGTCTACAATTCTACTTTGTAGTATATTTCAGACAGGAAGGAGGATTTGACATACATTTAAATTCTATGGAGTGTTCTAAAAGCCTACACTTCAAGTACTTTTATATTTAGATCACTGTGCTAGTCATTCAGTATGTGTGATAAAAAATGGATTCCTTGACTACTATATGTTGTCTAGATATAAGAAATAAGAACAAAACTAAGAATGAATACTAGGGCAAAAATAAATTTTAGACTCCGGAATGCTATTTACAGGAACCGTACAGAGCAATTCAATCATTCTGAATGTTTATTAGGAACATAATGTATTTGAAATAAGAAAAATGACACCACTCACATGCTGTCTTTCTCAAGGCCATTTGCTACTTGGTTTAAGAAATCCAAAGTAAACATATGTAAGCACACCTGACAGGTACAAGCAGCAGAGATTCAGGAAGACAAATTAAAGGCTGAAAAACTAGTGGTGCAGAATAGATCATGTTAACTCATTCTACCAACAAACACTTTAGCAGAATACAAAAAGAAAATTCTATATGTGACATAACATTCCCCAAAGCTACAGAAGAAAAGAAACATGCATTCCATTAAAGTCTCACTCATATCAAAAATGGTTTATATAAACCTTGATGACTAAAGGGTCATTTTCCTACTTAAGTATGTAAACCACCCTCACAAATATCAGCATGAATCTCAAATAGATAACATGTGTTGCAACTGGTGTACCGTGTTTTTTCTGTAAGCCGTCACTATATTTAGTAGCCTACATCATTTTGGATGCAAGAGTTTTATTTAGGCAACTCTAGGTTATGCAATGCAATCGGCTCTGAAGATTCAGTTCTATAGGAATCTCAAATGTAAAATTTCAAACAAAAGTCAAAATTAACCAGAATGTGTTGGATATTTGCTTTACAGATATACAATTCTATCAATCTGAATAAAAAATCGAAAATCAACTAAGAATGCTTATTCAACTAGAAATTTTACAATATAGAATTTTATTTAATTCTACTGTATGGAGCCATCAGCTTATATGTCACAAAAGTTCTCAAATATATTACCAGTAGAAACCATAACAAGAAGGAATATTGCTTCATAACCAAAATTGCATCAGACATCAATTTTTGGCCCAATAACTATTTGGGTTCTAGACAGACAGGCACAAGTTGTGACTGGCTGTCTAGAACTTAAATAATTATGACTTGCTCATATTTTGATTTCAAACACACGTTACACAAAATAGCTACAAGAGTCTCAACGCTAGAAGAAAAAAACAGAATTATATCTTAGCAAGTCACATCCAAAAGAAATACTGAAATAAAGCAAATCAATGACAACATACATTACTCCAGCAAAATCGAAGACGTCCAGTCCTCTGATTGATTTCAGATGCCATTGTTTGGTCCAACTCACTGTATTCAACTACAGTAAGAGGTCCACCTTTAGCTCGCCGTACAAACACTCCAACCTTTTCCTGGGGGTAAGCCTGTCATCAAATCACACAGAAGAGAGTACAATATTATTAATTATAAATAATATTAAATTATTAAACAAAGAAAAAAACAATTCAACAGGGTATTGATATCATTTTTAAATTGAATTGCATCTGCTCTTCAAGTTTAGAACAATTTTCATTTGATTTTTTTACAGCTTTAGCTACTATCTATATTCAAGAACTATTGAAGGCTTCAATCTGTTAAACCTTCAACCTTAGAGTTTGCATGACATTTTTAATTACCTTGCGTACAACTTTTGCAGCAGCAGCTACACCTTTATCGATAAAATAACCCAAAAAAGTTGGATCCGCAACACGAATCTGCTTTTCGAACCCCAATCAGTACATACTTATGTGAAGAACGATTTTATAATATTTCTCATAGGAAAGGAACCAATCAAAAGAAAATAAGAGAACTCACCAACGCATTGTCAACTCCATAACAATCCAAATATTTAACTCCTTTGGAGGCCATATCGTCCAGCAATCCAGAAAATTTTAAAGCTGGAAAAACAAAAGTTCGGGTACGCGTGAGTACTGTGCAAGAAATACAGGACAGACAAGGGGACTTGGCTACAACATTAACGACTGGATTTGAGGAACATGCCTGTATAAACTCCACCATTACCGTCCGGAGCCTTAGCTACCTGGTTTTAAAATTGAATGCGTACAATTATTAGGTTTGCAAATTGGATGTGAAATTTTGAACAATTGTTTATGAAGCTAAGAAAGGAGGTATGGGGCTGAAAATGTATGTTAATAAATATTTATGGTTATATGCTCACATTAGAAGCATTTTATTTCAAAATGGATGAAGTATAAACCTTACACTGTATGGAGTCTCCATTATAACTCTACCATCGGTTGAAATACATGGTATGGTGCCTTGTTGGAAAAAAGTCACCTGCATCGGAAAAAAAATGTTGTTCTAACAAAACTTAAAAAAGAAAAGCTAGGAGAAAAGAAGAAACCAGATAAACCTACTTGCTCAGCTTCAAGGCCAAAATATTTATGATTTTCGAAAAATTTGCGTGTGGTGTCATCTGTGAAGGGACTAGTCATGATGTACCAATGTATTGGCACAATGCCAGCAGAAACTGCTGAAATTTCATGGATTAAACATTATCATGTAAGCAAAGCAGGAAAATACAGAACCTGAAAGGATGAACCATACCCTCGTTTGCAGATTGGGCAGCCAGTCTTTGAACACATAAAATACGCTCCGCTTGCAGTTGAAATAGTGACTTTCCTGATGGAAGTCCAATGTCTACATAGGGAAAAACATATCTATATAAACCATCCAAAGTATAATTTTCCACAGTACATCAGCTAAGCTCTAAAACTTGAAATACATACAAGGTTACTAACTACTATTGACATGTTTTTCTAAGCCATTAAATTTCAACTCTAAAGGAACAATATCATACAAGAAGCAAATGAATATTTTTCTATGAAATTGAAGTGAGGCTGTCCATTTAATTAATTATTGAAAGTAACTTGTAGGTGCGAATGGACTAAAGAATGCAAAAGAGAACATGGTCAAGGACTTGAGAAATGACTCAAATTGCAATGAAATGGTAAGAATATTGGAAAGATCCAAGAAAACTGAAAAACTCTATTTGATTACCCGACCGCATTGTTTAGCATAGAGAAATAATTTTCAGCAATGAATTTTATTTCACACCTACATAGTTTGCTCCCACTACACAAAAGCAGCAGTAAAATTGCAAATATTATCTTGATGTCTACAACAGTGTCATCCCTAAAATTGTCCTATTCAACATCCTTTTCAGAAGAAGAAACCTAAAATGCAGCAAATTATTTGCATTGTAAACTGAACAACTCACTGAAACATCCTTTTGGATCTGAACTTCCAAGCCGAGTACCCTGCATTCACATAGAGAAACTACCAAAAATCAGACAATCAGTTAAAGACAGACTAAAAGGGGTAAATATATATTAAACAATTTGAGAGCACAACATTTTGTGAATCAAACATCCTGACCACGTCAGAAAGATTAACCATACTAGCTTTTGGGGGCTCATGACATAACTATTCTATCAATTGGTACAACCATCAAACTTGAAACCCATGCATCTACACTGAAAAAATGGAAAAGAAGAAGAAACATGCTACCTCGTAGTTCTGGGGATTTGGCTATATTTAAGAGTGCTTTTACCATGCAAGTTAAAATCCTTAGTAGTGTAGTGGTGTGCGTGTATGCTATAATTCAATTCAGTAACAGGGCATCTATCAGGATATTTCAAGCCAATATGCTTTATTTCTTCAGCACTGAGAGATGGGAGGACTAGAAACAGGTAGAGACTTCTGCTTCTAACAAAATTCCTACCTTAAATAAGACATGCATGTAGGGGTTTACCACAATAGGTACTAGACTCAGATTCTCACCAGTTGTACAATAAGACCAGTAATATAAAAGCCTCAACCTACAGCTAAAAAATAACCCTGCTGCACACAAGGGACTCCTCTTTGGAAGACAACAACAATAAGAATAATTTTATTTTAACAAGCAGCTCCACTGGAAGTCCTAGCAGCTCCAATTTTTTCCTTATTCCACTAAAGAAAGATTGGAACCTTAAAAGGCATTTTTGTTGTAAGTAGTTTTTACTCCATAAACAAATTGCCACCCCTAATTTTATTAGTTAGGTTTAACAGTATCAATTAATTAAGCATAGAACAAAAGACAGCATCATATTCATACCTACTGCTATAAAGAGAATTCATGTAATTTCCCATCCAACATGATTTATGAGAGTATATATCATCCAAAAGCAAGTGACATTCATATAACTACCAAGAGCAGGAAATTCAACTAAAGTTTCTTTTCAGTGCAGTATGAATAAAGTAAAACCAGATTAATAGTAATTTAAGTACAGATCAAGAATATGTAATCATGTAGCAATTCAAACTACTACAGGAGACAATGATAACTGTGCTGAAAAGTTGAGAACTCAGTAAATAAAGTAGATTTTAGAAAACACACCTGGCCGCCAGATAAAAGCAAAACAGCCAACTTTCCATCGGAGATTGCTTTCAAACCCATCTTCCACCATCTCTCCCTTTGTTCCATCGTCCTCTCCTCCACAGTCGACACGCTGCTCTCCGGCACCGGCTCAATCGCCGCCGCCGGAAGCCCTGCAAATCCAAACATTATTATACTCCCTCAGTCTAATTATTCCCATACATGCACAGAGAGCGAAACTGAGAAGTACTGAAATAGAGAGCGACCGTGGGATTGAAGAGAACGCCGAATGATCCGATCAATCCTGGGAAGATCCAAGTTCTGAACAACAAAATTAAACCAAATTAAGCAAGGGATCGCATTAAGCATTGTTTCAGCTACATTTGGACTCGCCATTTCCAATCGAATGCATGCAAATCGAGCTCAGAAGCAACAATCAGCGAGCGAGAACACGAAAACACAGAAAAAGAAGGAAATCCAAATGTCCTCCATTTTCGCATCGGCGTCGAATTGAGGGATCTAGAGAGAGAAATGACCTCGATGTCCTTGACGAGTAGGTCGCGCTCCTCGAGGGAGAGCTCGTCCCAGAGGGCAAAAGCGTCCTCCTGGCCATAATCCTTGAGGCGCTCGACCAGAGCCTGCGGAGGCGGCGGCGACACGTCGCTCTCTGCCCCAACCATCGTCGGTTCCCTCATTATTCTTTTCCTCGAGAAAATTCTCTCTCTAGATCTCCGTTTTTCTCACAGAGACAGTCTCGTGTGTGTCTGTGGTTAGTTGGTCGACCGGGTTGTGCAGAGAGAGAGATCAATAGTGGCGACGAAGACAAGATTCAATAACTAACCACCAGATTGTCAAATCCCGGTATTACCCTCACTGTCGGGTGCAGAGACTGATTTCGGATCAGGGTAATCCTGGTAAAACACTGTTTTATTCTGGAAATGATCTGAGTCTTACCTGTTCATCTGGACCGTTTATTGGCATAACTGACAAAGATAAACGGAAATGATCTGAATCTAAACGGTTGATCTCGGCCGTTCATGGGACTTAACTGACAAAGAAAAATAGGTCAAAAATATACTAATAAAAAGAAAAGTACCTTCAGCTTGGGATAAAGAGGAAAAATACTTCTCAAAAATGCATTCTAGTCCCTCGTTCAAGATCAATACGAATCGATTGGTCGAGCAAGTATTAATGTTTGGTGAAAAGTTCACTTACCTCTCTCGAATTTTACACGTTTGTCACTTAACTCCCTCGCTAAAAAAGGTGTTTTGTGCATCATGAAAAGTCGATAGTACCCTCCCCTTAAAGTTTTGTTGACATGCGTGAGAGGCAGTGTAACTCAACAGTCTTCAGCAGCTGAGTTTGTCACTTGATTAGAACGGTGTCTGAGAGGGTAAGAATTGGAGTGTCTGAGCGAAGGGACGACGACGGAGAAAACCGCTAGAGACGGAGGAAATCGAACGACGGCGGAGAGAAGGGACTCGCGACAGACAAAAACGCGAGAGACGAGTGACGAAGTTGCAATCGAGATGAAAAAGGTATATTGTTTCAATTTAGGGTTTAGGGTTTGTTGATTGTTGATTTAATTAGGGAAGTTTCAACCATCCAGAAGTACATGTTACGTGGGTGGGAAGATTGAATTAATCAGCATTCAGGAAGATAGAGTTGGTATGTTTCAATTATTAGGTGTTGTAGATAACTTGAATATGACCCATCAACCAACTATTTTGGCAAAAGCCGGGAATAGGTAATTCCCGAACTGTCCATGAGTTGTTGAAAGACAATGATGTGACTGAAATGTTGAATTCTAATCTTATTGAGGAATGGATTCAATTGTATATTGTTATTGGGGTTCCCCCATTAAAATGTTAACACCATCGGGGGAACTTATCCACCTTAGGGAAGGGTTTGAATGGCAAGAAGTTGATGGTAGGTCAATTAGGAAGAAGAAGGTTGCACCATATGTTGTGTATGTCAGTAAAGAAGCAAAAAAAGATAGGATGGAAATAAGAGTGTACAAATTGTTGAGGGAATATTTGATGTAGATGAAGTAGTTGGAAGTGGGGAAGTAAGTGAGGAAGCTGCGGTTGGGGGAGAAAAACAAGCTGATGTGGAGGAAGATAGTACGGCAAAGGGTGACGACGTCCCTGATTGGTTGAGGCACGTGTCGTTCGAGTCGGACGGTGAGAGTGAAGAAATAGTTGGAAGACAAGAGATGGACAATTATGTAGATGGTCCTACTGTTGATGAAGAAAGCGGTTATCAGAGTGGCACTCATATCCATGAAGAAGAGAATGAAAATGAAAATGGGAGATGACTTCGAAGATGAAGCATGTTGATTTAGGCTCGTATTCGACATTTAGGGACGCGGTAGTGTTTCGTTTAGTGTTCAAGTCCTACGCGGCAAAGAGGGGTCTCGATTATGATTTTGTGAAGAATGAACCGACTATAGTAGTCTTGATGTGCTCGCAAGCAGGTTGTGAATTCTACGTTTCTACAACAAGTATTAGGGATAGCTCGATCATGCAGATTGTGAAGTGGAGCCCTGAACACAGTTGTGGCCGTTTGTTGCACAGCTGTGGTTCCTACCAGAGATTCACAAAATTAAACAACTCAGGGATTTAGTGAAGAAGGAACTAAATATAACAGTTGGCCCGTCCAAGATTTATAGGGCATTGTAGACGGCTAAAGCGATGATTTCAGGGAATGTTTGTGAACTATACGCTGACCTACTAACGTATTGTGTGATGATCAAGAAGAGAAACATAGGGAGTAAGACGATAGTGCAGTACAATGATTCAAATGAGAAAAGATTCATCCGGATCTATGTCAGATACGCGGCTCAGAAGAAAGGGTTTATGGGATGCAAATCATATGTGGGACTGGACGGTGCCATTTGAAGGGACGATTTGTTAGCAGTTGTAGGAAGGGATCCAGATGATGGGATGTACCCATTGGCTATTTCCATAGTCGTTCAAGAGAACAAGAAATCTTGGAAGTGGTTTCTAACTGAGTTGTTCGTAGACTATGGGTCACATGTAGACCGAGATTGGGTTTTCATCTCGGACAAACAGAAGGTCAGATTTCTAAGATTAATCTTAAGTTAAATACATTTTCATGTTAAATTATGTATTTTCATAATCAACTTACGTGATCCAACGCATACAATGTACGGACTTGTCCAATTATTCAAAGATGAGTGACCAATTGTTGAGCACCGTTTTTGCATGCGACACATGGCATAAAACTTCTACTTGAAGTTTAGGGATGAAGACCTAAAATTCATGTTGTGGGATTGTGCACGATCACCTAGTAAAGTACTCCTAGAAGAGAACATGCAGAGAATTAAGGCGAGGAATCCAAAGGCTTATGATTGGGTTAAGGAAAAGAATCCAAAAGAATTGTGTAAGGTGTACTACACGGAGATAGCTAGATCTTCAGCTCAGACCAATAATTTGTGCGAGTCGTTCAACAAGTGGATATTGTATGCTAGGGTGAAGCCGATCTACGAGATGCTGGAGGATTATAGGAGGCAGTTGATGCAAATGCTATTCAAGAAATCTAAGGAAGCTAAGAAATGGAAGAGAAAGATTTGCACAAAGATTAATGCCGCCCTTGACAAAAGTATAGATGGGAGTAGGCTTTGTAGGTGCATTTCGTGTGGATCCATTTGGACAATCAACATGGTGGAGAAGTCTTGTGAGTGTATGTAGTGGCAGCTCAATGGGATTCCTTGTCAACATAGTGTGTCTATGATGGAGTTCTTGTGGCATAAACCAGAGGACTATGTTGATAGATGGTATTTTGTGGATACCTACAAATCAGTCTACTCACACTTTCTGAAGCATGTTGAGAGCATAGATAGATGGTCTACTGATCTTAAATTTCAGAGGATAGCACCTTCAAATGTCCACAAACCAACTGGTCGACCGAGGATGAGAATGAAGCTTAGTGCTGGCGAGAAAGTACTACAGGACGACCAGGCTGTAAGGGGAAGAACCAGTATTACATGCTCGATCTGTAATAAGTGAGGACATAACAAAGCTACGTGTTCTGCAAGGGAGCTTGGACAGACCGATACACAGAAAAAGGAAAGGAAGAGGAAATCTAATCCCGACACCTCAACTTCAAGTAAAAAGGAAAAGACTAAACATGAGCCTACAGAAGAGGAAAGAGCTGAGATTTTCCGGAAGAGAAGAGCTAGAGTGGATAAGAGACTAGCCTCGCGATGAGTTCCACCAAAGACCAAGACTATAACTTGGACGTCTGAAGAAATTCTTCAAAAACGAGCGGTTGCACCGGAAAGGCGAGCCCAACATGAAACTTCACAACAAATTCACCCAAGTGCTCCACAGACACAAGCCACACCTATAACATCTTAGGTAAAAATTTAAATTTTTTTATAGTACCTGATTTTTTCTCTTTTCAAATATACAGGAATTTGTAGTTATAACCTCAAATTTGATGCTTTCGCTGCTGGTTTTCATGCTCTATGTGAGCTGTTTATGTTGCTGAAATTTGGTAACAGGTGCAATGGGTTTGCTGAAATTATTTAGTTTGCATCTAATTGTTTGATGGTTGGTTTTGTTGAAATTGGTTGCATCATTGTTGTTGTAGGAGAATGAAGAAAATGTCATTGCAACTAGATGGGGCGTAAGGAGAAGCATGAGATGGAATGAAGATAAGGATGCTGGAGATACTACACTTGCTCGAGGATGGGGAGCAAAGAGAGGTAGAGGATGGCATGGAGTCTCGGATGGAGCTTTTGGATCTGGTTCACAACCCGGAAATGAGTAGGGTTGTTGAGCAATAATGGGAGACCATTAATGTGTAAATTGGTTGTTAAGGGAATCCACTTTTATTTTGGTTTGTGGTCCACTTTAGTTGTTTTCTTACAGACTTGTACTGTGCTATGTGCACATATTTCTTCGCTTTTAGTTTTGTGGTTTGCAGTGACTTACTTAGATATGTGAACCTTGTATTCTGCCGGACATGTGAAAATTTGGTGGAAATATTATTAAAATATTTTGTCCCTTCAATTTGGTTATTGTTTGCAGGTTTTTAACACTTTGTGAAAATAATGGCAAAATTATTGACAAATCATGGGCAGCCAAACTAGTTCGAATTTGACCAAAATTTACTAACATTTACAAAAATTTTACAAACTTTGTTCAATTATTGTACAATTTCCACAAACTATTAAATTCTCACAAATTTTTTCATAATTTTCACAAACTTTGTACAATTTATCGTCGCTATAATGATACGTTCTCATAATTTTCATACAATTTATCGTCAACGTGTTGACCAAAACATTTTCATAATTCACATGAGCCAAACAAAATAATAAATTGATCAAACTTTGTTGAGCCAAACTACATAATACATAACCACTTAACATATTGTCATGATGTTTACACCCGATTTTGATAAAATAAACATCATTCCATCTCTTAACTATACATATTATAACACAATACTAAAACTAAAATACCAACAAATATGTGCAACCTTGCAGTGCTTTTCTTCAACCTTTTCACCTCTTCCTTGTACTGTCTTTCCCTCTCTTGGAACTACAATTCACGCCTAGCGGATTTGCTTTCAATCTTAGATTTCTCGTGCAGAACACGCCCATTCTCTTCATCCACGACTTTGACCGTATTCTCTACACATGTAATTCTTTGAAACAAACCTGGTAGCCCCCTTTTGACAAAAGGGCAAGTTTCTGGGTCCACCCACTTGAAAATTTTGCATTTGAAATACTCCTATCACAAATAGGATGGTCCTATTAATTTTAAATTATTCTCAGCAATATTATATAACAAAATCAGTTCATAATCAGACTTATCGAACAAAAATCTCACCAATGCAACCATAAATCAATAGACAATCTGAAAAATTATGTAATCTGAAGAATCTCATTAACCCTAAATAACCTAATATGGAAAATCCCTAATCTGAAAAAACCCTAACCTGAAAAAACCTTAATTTGGAAAACCTAAATTGAGCAAACAAAATACTGGATATAACACA
The DNA here is from genome assembly GCA_963920655.1 of Geranium rotundifolium. NCBI lineage: Eukaryota > Viridiplantae > Streptophyta > Magnoliopsida > Geraniales > Geraniaceae > Geranium > Geranium rotundifolium. The sequence goes on along the minus strand of OY987311.1, from coordinate 27,650,600 downwards.
AATCAAAATTATTAACACTTACCGAGAATCGCCCACAACCAAAGAACTTATGTCCTGGATTGTCGTTGGTCCAAGAATTCGAATGGGCGATTCCACTCCACAGAAACATTCGACCCTTTAGTTGCTCATCTATTCCCACGACTCCGCGCGAGCCGTCCTCTACTTCCCGAGCTCCACACGACACTTCTTCATGAGCTCCGGTCGACTCCTTCAAGTGTGATCTCTTCCTCGTCGCGTGTCAGAGATCCTATTTTGCCCCTTCCTCTCAATATATACAGGGGCAATTTTGCCATTTTGAAATTAATTACCCACATGTGATGGTCACGTGCTCGTATTTTGTCCCAAAATTAACAACGTCAAAGCTAAGTGAAAATTTTGTAAGAGACGGGAACTGTTTTTTTAGCGATGGAGTTAAGTGGCCAACATGTAAACTTCGAGGGAGGTAATGAACTTTTTCCTAATGTTTATTCATCAAACTTGATATTCTCTAATTGTATGATGGAAATTGAATAAAAAAGTTATCCAATTATTTTAAGTCGACATGAAAATTAAAAATATAATTATTTTGTCGTAAAAAGATAATACAGCCATAAAGGCATGTTCAGCTACATGCCGCTTGTTCAAGTACAAGCATGAGAATCAACTCCAGTTACACGGTGAGAAGATCGACACTGCTAAGAGCTCTAAGCAGATCAATGGTAGCGTGTCATAATTATGGTATCTTTGTGAATTTATTTAGTCATTTTACCATGCAACGAAGGGAAAAATCATATTTGTGCAAGTGGCATTTTTGAATTAAAACACAAATACTATAATTATAAATAGGGGCATACTCTGCTACAAACCTATACAAAACGTTTAAACGTCCAAACCATGTAGAACCGTCGAATCTGAGACGCGCGTTGTCTCAACTTGTGACACGTGACATGGTCCATCATGTTCTACATTATTGCACTACATGTTCTACATAATTCTAGAACATTGCACTGCATGTTTTACAGTTTGGACGTTTTGAAATATTTTATTGGTTTGTAGATGATATCTTCTCAACATATATTTATGAGTTTCCTTTTTCGACGAAATCTTTTAAATTTTTCTTTAAATTATGTATTTTAAAAAAAAAACTTTAGATTTTTGTTTTTGTGAACCAGGGATAGCTCTTTCTAAAATAGTTATTTCATTTTTACGAATGGCGATTATCAAATTTTTTATATTTGAAACATGTGTCATGATATTCATTTTATATTTTATTATGAGATTTACTATTTTTTTGAGTTTGATTAGATAATAAGTCATATTTTTACTACAAAACATACATCAAATTGTGATTTAGAGATTTTGGAATTAAGATCTGGTAATGTCATTCAATTAAATTAAATGTCGATTTTGAAATCATTGTTTTATTTTTTTTTCGTTGACATGTTTCATTCAATTTAAATGAAAACCAATTGTGAAACCATTGTTTCATTTTTTTTCTTTGACGTGTTTCATAATCATTTTGATACCTCTTTATACCACATACTCATTGCACCTATTGAAATCGGGTATAACGAGGGTTCGTATTTATTATGACAACCTTTCAATCGTCATGATCAATATTAATTCTTATTACACCAGTTTTGTTACACTTTTACCTTAAAAGTTGAGTTATCCCTTTAGGTTGTCATAACTATCCATTCACTCGCACCTACTGAAATCGGGTTTAATGTGAGTTTGTATAGTATGAATCCTCGTTGCACCGTTTTCTACCTTGTTATCCCAGTCGCTCGTTACACCTGCTAAAACTGGGTGTAACGAGAGTCTGTTCATAATGAACTCTTGTTGTGCCAGTTTCTACCTCGTTACACATTTACCCTAAGGGTTGATTTATCCCTTCATTTTATCATAATCATTCAGATCACTCGTTAAATCACACTTTTGTTACACCTATTAAAATCAGGTGTAAAGAGGGTTTAGATTGAAATACTATCTACACTGTATCGACAACATTCTAAAACTTGGAACAAGTTTCATAAATACATCAAACAATTGATTTACGAAAATCATAAATCATGTTTACAAATCTATACTAGGGAACGAGAATCATCAACTTGTTTTATATATCAATATCATAGTAAGGATTGTGATATAAAGAGTGGTATATAGTCGTTTGATAACCATAATTTAGATAAGATAATTTCAAATATTTGACTTCGAAATGCAAATGGGACATCATTGCTCATATCATGGGGTAATCAAGAAAATTAGACCATAATGTAAACCATACATGGTACACATAAGCTTATGATGTTTTGCAAGGATTACAACTTTAATCATGACTTTAAGTCTAATCAGTGAGACTGGCTGCAATTATTAGATAACTTATTTTAAGATGTTGAATAATCTAGATTCCATAAAAGTTGTATCGGGTTAATTAAGTTGAGTTGGATTAAATACTTGAGGTAAATATAATTTATAGTTCACTCACACCTGAAACTAATATAAACATTATTCACATGATTTCTGTGTAATTTAAAAATATGTAATTTTCGAATAAAATTCGACTTTAACTGTGTGACATTTTTCCTTCTAGCTCTTCCCCTGTAGATAGTGTTGGATCTAAGAATAACTCACAGAACAATAATAGAGAAAGATCAATAGAATCGAATACTTTTCTTGGTTTATTTCATGCCTATTTATAGGCTCCAACTACAACTAATATAACAAACTAGGAAATAAACAAAACAAGAAGAAAATAGGAAACAAAACACCTATATACCTAGCCTAAGTCTATATATAGAGATTATTTGGCAACAATCTCCCCCTTAATCTCGAACATATATGTCGCTGAAATTCAATTTTGTTCTCATTTCAAGAAATTTGAGTCTTCCAAGTGGTTTTGTTAGAATATCCGCCATTTGTTCACATGAGCTGACATGTTTGATCTCGATCTCACCTTTTTCAACACATTCTCGCACAAAATGATATCGCGTGTCTATATGCTTGCTTCGGTCATGAAATACTGGATTTTTGCTCAACAATATCGCATATTTGTTATCAACTCTCAACCGCACCACCTCAGGGTCTCTCCCTAGAAGTTCTCCGACAAGTCTGGAAAGCCATATTCCTTGACACGCAGCTGAAGTTGCTGCAATATACTCTGCTTCGCACGAAGATAATGCCACCACCTTCTGCTTTTGTGAGGACCATGTTATCAAGTTGTTCCCTAGGAAATATACAACCCCCGTTGTACTCTTTCGATCATCGATATCGCCAGCCAAATCACTGTCGCTATAACCAGTTAGTGTTGATACGCCATTACTATAACAAAATCCAAAACCAAGAGTTCCTTTCACATATCTGAGAATGTGTTTAACTGCTTCAAAATGTTGGACTCGAGGTTTCTCCAAGAACCTACTAAAAATGCCCACTGAGTAAGCAAGATCTGGTCGTGAATTCACCAGATATCGTAAGCTTCCCACAAGACTTCTATACTCAGTAGCGTTCACAAAGTCTCCTCCTTCCTCCTTACTCAGCTTTGACAATTACTCCTTGGGTGCTTTGCATGAATTGCATTTTTCTAGACCAGATTTTTCCAAGATTTTCTCAGCATAATTCTTTTGGCTTAAAGTGATTCCGCAGTCACTTTGATTAACCTCTAACCCTAGATAGTAGGTTAAAAGGCCAAGATCACTCATATGGAAAAAACTACACATTTTAGTTTTGAACTCTATTACCTCGGTGAGCACCGATCCTGTGATGATGAGATTATCGACATATACACCGACTATCAGCTGTGATGATACCGAGAGCCTTGTATATACTGCATGCTCCAGACAACTCTTCTTGAACCCGAGAGTTTTGAGGCTTGCATCGAGCTTGACATTCCAGGCTATTGGGGCTTGTTTTAATCTATACAGGGCCTTCTTGAGACGCAGAACTTGGTTTGGATGACGTTTGTAGTTACGACGTTTTTAGAGATTGGCTGATTTTTAAAGGAACTGAAGAAACATGTTACAAAGAATGTCGAAGCATCTTCTACGACATCTTGTGTAACATTGTTGACGGCGTCTCATCAAACATCCTGATCGACAGAAATCAGAAAAGTGCAGATTCGGCAGAAAATCAAGAAGACGATTAGGAAAGTGCAGAACGACTCCTAATCTGAAAAGAAGAAAGACGACGATTAAGAGGAAACCCTATAGGGTTAGTACTCATCCACGATTTCTATAAAAGCTTAGGTTACCCCCTTAGCAATTGTGTGGTTCTTTATTTGTTTCCTAGCAACAATTTGCAAGGTTCTTAGACGTGAAGGTTTGCGGGCTGAGAAATTGCAGATTGAGCTTAGGATATTGTGTATCACATAACTACAGAGAGTTAGGTGATTGAGGGTGTACTGAAGTCGTGAGTTTTGACTGCACGCAACCACCAAGCTTGAAGAAGACTTGAAGACGACAGAGCAAGGCGATTGCTCGAAGAGTGGAATCAAGACGTTCTTGGATTCAGGGGGAGACCCTGAGATAGATTGCACTGTAAGACGTAGCATAAACTATAGATCTAGGAGGGATCACAGGTACTTGTATGTTCTGACGGATTACTGATAAGTGAAATCTTTCCACTAGGCTGAGAGCCCCCAGACGTAGGTGACGTTGCACCGAACTGGGTAAACAATCTGTCGTGTCATTACTTATAGCTTTATATTTACTGTTCTGCATTATCTACGCAAAAAGTCAGACACAACGTTATAGCATTCAGTGTAACATTGTGTGTGGCATCTTGCACGACTAGCTGATCAGAATTTCAATTGGTATAAGAGGGGGCACCTATAGCTTTAGGTGAGTTCCTAAAACAAATATTTTGATCAAAGATGGACAATACCAGAGAAGAAGGATCCATAAATCGACCACCTGTTCTAGATGGAAGCAACTATGGCTATTGGAAGGCTCGAATGTGTGCCTTCATGAAGTCACTAGACAACAAGACATGGAAGGCTGTACTCAATGGTTGGAATGCACCACAACTTAGTGACAGTGATGACAATCCTATCGCCCCAAAACCAGAAAAAGACTGGACCGATGATGAAGATGAAGAATCACTGGGAAACTCTCGAGCTCTGAATGCTATCTTCAATGGTGTTGACAAGAACGTGTTCAGACTAATCAACACATGCACAACTGCCAAATCAGCATGGGACATCCTGGCCGTAGCATATGAAGGACCAACTAAGGTTCGAGAACAAAAACTGCAATACCTGACTACCAACTTCGAAGCCCTCATCATGAAGGAAGACGAATCAATTGCAGATTTCAATGTTCGCATTCGTGATCTAGCCAATGAATCCTATTCTCTGGGAGAACCAATGTCTGATGAAAAATTGGTAAGAAAAACCCTACGTGCTCTTAGCCCTAGGTTCAAGATGAAGATCACAGCAATTGAAGAAGTTCATGACCTCAAGGTCTTGAAATTTGATGAGCTGATGGGGTCTCTAATGACCTATGAGTTGTCTCTACCCAACATGGACAAAAGGAACAAAGGAGTTGCTTTCAAAAGCTCAACACACAAGCAACCAGATCCTGAGGATTCGGATTCTGATGAAGACATCGAGGCTACAATGGCCCTTCTCACAAAAAATTACAACAAAGCCATGAGAAGATTTAGTCGAATGGGTGGACGGAATGTCACAACAAATGCCAGAAACAAAGCTCCACAAAAAGCTCAAATTGGAGGTAGTCTTGACAGACCAAACAGGAGTGGGGAAGAAAACAAAAACAAAGGACTTCAATGTCATGAATGTGAAGGATTCGGCCACCTCCGTAGAGAATGTCCAAATTTCCTCAAACAACAAAAACGAGGATACAATGCCTACCCTATCAGATGATGACAATGAAGATAGTGGATCAGAAGAGGTAAGCAACTTTGTTGCATTCTCTACTACTACTACTACTACTACTCCTACATGTAATGTTGATAATGCTGTCGACATCAATGATGATCCAACTCCAAATGAGAATTGGACTAAAGAGCAACTAGTCGAGGCATACAAAGGCTTGCATACCAGATGGATAAAGGAAACTCTGATACTTGATCAATAAGGCGAAAGGATCATTAGTCTTACCAGCGACAAGTCAAGATTTCTAGAGACGATCGTGGAGCTGAAACGAGAGATCATCAGACTTAATGGAGAAATTAGTCTCATGACTAAATCGGTAAAGATGATGAATCCGAGCACTGAAAGCCTTGACAAGATTTTATCGGTGGGAAAACAGTCCAAAGATACAACGGGATTAGGGTACACACATGCTGTCCCCTCAACAGCAGGGACAAAGTTTATCCCACAACAAGCCATGGCTGACAAAAAACTACTGGATACCCCAACACATCCTACAGGACGACCTACAACAAAAGCCATAACATCGTCTACAACCTGTTCTTGTCAAGTAACTGTCAGAAGACATCATCCACGCAGACAACAAAGCTACAGAAGATCAGCTTATCAATATCAATGGATATGTCATTACTGTAGTCAACCAGGTCACATCAGACCTTTTTGTTTTCAACTTCTTGAGAGGAAGCAAGCTCAGCTACAACAAAAGAAATATCAAAGGCATCTCTCATCTCCTCCGAAGACATCCCGCCTTGAATGGAGACCTAAAAACCTGGTCTATCGAGCTAATGTTGCATATACATCCTTAAGTGCTTCAACAAACAAGGACTGGTATCTCGACAGTGGATGCTCTCGACACATGACAGGTACTCCAGATTTTCTCTCTGATCTCAAACTATATACAAACTGCTTTGTTACGTTTGGAGATGGGATTCGAGCTCGAATTATCGGAAAAGTAGTACTTAAGCATCCAGGAGCCACCTGCCTGACTGAAGCATTACTTGTAGAAGGACTTAAAGCAAACTTGATTAGCATCAGTCAGATTTGTGATCAGGATTCAGAAGTGAAATTCACGAAAGAAGCCTGTATAGTTAAAGACTTTAATCAAATCACTATTCTGCAAGGAGTTCGCTCAACGGACAATTGCTATATCTGGTCTCCCGAGACACATATCGAAGCGATCAAGTGCCTTGTCTCCAAAGCAGAAGAAACCAAACTATGGCACCGAAAGCTTGGACATCTAAACCTTAGAAGTATGCAGAAGGCAATCTCAGAGCAGGCAATTACCGGAATCCCAAACCTGAAAATAGTAGAAGGAAAGATCTGCGGAGAATGTCAGATTGGAAAGCAAACCAAGATGTCACACAAGAAGCTTCAGCATATCACCACCTCTCGAGTACTTGAGCTGATACATGTTGACCTCATGGGACCAATGCAAGTTGAAAGCCTTGGAGGAAAACGATATGTCTTTGTGTGTGTAGATGATTACTCACGATACACTTGGGTTGACTACCCTCGTGACAAATCAGACACCTTCTCGATCTTCAAAAATCTGTGCAGTCAGGTTCAACGAGAAAAAGGAGAGACAATTGGCAAAATCATCCGCCTTCGTAGTGATCATGGTCGAGAGTTCGAAAATAGCAAGTTTGCAGATTTCTGCAACTCAGAAGGGATAGCGCATGAATTCTCAGCACCAATCACTCCACAACAAAATGGCATTGTTGAGCGCAAAAACAGAACTCTACAGGAGATGGCGAGAGTTATGATGCTAGCTAAGGACATACCAACTCACTTTTGGGCAGAAGCACTTAACACAGCTTGCCATATCCACAATCGAGTCACTCTCAGACCAGGTATGTCAGTGACTCATTATGAAATATGGAGGGGGAGAAAGCCTAATGTTAAGTACTTCCATATATTTGGCTCCACTTGTTATATTCTAGCTGATAGAGAGCCTCGTCAAAAGCTTGACCCAAGAAGCGATGAAGGCATCTTCCTTTGCTATTCAAGGAATAGTCGCGCATACCGAGTCTTCAACAAACGAACCAAGACCATGATGGAATCAATCAATGTTGTTGTTGATAATGACTGCGAAGATGCCTCAGAAGATGCGACGGACGAAGACGGAGCCTATCCGCCCAACAATGTCAGGAAGAATGCTACGCCAGATGGCAGAGAAGATGCTAGCAGCAAAACAGAAGATGATGTCGCCAATAACAAAGTAGTTCCTGAAACCAGCAACAAGAATCCCTCACGAAGAGTCTAGACTAACCATCCTATCTCTGGAGTTATTGGAAACCTGAATGAAGGCGTGCGGACTCGGTCAAAAGCTCCTGAAGATTATAATGAGATGATAGGAAATATTTGCTTCGTTTCAAAAACAGAACCCAAAAACATCAATGAAGCCATCAATGATGAGTATTGGGTCAATGCTATGCAAGCAGAGCTGATTCAATTTGAGAAAAATCAGGTATGGGAACTAGTGCCCAAACCAAGTGAAGGAAACATCATAGGTACCAAATGGATCTTCAAGAACAAATCCGATGAGCTTGGCAACATCACTCCCAACAAAGCAAGGTTAGTTGCTCAAGGGTATACTCAAATTGAAGGTGTCGACTTCGATGAGACATTTGCTCCTGTGGCAAGACTTGAAGCAATCCGTCTCTTGCTAGGGATATCATGCCATCTACAGATAAAGCTCTACCAGATGGATGTCAAAAGTGCATTCTTGAATGGGGACCTCAACGAAGAAGTATATGTGTCACAACCTAAAGGATTTGTTGATCCTCACTATCCTGATCATGTGTATAAACTCAAGAAAGCTCTTTATGGGTTGAAACAAGCACCAAGGGCTTGGTATGAAAGGCTCACAAAATTCCTCATCCAAAGCGGCTACACTAGAGGGGGAGTCGACAAGACTCTATTTGTGAAGAATGAAGACGGGAATTTAATGATAGCTCAAATCTATGTCGACGACATTGTGTTTGGAGGAATGTCAAGCAAGATGGTAGAGATATTTATTCAACAGATGCAATCAGAATTCGAGATGAGCATGGTGGGAGAGCTTACTTATTTTCTAGGCTTCCAAATCAAACAACAAAAGGATAGCATCTTCGTATCTCAGAGCAAATATGCGAAGAATATTGTCAAGAAGTTTGGGCTAGAGAAAGCCTCACATAAAAGGACACCAGCAGCTACACATGTCAAGCTAACTGAAGATGATCCAGGAGAAGCCGTCGACCAACACCTATACAGGAGCATCATCGGTAGTCTTCTCTACCTCACCGCAAGTCGACCAGATATTGCCTACTCTGTCGGAGTATGTGCACGATATCAAGCCAATCCTAAGGTTAGTCATCTATCCCAAGCCAAAAGAATAATTAGATATATCTCTGGGACTACAGACTTGGGTCTATTATACTCATTCGACACATCCTCCACCTTGGTGGGGTATTGTGATGCCGATTGGGCTGGAAACACATCGGATAGGAAAAGCACATCTGGAGGATGCTTCTTCCTTGGCAACAACCTCATATCATGGTTTAGTAAGAAGCAAAACTGTGTTGCCCTTTCCACTGCCGAATCGGAGTATATTGCTGCTGGGAGTAGCTGCACACAACTACTATGGATGAAGCAGATGTTAGTCGAATACAATGTCAGACAAGATGCCATGACCTTGTATTGTGACAATGTCAGTGCTATCAACATCTCCAAAAATCCTGTCCAACACAGTAAGACCAAACACATTGATATTAGACACCACTTCATTCGAGAATTGGTCGAAGACAAGAAGATCATCCTAGAGCACATCCCTACAGAAAAGCAACTTGCTGATATTTTCACAAAGGCGCTAGATGCAAGCAGATTTGAGGATCTCAGATCATCACTTGGTCTGTGCTCCATCAACGAACAGTAAGAAGTTGCAGAAACGGTTGAGGGAGTTAGTTGGTGCCTCTTCATGAACCGGTCTAAAAATCCAACGAATGTCATTGGGCCAAGCATATCAAAAGCCCATATAAAAGAAAAGGAAAGATACGCTCAGACGCTAAAAAGATTTGAATCGTTTTTCAAAACCTAGTCTGCCTCTCTTCTCTGTGCTTGCTCTCATCTCCTTCGCCATTCACTCTCTGCAAACCTCTCAAACAACAATGGTAAAAACTCGAAGCACAGTAGCCCCAAAGAAAGCCACCGAATCAAAGAAAACTGAAACGAAAGGCTCCAGAAGCAGCAAAGTGAAAACAAACGAACATGGAGTGCGAATTAAAGGGCCAAAAACTCTGAAGAAGTCAGAAGAAATTCCCAAGGATGCTTCACCGGAGAAAGCCCCAATGCCAGTCTTTACTCGAGTTCCCAAAAAGTCTCGAACCGGAAGCGCTGCATTCTCAATGTCTGACCTAACTGGGCCAGAAAGGGAGAATGATCTTAACCAGGAAAATCGAGAAGCCTCCATGCAAATCGTCGCAGTTCCAACACCAACAAACATCCCAGGTAACGATCTCTCTGCCGATACTTCTAGGAACAGTGATTTGTTGGAATCACTGCTGGAAAACCAGGACCCACCTCAAGAAGGTGTGGTAGAAGAACTAATAAGGCCTGAAGGAGAAAAGGAGGATCTGACTCCGGTTAGCCATGGGTTGGAACGCATTGCGGAAGGAGAAGGAGGAGAAGAAGAAGGAACAGATGTCATACCAAAAGCCACTGAAAAAGTTGTAGAAGAGAAAGGAATTGCTGACTCGGAAGAAGCCGAGGAAGAAGAAGAGAAAGAAGAAATCAGAAACGGAGAGACCGATCTGGAAGAAGCTGAGGAGAACAAGGATGCCACCCCCAACAACACAGAAGAAAACCCTCTGGATGCCAGAGAAGATGTCACGGAAGAAGCTGCTGAGACGGCACACACAGTGCTGTCGTCCCTGAAGAAAAAAGTTCTAGAAGAAAATGAAAGTTTGGCTGCTATGGTTGGAAAACTGAAAGAAACAAGGAAAAGGAAGGAGGACAAGGAGGCTGGAGGTCCCAGCAACAAAAAGAAAAAGTTGCATGTCAAAGAAATGAGGAAGAAAGTGATCGCGACAAGGAGTTTGATGGATGAAACAATTGATGATGACATTGAAAAGGTCCCTGCTGAGGAAGGAAAGAAGAAGAAGGCCCTGAAGACGGCCAAGAACACCGTGAGTGTAACTTACGACAGTGTGTCGTTTCACTCAGCAGAAGGTGCAAAGAGGTGGGAGTTTGTATTTCAAAGAACGGCGTATCCAGAGAAGACACTGTCGTCGGAGCTGCTTGGGCTAGAGGCCATTATACAGCTCCTGGAGAAGGCAGAATTAATGAAGACCGTCTCAAACATTGGTAACCACTATCCCCTCTTGGTTAAGGAGTTTATTGCAAATTTGCCTGCCACGTTTGGTACTCCAGATGCTCCAGAGTTTGATCAGGTATATGTCAGAGGCATCCGCTTTGACATCTCCTCTGACATTATCAATGACTTCCTGGGAAGGAAGAGGGTTCGATCTATGCCACCACCCGACCTAAACAAAGTCCTCCGTGAGATTACCGGAGATAAAAGCAGAACCTGGCCAACCAAAGGCATTGTGGCAGCATCAGATCTGACCTCCAAGTACTCCATTCTCTTCCGGATTGGAGTGGCAAATTGGGCTCCCTCGACCCACGCATCATCTATCAAACCTGAGCTGGCAATACTGATCTACCAAATAGGTACTGGATCTAAACTTGACTTTGGGCAATTTGTGATTGATCATCTTGTTCGCCATGCTAGATCTCTTGCTGTGAAAATTCCCATAGCCTTTCCATCCCTTATCTCTGAACTGCTTGTACATCAACATCCTGGAGTGTTGAAAACATCGGATAAGGTGGGAAAAAGAGGAGGACTGATTGTGGTGAGCCACAAGTTGTTTGAGGGGAAGCATGCTCCTGATCTTGTCAGGCCGGAAGCCAAGGCAAAGACCAGTCGAGCCACAAGTGCCGTCCCTCTAACCAGGACCACCAGCAGGGATGCAGTCATGCTTGAACGAGAGATTGTTGTGCTTGACGAGGACATTGCAAATTTGAAGACAGCTCTAAAGCACCTCTCACAGCGCCGAACTCACTGCGCCAACCTGCTGAAATCCATGTCTCCTCCAGGCTCTGAAGATGATGACACAACCTTCCTACCTAATGATCCAGAAGAAGCTACCCAAGAAGCCTCCACTGAAGCAACAGAGACTGCAAGTTCCAGCAGCAGCTCTATTTAAAATTTCATGAAATTCTCTGACTCTTGAACTACTGAACAACTTTTATTTCTGTAATGTTTGTTGAACAATGTATCACGCTTACTCTCGACAGCTGATTGAGAGCAAGTGTGAGTTATGCTTGGTTTATTTTGCTTATTTCCCGGATTTGTTACGATATTTGTTTAAGTTTGGCTCTTTTTGAGCCAGCAAGGGGGAGTAAGATAGATATATATATATATATATATATATATATATATATATATATATATATATATATATATATATATATACGCGCGTGCGATGATACAAGAAAGATAGAGACGACGCGACGACACAGAGACGACGCGACGACACGCGCGACGCAAGACTGCCGATCGACGAGACGACAGATGCGACGAAGAATGCTGTCCTTAAAAATAGCCAAAGGGGGAGATTGTAGTTACGACGTTTTTAGAGATTGGCTGATTTTTAAAGGAACTGAAGAAACATGTTACAAAGAATGTCGAAGCATCTTCTACGACATCTTGTGTAACATTGTTGACGGCGTCTCGGCAAACATCCTGATCGACAGAAATCAGGAAAGTGCAGATTCGGCAAAAAATCAAGAAGACGATTAGGAAAGTGCAGAACGACTCCTAATTTGAAAAGAAGAAAGACGGCGATTAAGAGGAAACCCTATAGGGTTAGTATTCATCCACGATTGCTATAAAAGCTTAGGCTACCCCCTTAGCAATTGTGTGGTTCTTTATTTGTTTCCTAGCAACAATTTGCAAGGTTCTTAGACGTGAATGTTTGCGGGCTGAGAAATTGCAGATTGAGCTTAGGATATTGTGTATCACATAACTACAGAGAGTTAGGTGATTGAGGGTTTACTGAAGTTGTGAGTTTTGACTGCACGCAACCACCAAGCTTGAAGAAGACTTGAAGACGACAGAGCAAGGCGATTGCTCGAAGAGTGGAATCAAGACGTTCTTGGATTCAGGGGGAGACCCTGAGATAGATTGCACTGTAAGACGTAGCATAAAGTATAGATCTAGGAGGGATCACAGGTACTTGTATGTTCTGACGGATTACTGATAAGTGAAATCTTTCCACTAGGCTGAGAGCCCCCAGACGTAGGTGACGTTGCACCGAACTGGGTAAAAAATCTGCTGTGTCATTACTTATAGCTTTATATTTACTGTCCTGCATTATCTACGCAAAAAGTCAGACACAACGTTATAGCATTCAGTGTAACATTGTGTGTGGCATCTTGCACGACTAGCTGATCAGAATTTCGACGTTTATCAACAAAACCGGCAGGTTGACTCACATACACTTCTTCCATGAGCTCTCCATTTAAGAAAGCAGACTTTACGTCCATATGATGCACATCCCAGTTCTTTTGTGCTGCAATGGCAAGCAGAAGCCTCACTATTTCGAGACGAGCCACTAGTGCAAACACCTCATCATAATCAATTCCTTCTCTATGGGCATAACCTTTCGCCACCAAGCGAGCTTTGTGCTTCGTTACTTCTCCTTTCGCATCATTTTTTACCTTAAACACCCATTTTAGCCCAATGGCCTTCTAACTTGGAGGAAGAGAAGTCAACTCCCAAGTCCCATTCTTTTGAATAAAATCCATCTCTTCATCCATGGCTTTTCTCCATCTATAATTTGCCAGGGCTGCATCTATACTTTCGGGCTCCTCAGATGACAGAAAACAGAGGCTTACATGTTCTGTTTCGACTTATGAAGTTTCTTCGTAAATGTCTTTTGAAGATCTTATACGAAGTGGCTCTTCGGATTCAGGAGACTCATGAGTGTTTTGTTCTGGTGTATGAAGCGAGTGAGGCGTTTCAGGAGATATTGGCGATTTTTGTTCTTTGTCTTTAAGGACTGGTTCATCACCCCACTCCACATAGAAAATGCCGTTGTTCTCTATTTGTGCTTCATTTTCTGAGGTCCAATCCCATTTTTTTCCTTCATCAAAAACTGCATCTCGACTAATCATTACTTTATTAGTGAGTGGGTTATAGAACCTGTATGCCTTCGAGCCATCTGCATAGCCAATGAACACGACACGGGTGCTCCGATCATCAAGTTTTTTCAGATTTAGGTCCAGCACCTTGATGTGTGCCACACACCCAAATACTCGCAGATGATTCACCTTTGGTTTCTTCTTATACCACATTTCATAGGGAGTCTTGTTCTGCAAGTTTCGAGTTGTTGCTCTGTTTAACAAATAAACTGCAGTCATCATTACCTCTCCCCAAAACTTACCAGGCATGCCCATATTCTTCATCATGCTCCTCGCCATTCCCACGATAACCTGATTTTTTCTCTCAGCTACTCCATTCTGCTGAGGAGATCTTGGAGCGGTGAGATAGCGTGTCAAGCCTTCTCCCTCACAGTATACACTGAACTCGCCTGATAGAAACTCTCCTCCTCTGTCCGTTCTAAGTGCTTTCAGCTTGCGTTCGACTTCCACTTCGAGCTTTAACTTTAGCACTTTGAAAACATCAAGGGCTCGATCCTTTGTTTTTATGAGGATAGCCCACATAAATCTTGAGTAATCGTCCACAACAAGAAAAAAATACTTATTACCTGCAGGAGTCTCTGGTGTAATTGGTCCACACAAGTCTGCGTGAGCCATGTCGAGTTGCTTTTCTGCTCGATAAGTGGATTTTGCAGGAAAAACCCTTCTTCGTTGTTTTCCTGCCAGACATGCTTCACGAATTTGTTTAGTATGGCCTATGTTGGGCATCCCATCAACCATACCTTCTTTAAACATCTTTTCTAGGGAACGAAAACTTAAATGCCCAAATCTTGCGTGCCAGAGCCATTCCTTCTCCTTAAGTCTGGTGAGCAAACATATTGGTCTTGCATTTCGCAAATCTAGAATATATAAGCGATTTTGAGTTCTCTTGGCTTTGGCTAGAAGTCTTCCCTCAACTTCGTACAATCTGAGCCATCCTCCTTCAATCTCTATTTTGCATCCTTCTTCATCAAGCTGCCTAAACTGATAATATTACTTCTCAAGAGAGGAATGAAGTAAACATTAATCAGTGTTCGGTGCTCCTCATTCAAACCTTTGAGTAGTATTGTGCCTCGGTCCATTATTCTAACAATCGAGCCATCTCCGAACTTAACAGAACCTCGTACCTTTTGATCTAATTCTGCAAAAACACCTCTATTCCCAGACATGTGATTGCTGGCGCCAGTATCAAGGTACCAGGTGGTTGACTCCATTCCTTTTGCGAGACCCAGCTCGGGATGCACTCCCAATTCGTTCAACTCAACAAACTCTTCCTTCCTACTTGTGACTGCCATAAACAGAGCAGGTTCTTCCTCAACGAACTCTTCCCTCTTGGTCTGGTTCGTGACTGCCATAAACAGAGCAGGTTCTTCCGTGCGACACTGCTCCACAAGATTTGCTTCTTCTTTTGCAGGATTGTTACACTCATAGGCAAAGTGTCCCATCTCAGAACAATTATAGCACCTTTCCTTTGTCTTATCAACTCTCTTCCAGTTGTTTTGACCACGACCACGACCACGGCTACGACCACGACCTCTGCCGTGCCATAAGCTTGGTCCTTCGTGATTCCTTGACTCTTTAGCTGACTAGGCCTCCCACTGAGCACGAGTAAGCAGGAGTTTCTCGCTTTCTTTCTCCTGGGCTTCCCATTGAGCACGAGTAAGCAAGAGTTTCTCGCTTTCTTTCTCCTGGCTCCTCCCCTTCAGTGTTGATTCAAACGCTCTCAACCTCCCAACAGTTTCTGCAACTGTCATCTTAGTTAAGTCACCCCAATGTTGTATAGTACCTACAATATGTAGAAACCGATCTGGGACAGATCGAAACAGCTTCTCCACCACCAACTCTTCTGTTATTTCACCCCCTAGGGTTCGAACCTCATTCACAACGTTTGTCAACCTCAAAGAGAATTCGCTTATGGACTCAAACTCTTCCATAAGTAATCTGTCAAATTCTCGTTTGAGCACAAGAACTTTTGCTCTCTTGACGGTATCCTCTCCAATTCCCATCTTCTCCAAAGCCTTCCACGCTTCTTTGGCTGTCTGTTTGTCTGCTATGGACATCATGACAGCATCCGGAATTGCTTGGAAGACCACAGCTAGAGCCAACTGGTCTATTTCTTCACTTACAACGCCTTCTCCTTCGATCGCACTCCAAACTCCAATAGCACGCATCGATACCTTCATCTTACAAGTCCATGCCCCGTAGTTGTTGTCTGTCAGCATAGGGTACGTGACTGCAAACCCTCCTCTTCCTTGTCTTGTAATAGAAACCGAGCCTTCCACAGGCGCTTGAGCCCCAACCATCGTTGAGCTCTCCATAGATTCCTTCTTTGATGTTTCGTCCACCATCGTTTGTGAGTATTACCTCTAATACCAATTGTTGGATCTAAGAATAACTCACAGAACAATAATAGAGAAAGATTAATAGAATCGAATACTTTTCTTGGTTTATTTCATGCCTATTTATAGGCTCCAACTACAACTAATATAACAAACTAGGAAATAAACAAAACAAGAAGAAAATAGGAAACAAAACACCTATATACCTAGCCTAAGTCTATATATAGAGATTATTTGGCAACAGATAGATCCGTCCTTGTTTAAAAATGAAGATTGAATTGTCTTTCCTGTCCTGTGTATTTACTAGAGTTGGACATTAAATATTGCAACAACTTTGTAACTAGTAGGGTTGGTAATCAATAATTGTGAAAACCCTTTCTGAGCTAGTTGATCAGACAGAAAGTAACAAACCATACTCTCTCAAATCGTCTTCCACAACTTGCCCTTGATTGGATTTCATATACACTTCAAGAAAATACCACATACATCTCTCACATATAAATTATTAGACCTCATAAATATAATTTTAAGAAAAGACACTAATTATCTATGTCTTTATGTTAATAAAAAACGTTATCTGCCTTTATGTTAAAATGATATATTTATTTAAACATTTCATATCAATTTAGTTCATATAATTAATTAATAAATTTATTCGTACCCTTAGTCTTATGTAATACAATATGTTAATTCCAAATAATTGGATGCTTTAATTTTGCTTAACATGTAAACAATGTAGATACCGACATGTGTGATACTGATAAAACCTAACTTTAAAGTAGATTAATCAACAGAAAGTTGCAAGAAGTCTTCTTATATATAATTATCTCTTTTGCACAAACTGTTCATTCACTGTATTTTGGCAAAAACACTCTTTTACTAATGTTTATTTTTGCACCGTATATGCAAATCCGTGAAAATTAATTGAAGTGTCACTTAAGTGTTAACCCAAACGTGCTAACTCAAATATCAAACACGTAAGTGACATTTCCGTTAATTTTTACAGATTTGTGCAGACGTTGCAAATTTGAACATGGGTGATAGAGAGTTTTTGCAAAAAAAAAATATGGTAAACGAAAAATTTGTAAACAAAAATAATTACAATGAGATTTTTTGCAATTTTTTCATCAAGCAATTGACTAAAATGAAGTGGCATAGGTTTTGAAAATATAATGGGTAGGAATGGGAGGTTGGTTGGTCAATGGATCCAATTCCATGAAATACTGTGTTATTATTGTGGTGTCTCCAACTTTGGTGAAACCATTCATGACTTTTCATTGGACTAGCTGCAAAAATGACTTGAAGATGCAAGTTAAGTCTTGTAGAGAAGAAGCCACGAGGGCAATATATTTTTGGGCCGATCCAAAGTTCTATCGAGTCTAGTCGATAGTTTGATTATTGATTCAGTCTAAAACTGATCCACTGTAAAATGAAATATCATGCATCTTATTTAATATCGTTGACTTTGAACGAAAAATAATAAATCAGTCATTTAAAATTTATTTAAAAAATAGTTACATGTTTAATTTTATGAGAGAGAAAATTTTATATAAATTGTGGTTAAACCACGTCGAAGTTAAACTATATATCTCAATTTGGACAACTAAATACTATCGAGTTTTACAATGTTATAGGAATTGAAATGTAATATTTATCAGTCAAGAAACAATAATTTGGATGAACAACGGTTAAATGTTGAGTACTATAGTTTTGTTATGATATTGATTTGTGTATGTTATTTCGGGTCCTTCATGCAGTTTTAAAGTGTAGTTATGGCTCAACCATTGTTGCCCTAGCTGCGTATAGCATATGTACTACTTATTTTATTATCAACAAATCAAGAAAACTTACTATTCTAATATGTGTACTAACTTACAAAATATTATTTTTACATTTTTTGTGGTACCCATATAAACAACATTAATTTGTGGGAAAATGTCACTTTTGCGCACCTGAATATACACTTTTCACATTTTCACACCCTAACTTTTTTTTTCTATTTTTTCTATACTTTACTTTCATTTTGGACAATTTACCCCTAAAATCCTAAAAATACCGAAATTACCCCTGGTCTAATGGAGAGAACCGGCCCAATTTTTTAAACAGTGTGAAAAGACAAAATTACCCTCAACTATTCATAAAATTTTCAAGTGAATGCCATTGGACTCTTCTACTTCATCAAAACAGAGCCTCCCGCGGCAGTGATGGCGGGAGACGATGGCGGCGATGGCTGTCTCCTGGGAGGAGGCTCGGCTCCGCCGTAGACTTGCAGTGGCGATGGCGCCGGAGCAACAGTCATATGATCTGTTTTCTGGTTAGAAAACAGAGGCGAGGTGACGAAGTTACTGGGCAACGAGCACCTCGTCGATCGCCGGAGAATCGTGAGCATCGTCGATTGCCGGAGCTTATTTGCTGGGCTTCGTACCTGGTCACCGGAGTTGGTGGAGTTGACCGAAGTTGTGCCAAAATTTTCACTCGCCGGAAAGTGTGCCGGAAAATATGTTCTAGCACACTTTCTGGCGAGTGAAAAATTTGAATTCTTAAAATCATTTCTTATTCCCTCTCTCCCTCTATCTCTTTTCCGGCCATTATGTGTCGGAGAAGATCGTCGGAGCAGCGCATTCTACCCTTTTGGTCTGTGCCCATTGCCCACCTCGTCAATGCTCGCCATTTTGTGTTGTAGATGCTGTAGAGGAAGAACCATGGTCGGCTCTGGAGAAGACGAGAAGGAGGGGTCGAGGACGATGGGGTCGAGACGGACACCTTGGCGGAGGTGTTCTGGAGGCCTCGTCGGTCCACCGTGCTCCCCACATGCCGGAGAAACCCCGACGATAGATGCCGAAGAAACGCCAGTGAGGAGGGGGTGGCGGAGGAGGAGGAGAGGAATAGTTGAAAGGGTGGCATACCTTTGAAAATTTGATGAATAGTTGAGGGCAATTTTGTCTTTTCACACTCTTTAATTGGACCAGATTAAATCAGATTTAATTTTAGTTCAATTTAAGGGTAATTTGGGTATTTTGAAATTTCTGAAGAAAGTTGTCTCAAAATGAAAGTAAGGTATGAAAAGAAAAGAAAATAAAAATTAGGGTATCAAAGTGTCAAAAATGTATATTCAAGTACACAAAAGTGTCAATTTCCCTTAATTTGACAACGAGATATTCTAACATGCATGACTTATTAACATCAACACATTTTGGATAGAATGTGAACTAAACTGAATTTTTGTAATATTAATCCCCAACATTCTAAAAGTTTTGGCTTTTAACTTCTTATATAACATGAATTCTTAAGAGACTAAAATAACTCATTTACACATGTATGTTACAAGAATGTTGAAGTTAAATAAATATTTGTTCAAAGAAGAAGAAAATTTACTTTTTGGTGAAAAGAAAAAGAGGAAAAATTGTATAGAAATTCTGGTTAGTCACAGGAGCAAAATGTCATACACGATGTTGTGTCTTTATGTTCGGCAAATTTCACAATCACATGTAATAGATAACTCACAAATAAAACTGAAAACAAAAGACACACAATATGTTTACCCAGTTCGGTGCAACATCACCAACGTCTGGGGGCACTCTGCTAGTGGAAAGGATTTCACCATCAAGTAGTCAATAATACAATCGAAGCCTTATATGATTATCACACAAATCAATGCTCTAGCTACTATTACTACAAGTGAATGCCCAGACCAATGACTCCCCCTGAATTTGAGATCATCCTCAGTTCCACTCTTCGAGCAAACGCCTATGCTCGGATATCCTTTGTCTTCAAAACACGTGAATCTTCAATCACGTAACACAAAACCCAATCTCACAAGCACTCAATCTTCAAGAATAGTGCTTGGTGAGTTACAACGTTCTTTATAAAATCATATAGTCTCCAAACACGCCAGTCTTGCACGCTTAGGAGCTCTGAATATTTTGCACAGAAGAACGTCAAGCTGCTAAGGGGGAAGCTCTCGGCTTTTATAGCAGCTGCACACCGTCTTGAAGCGTCACTAGAGTTTCCTTAACCTTCACGACGGATCTCTTTGTATCTAGGGTTTCCTAACCCATACAAAAGAGAATATCTTTACCAATTACAGATACGATCCTACTTGAGATCGAACGGTAATATATTCGAAAAAATATCTCGCAAATACGATTCTGCAGATCAGAGAATATAATAACGGAACTTACCAAAAATACACTCCAAACATGTTTTACCAAAATTTGCGACATGATAACAGACATCTTTCTCCTTCACTAAAAAATAACGCCAACTTAAACATAACTACAATCTCCCACTTTGGATATTTTTTTACGCAAACACTTCCAATGCTACTTAAAGTATTTTGCAAGCCATCATAAACGCAGAAAGATGTCATCAGTTTGCAAAGCATCATAAACGCAAAAAGACATCATTACTAGGGTTAAAACAAGTTTCGAGACATGTTACCATGATACCTCTCCCCCCGGTTGCCTTAAAAATATAGCTAAGGCAGTAACCAAATAAACATAACCTGAGATCTCAAAGCATCAACACAATCATCATGTCATTCTTTCAACTTCAGGTTACCATAAAGGTCACCACAATCATCTCCATGAATCAATACATCTTTATCTCCTCCTGATTGCCTCAAAAATACCAAGGGACCAAAATAAGGGACCTTAATCCAGTCATATCTGAATAAGCATAAAGGCTCAATAGTAGAGAAAGAAGGTAGCAGTAGCAGAGTCATTGAACATAATCATCAAAGTTAAAAGGGATAATTCCAGGTGGCTACACCTAGATTTTGCTGTTTTTCACCTCGGTACACCTACAATTTTTTTTTTCAGCTGACTACGCCTAGAATGTGCAAAATTTGCATTTTACACTTTCTGTCCAATTCTGTTAGTTTATAACGTTTTTTCATGTGAAATGACTAAAATGCCCTTAGGGTAAAATGAGTTATTAAAATTGGACTGAAATGACTAAAATGCCCTCACCTATTCGTTTAATTTTCAAACCAATGCCACTCCATCTCTCTTCAAACACCCTTAATTTCAAACCACCATTGGTGTAAAAGGACTCTGGTATGTTCCCATGGTCAGAAATTGTGTCAAAGGCTTGTTCATTCTCTTCGAGGATGGGTTGAACCACCGACGACGCGCCCAGAATCACGTAATCGTCGAGGGTCGACCCAAAATCAACCTTCCACTTCAGCAACACTCCGCCCTCAATACCCAATTCGCCGCTGGGGAGCTCGATCCAGAGGATTCGAATCTCGTTGAAGCTGTTCAAAACCTGCGTTGGCGAGTGGTGGGTCACGCCGATGGGCTCGATCTCGCCGCTGTCGTTTTCCTCGTTCTCGATCGACAGAAACGACCCGAACCCCGACCTTGACCCGAAGCTCGACCTCGTCAGGCCCAGAAACTGACCTAGAGCTTGGAGAGGCTTCACAATGCCTCCGATGACCAGATGGAAGAGGTTGGAGAAAGGGCTGCGGGAATTGTCCAGAGAGGCGGAGGAGAAGGTGTCGTCGGAGATGACGCAATCGACCTGGACGAGGACGTTCTCGACCTGAGGAACGAGGGAGTGGAACCGTCGCGACACGACGCAGCAACGACCTAGAGCCTTCACATCGGCTCGATCAGGAGTGGTCAATGCTGAAGGAGTCTCGAGGATCCGAGTAGTTTCTGGAGGCCAGATTTGGCCGAAGAGAAGACATTTCACAAATCAGAGATATGGGTCTTCGATTTCTAGAGAAACAAAAGAGTGGGTATGGGTCTGGAGCATATCTGTAGAGAGAAAGAGCGTGACTTTGGTTGAAGAGAGATGAAGTGGCATTGGTTTGAAAATTAAATGAATAGGTGAGAGCATTTTAGTCATTTCAGTCCAATTTTAACAACTCATTTTACCCTAAGGGCATTTTAGTCATTTCACATGAAAAAATGTTTAAAACTAACAGAATTGGACGGAAAGTGCAAAGTAAAAAATTTGCACATTCTAGGAGTAGTCAGCTGAAAAAAAAAATTCTAGGTGTACCCAGGTGAAAAACAGCAAAATCTAGGTGTAGCCACATGGAATTATCCCAAGTTAAAATGCAACCAAATTAGTATCACCAGCTTCAAAATCACCTTCTTCATTATCTTGATCTGTAACGGTGGCATCTTGTTCATTCTCTGAAGTAGAAATGAGGTCACGAACCAGTCCTTCGCACGCAGACTTCTTGAAAGAGAGAGTCTCGATGGTTTTCTTGATAGTGTTAATCCCTTCTCTGAGTTCCCTCAACACATTGCCTTGATAGGTACTTGATGCTAAACCTTGATCCATGATGCTTCAAGAGGTGCAAGATGTCCCGATAGATGGTTTAACAAGATCACGAGCATGTTTTCTTTCAAATAGCTTGTTGTTTATGGTGAGTATATTTGGAATCTTGACGACCACATCTGAGCCACACATGATATTGGGGATTTTTTGGAGCAGCATCCTAGTAATCAGCGAGGAAAACACAATAGGAAGCTTCACAGCAAAGGACATGATATGGTTTGCTAGGTGATCATATAAAAAAAACACCAAAGTCAAGAGGAGAATGACTACCTATCTGGTAGATCAAGCACGCTACTACGGACGGACTTGATGCTTGAGCCATGGGAGGAAGGAGCCCAGTTCGCCACTCCAATTCAGTATAGCTTTAAGTACTTGACAGTCAGCTCAGACGAGGCCATAGAACCTTTGATAGGCCACACCTTCTCCCTAATCCCAGAGATCTCCTTTGCAATTACATTCATCAAGGGTGCATGAGTCTCCATGTCTGGTGTATCCATTTAGAGAGAAGTCAAAGCCATGATCTCAGACAAAGACCTTTCTAAACTCCGGGTCTTCGGGATCATCGAACGATATGGAAAGATTCTTAATAAATTCTTTTCTCTTTCTTCAACCTCTTCTCAGAACGAAGAATAGCAATACACACATCTTCATCACTTTGAAGACCATCATTATCAACATTATTCCTTTCTCCATCATTATCAGCATTTTTTGACCACAAGAAGTCAGAACATCTTCCATGACATCTTCCTCATCAGTTTCGCCCAAATTTACTTGAGCCGAGGAGGTTGGAACATCCTCTGCCACATCCTAATCTAGACTTTGAGTTTCATCATTTAACTCATCAAGAGGTGATTCTTGAACCTCAGGCGGAGACTGGCTTAGGTTAGTCAGATTTGTAGATGTTGGAACATCTTTCACAACATCTAGTGCAAGACTTAGGGTTTCTCCTGATAGCATTTTGTGCCCTAGTCCAATTGCTAGTAGCCTGTAAATGTCTATGTACATTATCAACGTTTGTAATATATATAAAACGGCTTTGTATTACTTATGTGTTGAAGTAATATGTTAAGCATGATCTGATTTATGACCACTAAAGTAGTAGAACCATAAATCTGTACGGTTCACACTTAACGAGTCCCTAGTCAATATACGCTTCAATAGAAGCGACCAATATGAGGATGGTTCTCAATGACGTAGTTCTACTTGTCATAGGGATGAGAGATCCCGAAATCATATCATAGATATCATGAGGTGATTGATATCGGACGACCCGCTTTGAATAGTGTTTTCATAGATTAAGCCATGAACATATTCAAATGCGATATCTTGTCACGATATCCTTAGACCAAGGAGACTTTGTGATCGCTATGCAATGTACGTGCGGCTTTAACTTGCGCCTAACGCTTTCCATAACAGGATTGCAATAACGGGCATGATTGGGTGGCGGAATGGGTTGCATGAGTGACACGAAAGACGGCTAAGGGATTTATCCCTCATACTACGATATGGGAAAGATATCCGTTAAAGGCCTCTTGATCGAGACTGACTGAGAGTAAGTGCATGGCCATGCCAGTGATACGGGTTATCAGTTCTCAGCCATCTCACATATCAAGTAACAATGATTGATTAAACAAGGGTGACGACTCTATGCCTTGTGATCAATCGGGATATCTAGAGATAATAGGATAGTGACTTGTGCGCACAAAGGTTAAATCGAATCATCGATCATCATGCACCTTAGGTAATCATAACGTCTTACTAGAGACCACTTATGATGGATCGGACAAGAGAGATCTTTTGTGCCGATCTGCCAACGGTGGCATGAGTCTGGAGGGTCACACACATTCAAGACGGATAACTTGAGACAAGGAAACCTTCACGTTTCTTGAGGAGCAATAGATGGACAAAAGTGAAGGTTTTGGGCCATAGGTTCGGTATTAAAGAATAATTAGCGAATCGAGAAAACTGACTTTTTTCGTCGATGTCGCGTCGGACTTTGTTTGATAAGTAACGAAAAAAAGGGTCGGGCGACTTTTGGACACGACACGAATCCACATGGGCGAGCCCATTGGGCTCGGCCCATGAGGTGACATGTCCGGCCCAAGAAGGGCCCATTTTGGGCCCAATAAGCCCAACATGGCCGACCAATTTGGTGGGCCCAAAGGTGGGGGCCACAACACACCATGTTTAGTTGGTGATTGTTGATTAAGAGGTGAGTGATTTAAGGGGTATGGGTTAAACACCTTTAAGCCCATACCAATCACCTTTTGACTCATGCTTGTGAGATTGATGAAGTAGAGAAATACCAAATGAATTAATTACACAATTTCACTCTCTCACAAGCACTCTCTCTCTCCTTGGCCGGCCACCTCCATTTGCTCCCTCATCTTGCTCTCTTGTTCTTCATTTAATTGTTCTAGTAGGCATTAAGTGAAGGATCTTGAAGATCATCCCCTTGGTGTAGACTTGCTCTAGAGAAGAAGATCACAAAGTTCTTCTGTATCGATTCAACAAAGACTTAAAGGTAAATTTCTTGTGGAATAGATTTTGCCTTGGGATTTAATGGTTCAATGTTCTTGGACAAGGTTTGGAGTTGATTTGTTAAATGCTTCCGCTATCTCGATGTTAAAGAACGCTCCAAAAACCTACAGTGGTATCAGAGCATGGTTAACCCTCTTAATCTTTGTCTTGTTGAACTTGTTTCGGTTTTATGATTATTTGCATGCCAAAATTGTTGATAACATGTTTTTAATGCTTTTTGGGATAATTGCATGAAATATGTTATTTTTGGAAAATATATTGAATTTGGAATTTTTCAGAAATTATTAGATTTGTCGGGTCCGAGAAGAGACTCTCGGGGAGCCGGATCGGAGGTACCGGACGGAGGTCACCGGAGGCCGGGAGAGGCCGGCGGTGACCGGGGCCGTCCCTCCTCTAGGCCGAGGCCGAGAGGAGAGGCAAGCTCGGTTTGGGCTTTTCTAGGCCCAAACCGAGCCGTGATGTTGGGCTCGGCCCAATTGGCTTCGGCCCAATGGCTTGGCTCGACTTGGTTCGTGCACGTTGATTATGTCCGTGGAAGAACCCGCGATCCAATATTTCGAAAACTTTGAAATTTGATCGGTTTCGATAAACCATTTTTCGAAAAGGTCTAGTTTCGATAAACCCGACCAAGAAACTTGGCAAAATTAACACCGGAATAATTGCATATTATTTGATAACATGTTTGTGTGATAACATGTTGGATGATGTGATGAGATGTATGATGCATTAGTAGCCCATTAGATTTTATCGCTTTCACGGTTTGCATACCGTTAGTGTTAGCGTGTAATTATTCTTTCATTCGAGCCCATATAGTGTAATTATTTTTTATCCGGTCTATGAACCGAGTATTAATTTTAATTACTACTCAAAGACGAGAAGGATGGAAAATCGAGCACAATGACGGTCTTGGAGGAAGTCCAAGAGCTAGTGGGAGCCAGAATGAGAAAGACGAGAAGATGTGGTGACTCGTAGAATCCTAAGATTAGGATGGGCTATAAAATGCATATTTAACGCTTTATGTTTGCTTGCTTGAATTATTTAAATAATTACATGCTGGCATGCTTAGCTTATAAGTTTATAAGCCATCACCTCACATGCAAAGATTAAAATCGATTTTAATTGTTTGCATGTTTAAAGCGTTGTGACCATCATCGCACGGGTTGTGATGGATGAGTTCAATTTTGAAACGTGTTTGCACGGGTTGCAAATGACGACTTCAAAAGAAGATTGTATATGATACAATTAGAAACGTCACAACACGGGTTGTTGATGACGGGTTCGTAATTGTACCAAGATACTTTCGAATTATTAAACACAACCAAATCACAACATAATTTGAGTCAAGTGAGATGCCACCCAAATTCACACCCATGTAGAAACATTTTATCGGTGTCGTGCGCCTTAGCGGAGCATCGATGGAATGGGTTCTATATGGAAATGGTAAATTTTGTGGGATGTCGTGCGCCTTAGCGGAGCATCTGCACAAAGTTAACGCGTAAGTGAAGGTTGGTTGACTCGACCACGATTCTTGGCCTGAGGTCGAGCTGGGGCATCGGAAGGGTAAGCCGTGTGCTTTTGCACATACCCCGACCAAGAGTTACACGGGTTGTAATTGGATGGACGTCCTACCTAAATGAGTCAATTGGAGCGGTGCGCCTTAGCGTACTTCAATTGACAAATAAGGGATCTTGGTTTAAAGATTCTAAACCTTAGAATCGGATGGTTGGTGTTTGATTCGGATCTTCGTAAATCTATTCAACTTTTCTGATTAAATTTACTTTCTTCGTGTAGAAATGGCTAGTAATTCAACAAACTCGTCTAATTTGTCATTGAGAACTATACTTGAAAAGTGTAAACTCAATGGGACAAATTATCTGGATTGGGATAGGAATTTATGACTTGTGTTAAAGTTGGAACGCAGGGAGTACGTCCTTGATAAGGCTATCCTGGTGGACCAGCTGCCAACACAACGAGGGTCGTTAAGGATGCGTACCAGAAACACCTTAGCGACTCTATCGACGTTGCGTGTGTCATGCTGGGCTTTATGGAGGCGGACCCCCAGAAGTAGTTTATGGAGCTATCCCATGATCCGTTTGCAATGTTTGCACAGATCCAAAATATGTTCAAAGAGAAAGTACGTATTGAAAAATACACTGTTCTCCAAGAACTCATTGCCTGCAAGATGTCAGCAGACAGCTCCGTAGGTCCACACGTCCTATGTATGAAGGGACATCTCGATCATATGACTAGTCTCGGAATGACTATGGAGAAAGAGATGGCTGCGGATTTCATTCTGCAATCCCTTCCTCATGCATATGGTAGGTTCGCCATGAACTATCACATGCATGACATGGACAAGACTGCATCGGAGTTGCACATCATGTTGGTAACTGCCGAGAAGAGCATAAGGGGCAGTACGCCCAAAAGTGTTCTGATGGTCAAGAAGGGATCCGGCTTCAAAGCTGGTGGTGGAAAGGGCAAAGGCCCAATGCACCAAACGGGGAAGAACAGACGACCTTTCATCACTAAACCTTCCATGCCCATGAAGGGAAATGGGAAGGCAAAAGAGTCGGTCTGTTTCTACTGCCAAAAGCCTGGTCACTGGAAGAAAGACTGTCAGCAGCTGAAGGATGATCAGAGGAAGGGCGGTGGGGCCGCTACTTCGTCAGGTATTCCATTAGAGCTAAATCTTTCTACTATAAATGCTTGCAACCAAGCTCGAACCGAGATCAGATAAGTGCACTTTTGTCGGATATCCAAAAGAAACAAAAGGATACTACTTCTACAAACCGAGCGAAAATAAAGTTTTTGTCGCTCGAGGTGGAACATTCTTGGAAAAGGTATTTATTTCCAAGACAGTCAGTGGGAGGGCTGTTCATCTTGATGAAGTTCTAGATGAGATAGTCACTCGGGAACCACTGGACGACCCACTAGAAGAAGTAGAGCCGGAAGTGGTCGTTGAGCAAGAACCAATAGCTACAGTTAATGAGGACGGTCCAAGGCGGTCTGAAAGGATAAGTCATGCACCTATCAGATACGGTTTCCTAGTAACTAGAGGTGATGATTTAGTGTAAGTGGACAATGATCCAGCTACTTTTCGAGAGGCCTTGGACGGAACCGACTCTGAGAAATGGCTGGAAGCCATGAGGGAAGAAATGCAATCCATGTCAGATAATCAAGTGTGGGACTTGGTGGATCAAACCCTTGACATAAAAGTCATTGGGTGTAAATGGATCTTTAAAATAAAGATAGACATGGATGGCAAACCTCAGATCTATAAAGCAAGACTGGTAGCAAAAGGTTATAGGCAAGTCCACGGAGTTGACTATGAGGAGACCTTTTCTCCAGTAGCTATGGTCAAATCTGTCCACATTCTACTTGCCGTAGTAGCGTATCATAACTATGAGATATGGCAAATGGACGTCAAAACCGCCTTCCTCAACGGGAGGTTAGCTGAGGACGTTTATATGTCCCAGCCTGAGGGTTTTGAGGATCCTAAGAATAAGGGAAAGATTTTCAAGTTGCTCAAATCAATTTATGGTTTGAAGCAAGCATCTCGGAGTTGGAATCAGCGTTTTGATGAAGTTGTGAAACAGTTTGGGTTCATCAAGAACGATGATGAATCTTGCGTATATAAAAAGGCAGATGGGAGCAAAGTAGTCTTCTTGGTGCTCTATGTTGATGACATACTGCTCATTGGAAACGACGTCCCTACCTTGCTCTTAACAAAGACTTGGTTAGGTGAGTGTTTCGCAATGAAGGACTTAGGCGAGGCCTCTTACATCTTGGGGATCAAGATATATAGAGACCGTGCCAAGCGGGTCTTGGGCTTAAGTCAAAGCACCTACATAGACAAAGTGCTGAGAAGATTCTCATTGCATAATTCAAAGAAAGGACTGCTGCCCATGCGTCATTGGATAAAGCTTAGCAAGAAGCAGTGTGCTGAGATACCTGCAGAGCTAGCAAGAATGAATGAGATCCCATATGCTTCGGCTATAGGGTCCATAATGTATGCCATGATATGTACGAGACCGGATGTCTCGTTTGCCCTAAGCTGTACCAGTAGACATCAATCCAAACCCGGTGAGGAACACTGGATTGCCGTCAAGGCGATTCTCAAATATTTGAGAAAAACCAAAGACGCTTTTCTTGTATACGGGGGAAGAAATGATGATCTAGTCGTCAAAGGATATGTCGACGCTAGTTTCCAGACAGACCCCGATGACTTTAAGAGTTAGTTGGGATATGTGTTTACGTTGAACGGTGGAGCATTCAGCTGGAAAAGCAAGAAGCAGGACACAATTTCCGACTCTACGACCGAAGCTGAGTACATTGCCGCATCTGAAGCGGCAAAAGAGGCTGTATGGATCAAGAGTTTCATGGCTGGGTTAGGTGTAATTCAAAACCCATCTAACCTAGTAGACTTATATTGTGACAACACCGGGGCCATTGCGCAAGCGAAGGAACCCAGGGCACATGACAGATCCAAACATGTACTCAGGAAGTATCACATCATCTGTGACATTGTTGCTAGAGGTGACGTGAAGATCCACTACGTTGCATCTGATGATAACACAGCCGACCCCTTGACCAAGGCTCTTCCTCAAGCGAAACATGATAAACATGTTAGGTCAATGGGTATAGACTGGGACTTAGATTGGAACTAGGGGCAAATGGGAGATTGATAGCATTTTGGGCCCTTGTCCAATTGCTAGAAGCTTGTAAATGTCTATGTACATTATCATCGTTTGTAATATATATATATAAAACGGCTTTGTATTACCTATGTGTTGAAGTAATATGTTAAGCATGATCTGATTTATGACCACTAAAGTAGTAGAACCATAAATCTGTACGGATCACATTTAACGAGTCCCTAGTCAATAGACGCTTCAATAGAAGCGACCAGTATGAGGATGGTTCTCAATGACGTAGTTCTACTTGTCATAGGGATGAGGGATCCCGGAATCATATCATAGATGTTGCTACGTTTAATTGTTGGCATAATTTTTTAGCGCAAATGTAAGAAGTCGTGCAACATGTTACATGACATGTGGAGCGACTTGTTGCGATCCGGATTAGGAAAGAACTGAAGCTTTCCTATTTCGATGAAGCTTGGAGCAAAAGAAGAAAGGCGCCACGAAGACTTGGAGCGCAAGAGAGTGACGTCGACAAGTCAGGCGACTTCCAGCTGGCAGTTACACGTCAGCAATAGGCGGCAACTATACTTGCCTGATTTATTTAGGAAGTCAGAACAGGCAAGACGACTTCCAGCTGTCGTGGAAGGCGGCAACAACTTGCCTGACTTTCCTGTTCCTGGTCCGAGAAGGATTAGGAATGTGAGCTGCTATAAAAAGCCCTTGGCTTCCCATTAGCAGATCATCCGTTCTTGTTCTAACGCTGCAAGATTTCTCAGAGCTCTTAACCGTGCACCATCGGCGTGTTGAAAGGCTGATTAAGATTCGATAGAATGGATCTTTGCTCCGGTCAAACATCAAGTCGCGAAGACGAAGTGTTTGGATCGGTTAGGGTTTTTGTTTGTGATTGAAGATTCACAACTCCGTCAAAGAAGACAACGACACCGAGCATAGGCTTGCTCGAAGGGTGGAATTGAGAGGATCTCAAAGACAGGGGGAGAGGCCCTTGGTCGAGGTGATTCACGGTGAGATCTATAGTAGCTTAGGACAATAGCTTGTGTGATAGCTAGTTGGTGCTTGAAGTTGTACTATTGACTACCTGATAGTGAAAAACATTTCCACTGGCAAAGTGCCCCCAGACGTAGGTGCGGAGTCACCGAACTGGGTAATCATCTCTGGTGTCGTTATTATCTGTTTACAGTTTACGCTTACGGTTTACTCTTAGGCAAGTAGTGGATACACAAGTTACGACTTTGTGTTCGACTTCTTGACTCGGCTACGATTCAGAATTTCAATTGGTATCAGAGGAGGCACCTTTTTATTTTAGGTGATTTTCCTGCAAAATTTCTGAATAGCCAGTATGGACTCAAAAGAAGGAGGATCAGTAAATCGACCACCGGTGCTCGATGGAACAAACTATGGATATTGGAAAGCACTGATGGGTGCCTTCTTGAAGTCCCTCGACAGCAAAACCTGGAAATCAATCATCAATGGATGGGAGGAACCTTACTATGCTGATGCTCGTGGAAATCAAACTAGCATCAAACCAGAAAAGGAGTGGAGCGCGGAAGAAGATGAAGCCGCCCTAGGTAATTCTCGTGCACTCAATGCTATTTTTAATGGAGTAGACAAGAATGTGTTTCGACTCATCAACACATGCACAAGTTCCAAAATTGCCTGGGACACGCTTGCTGTTGCTTACGAGGGTACCTCAAAAGTCAAAGAGCAGAAGTTACAGTACCTCACGACTAACTTTGAGGCCCTGACCATGAGTGAAGACGAAACTATTGCGGAGTTTAATGTGCGCATCAAGGATCTGGCCAATGAATCATATTCACTTGGCAAGCCTATGTCCGATGAAGATTTAGTCAGGAAAACGCTGAGAGCTCTAAGTCCCAGATTCAAGATGAAGATAACAGCCATAGAAGAAGTCCATGACTTGAAGACACTGAAGTTTGACGAGCTCATGGGATCTCTAATGACTTTCGAGCTCTCCCTACCTCTTATCGAGAAGAAACACAAAGGTGTGGCTTTCAAAAGTTCTACTCAGAAGCAGAAGAACTCAACGCACTCTGATTCGGATAGTGACATTGAGGAAACTATCGCCATGCTGGCCAAAAACTACAATAAAGTCATGAAAAGATTCGGCCAGATGACAGGGAGGAACGTCACCCGAGAAGTCAGAGACAAGCCGCATCAGGAGTTTCAGAAGCTCGAAAACACAAACGATATTAGACGGGGAGAGCGATCAGGTAAAGGAGTTCAGTGTTTTGAATGTGAGGGGTATGGACACATGCAAAAGGAATTTCCCAACTTCTTAAAGAAACAAAAGAAGGGATTCAATGCCTCGCTAACTGACGATGAAGATGAGGAAGACAGTGACCTTGAGCATACAAGTAACTATGTTGCTTTCACTTCCTCTACAATAGATCAACCAGCTGAAAGCTCAAAGAAGTATGACTCTGATGATGAGCTATCCGATGAGCCCTCAACAACGCTTACAACGAATGGTATGTCAAGTGGCTTGAAGACTCTCGGGTAATCGAAAAACAGAATGTTCTCATTCTTACTCTTAATGAAGACAAGTCAAGACTTCTTGAGACGACTATTGATCTCAAAAAGGAAGTTGCTCGACTAAAAGGCGAGTTAGAGCAGGTCACCAAGTCTGTAAAGATGATGAATCCAAGTACTGACACTCTAGACCAAATACTTTCGATCGGGAAACCATCTAAAAATATGGAAGGTCTTGGATATTCAAAGGAAGCCTCATCATCACACACCATCTTCGTCCCGCAGAAGGTTATCCCCCAGAAGCCCCGTCCGAAGTCTCCTAACTTCACGCCTGACCAAGCGACCAAAAAGCCTTGTACCCTGGCCGCTTCAAAAACCCAGAACAAAAGACATAACTGGGTTTGTCATCACTGTGGACGAAGAGGACATATTCGACCCTTCTGCTATCAGCTATATGGGAAGAGCTTAGTCAAGAAAAGGACCACCATCAAGAAAAGCCAACCACGGAAGGAATGGTGAGTCAAGGAGGTCAACTATCGAGCTAACATCGCGTACACCGCTCTAAAGGCTTCAACCAACAACGATTGGTACTTTGATAGTGGATCCTCTCGACATATGACGGGTAATAGCTCTTTCTTGGTCACTTTAATACCTTGCACAAATAGCTTCGTCACTTTTGGAGATGGAGTAAAAGCTAGAGTGCTCGGGAAAGGAAAACTCAACCTTCCCAACTCACCATGTCTGAAAGAAGCTCTACTAGTAGAAGGCCTCACAGCAAATCTCATCAGCATAAGTCAAATATGCGATTTAAATCTGGATGTCCACTTCACTCGTGACAAGTGCTCGGTCAAAGACGAACAGCGGAAGGAAGTCATGACAGGCCACAGGTCCCTTGATAATTGTTATCTATGGTCCCCAACAACCACAACTTTGCTAACCAAGTGCCTATTGTCCAAAGCTCAAGAGACAAAGCTATGGCATCAAAAACTTGGTCACATCAATTTAAGGAGCATGCAAAAGATTCTCTCTGAAAAGGCGATCATTGGAGTTCCCAACCTCAAGATCATTGAAGGAAAAATCTGTGGAGAATGCCAGATTGGGAAACAAGTCAAGACGTCACACAAGAAGGTACAACATCTTACTACTTCTCTTGTTCTAGAACTTCTTCATGTTGACCTTATGGGACCCATGCAAGTACAAAGTCTAGGAGGGAAGAAGTACATATTTGTATGTGTAGACGACTTCTCGAGATACACCTGGGTAGACTTTATTCGAGAAAAGTCAGACACCTTCTCAGTCTTTGAAGCCCTGTGTCGGAGAGTTCAACGAGAAAAGGGAGAAGTCATTGGCAAGAGTCATGATGTTAGCCAAAGACATCCCGCAGCACTTCTGGGCTGAAGCTTTGAATACGGCGTGCCGTATTCATAATAGAGTGACCCTCCGCCCTGGAACTTCGCTCACTCTTTATGAAATATGGAGGGGGAGAAAGCCGAATGTCAAATATTTCCATGTCTTTGGATCGATCTGCTACATACTTGCAGCTAGGGAACCTCGACGCAAACTTGATCCTAAGAGCGACGAAGGCATCTTCCTGGGATATTTCAGAAATAGTCGGGCTTTTCGTGTATTCAACAAACGCACCCGGACTATCATGGAATCCATCAACGTCGTGATCGATGACAGTAACGAGCAACCTAGTGACGAGGACAAAGAAGTTCTAAATCTCTCAGGAGAAGTCAGACCAGAAGTCAGAGGAGAAGTCAGACCAGAAGTCAAAGACGATGACCGCAACAAAGAATCTGAAGACGAAAGCTTAATCATCCCGGATAAAGAAGCATCTCCTATAAGGCAAAGAGCTCCGTCAAGAAGAATTCAGAAGGATCATCCACCCCAGGAGGTGATTGGAGACATTAATGAGGGAGTGCGGACTCGACAAAAGGCATCTCTTGACTACAACGAGATGATAGGTAACATTTGCTTTATTTCCAAAATTGAGCCAAAGAATATACAAAAGGCCATCAATGATGAGTACTGGGTCTGCGCGATGCAAGAAGAATTGGTTCAGTTTGCAAGGAATGAAGTCTGGGAACTAGTACCCAAGCCTGACAATGTCAATGTCATCGGGACAAAGTGGATATTCAAAAACAAGTCTGACGAGCAAGGAAACATCACTCGAAACAAAGCGAGACTGGTGGCTCAAGGATACACACAAGTCGAAGGAGTCGACTTTGAAGAAACCTTTGCTCCGGTAGCCAGACTGGAAGCCATACGACTTCTTCTCGGCATCGCATGTCATCTGCATTTCAAACTCTATCAAATGGATGTAAAGAGTGCCTTTCTTAATGGAAATCTCAACGAAGAAGTCTATGTGGCTCAACCAAAGGGATTTGAAGACCATGACTCTCCGCATCATGTCTACAAGCTAAAGAAAGCCCTCTACGGACTCAAACAAGCTCCACGAGCATGGTATGAACGTCTTACCCAATTCCTTATACATAATGACTATATTCGAGGGGGAGTAGACAAAACTCTCTTTGTGAAGAAGGAAGGAAGGGACATCATGATTGCTCAAATATATGTCGACGACATTGTATTTGGAGGGAAGTCAGACAAGATGGTGGAACGTTTCGTCCAACATATGCAGTCTGAATTTGAGATGAGTATAGTCGGTGAGCTCACATACTTCCTAGGCTTCCAGATCAAGCAAATGTGAGATGGAATATTTATCTCCCAAAGCAAATAGGCAAAGAACATTGTCAAGAAGTTCGGGTTAAAAAAGGCCTCACACAAGAGAACTCCTATTGCCACACATGACAAATGCACAAAGGACGAGATGGGAGAATCAGTTGATCAAAGTCTTTATCGAAGCATAATAGGAAGTCTCCTCTATCTAACAGCAAGTCGACCCGACATCGCTTACTCCGTGGGAGTCTGTGCTCGATTCCAAGCCAATCCAAAAGTCAGTCACTTGGCTCATGCAAAGAGGATCATAAAGTACATCTCGGGAACCTTTGAATTGTGTTTGCTATATTCCTTTGACACCTCTCCTACTCTGGTTGGATATTGTGATGCTGACTGGGCGGGAAGCACACCAGATCGAAGAAGTACCTCTGGACGTTGTTTCTACCTGGGGAACAATCTTGTATCGTGGTTCAGCAAAAAGCAAAATTGTATTGCTTTGTCTACTGCTGAGTCCGAATATATTGCAGCCGGAAGTAGCTGTACTCAGCTTCTTTGGATGAAACAAATGTTGGCAGAGTATGGAGTCAAGCAAGAAGTCATGACTTTGTTCTGTGACAACATCAGTGCTATCAATATCTCGAAAAACCCAGTGCAACATAGCAAGACAAAGCATATTGACATCAGGCACCACTTTATTCGAGAGCTTGTAGAAGACAAGAAGATAAAGCTCGAGTATTTACCCACTGAGAAACAAGTCGCAGACATCTTTACAAAAGCATTACATGCTAACAGGTTTGAAAGTCTGAGGTCATCCCTTGGACTTTGTTGTCTGGAGTAACTAGAAGTCAAGCAAGAAGAGGGAGAGCTTTTAGTTGATTTTACTCTCTCTCTCTCTCTCTATCTGGACCAGCCAGGGTCCACAAAATCAAGTCGGGCCCAAATCTTATTATCAAAAGCCTAAGTAGTCTGATTTGAATTTTTTTTAAAATAAAAAATGATTGCACTCTGACGATCAACCAATCAGCAATCGTTCTGTTCAACTCCCACGCAGAAAAGGCTCTGCACCTCCTCCACCTTTTGAAACCGCTAGGGCACCACAAATCAAAAGTCTGCAACTGAAAGATTTTGTTTTCGCCTCTCAAGAGCAAATCCTATCAAGCTTTCTGCCAAGTGGTTGGTACCCGAAGCGGACGAATACCGTCTGCCTCCAAGACGCTACGAACAAAAATGAGGGCAAAAGTGATTGCCAAGAAGTTGTCGGCCTCCAAATCGACGACAAACAAATATGGAGTGAAGATTCGTGGAAGAAATCTGCCTGGGGAAGGATCGGCAAAACCTAAGGATGGACCAATGGAGGCGATTACCTCCACTGAAGAGAAGGACAAAGCTGCCAACCTAGAAAAGGAAGGCTCTCACACTTCGCAGACGCCACCACAAGGTACTTCTACTACCCTTTCTATAGAAAACATCATAGACAAAGAGGTGTCTGAAGAGGCTCAAGGAACTCTCCCCCCTGAGGACCATGAGGCCGTCTGTGGAGATAAGTCTAGCCCCCAAAAATCTGCACCTACGCCAGAAAAATCCCCACCAACAGAAGTCTTGCAAAAAGCCGACAGCCTACCTGTAGTCCAGGACAGTGAACCTGGGATAAATGAAGAAACTGAAGTCATCCAAGAAGTTGCTCAACATGAAGAGAACACTATCAGTATAGAAGAAGGAGATGTAGCAGAAGCCATGGAAGAAGAAGAAGCTGTGCCCAAAAGGGTTGTGAGAAGGAAGCTACCAACAAGAAGGTTGGTTGATGAAGAAGAAGAACCTCAACTACCGAGGAGATTGACCCCAAAAAGGAAAGCCATAGAGAAAGGAGGAGCATCTGCTTCTAACCAACCAAAGAAGTCTAGAAGGAAGTCACTAACTTCTGTAGCAACATCTGCTCCAGAAGAAGAGGAATCTGAAGAAGAAGACACCCAAATTGTACTACCACGGGTCAAAAAAGCAATGGGAGGGCAGAAACTCCCCAAGAATGTTCCGAAAGCTCCTAAGGACAATGTCTCTTTCCACTCTGTAGACAATGATGTTAAGTGGCAGTATGTTTACCAGCGCATGATCTACCCAGAAAGAGAGCTTTCCACAGAGACGCAGGGGATAAACTCGATCATAGAACTTCTCCGAAGAGCAGGCCTGACCAATACGGTCATAAATATTGGGCCATTCTACCCAGCATTGGTCAAGGAGTTTATTGTCAACCTTTCAAGTGAGTTTGATGATCCAGAAGACGCTGAATACAGAAAGGTGTTCGTTCGGGGAGAATGCTTCGAAATATCTGCCTCAACCATCAATACCTATCTTGGCAGAGAAGACCCAGAAGTCCTGCAATTGAACAAAGTAGCGGTCGAGATCACTGGAGGACGGAAGAAGGTCTGGCCCGTCAAAGACACCATTGCGGCTACTGAGCTTACAGCAAAATATTCAATTCTCTACCGCATTGATCTGGCTAATTGGGCACCTTCTACGCATGGGTCAAGCATCAAAACCGAGTTGGCTAAACTTATATACCAAATAGGTACGCAGTCTTCTCTTGATTTTGGCGCTTATGTCATTGAACATCTAGTCAAGCATGCTAAATCATGCGCTATCAAACTTCCTATCGGGTTTCCTTCTTTGATCACCGGTCTCCTTCTCCAACAATGTCCTCACATTGTTCGAGAATCGGATATTCCGGGTAAGAAGCCACTGCCCCTTGCTATCAGCCTCAAGAACTTCGATGGGAAGCAGTTGAAGGACCTCGGACTCCCCATGGCCAAAGCATCAGGAGCTGGTTCAAGCTCTCGACCCTCAGGGCCAATTGGCACAAGGATGGAGGAAGAATAGGTGGAGATGATCGATGATCTGGAGAAGTCAATTGCGATGCTATCAACCCGCAAAGTCGCCTGTGAAGCTCTGCCTAAAGACCTCCGCTCTGCTCCTGCTGCTGAAGATGATGTTGAAGACTCCACTTCATTTTAAGTATTTTCTCTAAATTTGCTATGATAAACCTGTTCCACACACTTTTAAATCCTCGGGGTATGTCCGAATTAATTTTCCGCACACTATGACTTTTTACTTTTGGATATTTGCTCTTGGTTGAGCTGGATATTTGCTCATGTTTGAGCTGTTTATTTTGCTCATGGTGTGAGCTGGTTTACCCTGCTGTTTAGTCGAATTTCATCATATAATTGCCTTTGGCAATATTGTTAGACAAACAGGGGGAGATAAGATAGGCTACGCCAAAAGCTACGCCAGAAGTTGCGCCAGAAATCGCGCCGAAAGTTGTGCATAGAAGTCACCGCTCAGAAATCCAGAAAGCCGCTCCAGAAGTTGCTCTAGAAGCCGCTCCATAAGATACACCAAAAAGACGCACAAGAAGTCGCATCAGAAGTCACATAACTTGCTGTGTGCGTAACTGCCTCAAGGTGACGACGATGTGCCTGATTGGAGTAAAGAAGTCACATCACTTGCTGTGCGTAACTGCCACAAGATAAATCACTTGTTGTGCGTAACTGCCAAAACATGACGATGGGCTTAAAAAAAGTGTTTGCTTAAAAAATTGTCAAAGGGGGAGATTGTTGCTACGTTTAATTGTTGGCATAATTTTTTAGCGCAAATGTAAGAAGTCGTGCAACATGTTACATGACATGTGGAGCGACTTGTTGCGATCCGGATTAGGAAAGAACTGAAGCTTTCCTATTTCGACGAAGCTTGGAGCAAAAGAAGAAAGGCGCCACGAAGACTTGGAGCGCAAGAGAGTGACGTCGACAAGTCAGGCGACTTCCAGCTGGCAGTTACACGTCAGCAATAGGCAGCAACTATACTTGCCTGATTTATTCAGGAAGTCAGAACAGGCAAGACGACTTCCAGCTGTCGTGGAAGGCGGCAACAACTTGCCTGATTTTTCTGTTCCTGGTCATCCGTTCATGTTCTAACGCTGCAAGATTTCTCAGAGCTCTTAACCGTGCACCATCGGCGTGTTGAGAGGCTGATTAAGATTCGATAGAACGGATCTTTGCTTCGGTCAAACATCAAGTCGCGAAGACGAAGTGTTTGGATCGGTTAGGGTTTTTGTTTGTGATTGAAGATTCACAACTCCGTCAAAGAAGACAACGACACCGAGCATAGGCTTGCTCGAAGGGTGGAATTGAGAGGATCTCAAAGACAGGGGGAGAGGCCCTTGGTCGAGGTGATTCACGGTGAGATCTATAGTAGCTTAGGACAATAGCTTGTGTGATAGCTAGTTGGTGCTTGAAGTTGTACTATTGACTACCTGATAGTGAAAAACATTTCCACTGGCAAAGTGCCCCCAGACGTAGGTGCGGAGTCACCGAACTGGGTAATCATCTCTGGTGTCGTTATTATCTGTTTACTGTTTACGCTTACGGTTTACTCTTAGGTAAGTAGTGGATACACAAGTTATGACTTTGTGTTCGACTTCTTGACTCGGCTACGATTCAGAATTTCAATAGATATCATGAGGTGATTGATATCGGACGACCCGCTTTGAGTAGTGTTTTCATAGATTAAGCCATGAACATATTCAAATGCGATAGCTTGTCACGATATCCTTAGACCAATGAGTGTTTGTGATGGATATGCAATGTACGTGCGGCTTTAACTTGCGCCTAACGCTTTTCGTAACAGGATTGCAATAACGGGCATGATTGGGTGGCGGAACGGGTTGCATGAGTGACACGAAAGACGGTTAAGGGATTTATCCCTCATACTACGGTATGTGAAAGATATCCGTTAAAGGCCTCTTGATCGAGACTGACTGAGAGTAAGAGCATGGCCATGCCAGTGATACGGGTTATCAGTTCTCAGCCATCTCACATATCAAGTAACAATGATTGATTAAACAAGGGTGACGACTTTATGCCTTGTGATCAATCGGGATATCTAGAGATAATAGGATAGTGACTTGTGCGCACAAAGGTTAAATCGAATCATCGATCATCATGCACCTTGGGTAATCATAACGTCTTACTAGAGACCACTTATGATGGATCGGACAAGAGAGATCTTTTGTGCCGATCTGCCAACGGTGGCATGAGCCTGGAGGGTCACACACATTCAAGACGGATAACTTGAGACAAGGAAACCTTCACGTTTCTTGAGGAGCAATAGATGGACAAAAGTGAAGGTTTTGGGCCATAGGTTCGGTATTAAAGAATAATTAGCGAATCGAGAAAACTGAGTTTTTTCGTCGATGTCGCGTCGGACTTTGTTTGATAAGTAACGAAAAAAAGGGTCGGGCGACTTTTGGACACGACATGAATCCACATGGGCGATGCCATTGGGCTCGACCCATGAGGTGACATGGCCGGCCCAAGAAGGGCCCATTTTGGGCCCAATAAGCCCAACATGGCCGACCAATTTGGTGGGCCCAAAGGTGGGGGCCACAACACACCATGTTTAGTTGGTGATTGTTGATTAAGAGGTGAGTGATTTAAGGGGTATGGGTTAAACACCGTTAAGCCCATACCAATCACCTTTTGACTCATGCTTGTGAGATTGATGAAGTAGAGAAATACCAAATGAATTAATTACACAATTTCACTCTCTCACAAGCACTCTCTCTCTCCTTGGCCGGCCACCTCCATTTGCTCCCTCATCTTGCTCTCTTGTTCTTCATTTAATTGTTCTAGTAGGCATTAAGTGTAGGATCTTGAAGATCATCCCCTTGGTGTGGACTTGCTCTAGAGAAGAAGATCACAAAGTTCTTCTGTTTCGATTCAACAAAGACTTAAAGGTAAATTTCTTGTGGAATAGATTTTGCCTTGGGATTTAATGGTTCAATGTTCTTGGACAGGGTTTGGAGTTGATTTGTTAAATGCTTCCGCTATCTCGATGTTAAAGAACGCTCCAAAAACCTACATCTCCAACCTACCCTCAGAAGGGATTTGTTGACAAACAATAGATGACTCTAACACATTCTGATTTCTAGCGTTTGTATCCATATGCCTAGATGAAATAAGAGATTCAATGTTACCTTGACCCTTGGACATTGAGTTGATTCAGAGTGAGTTTCTTCCGTGGCATCCACACCTTTTGCTTCTTCGTCGCCTGATGTGCTACTGACATTGGGATTTGTCAGAACTTCTTTCTCAACAACATCCTCCCCTGTGGCGACATGAAGAGGGTTTATAGTAGGCATAAATGATTTTTTCATGGCATCTCCGACCTCTACATTGGGTCGATTTCCGGAATGCAACTCTCGGACTTTGACACCATACTTGTTCCTTGCCGCTCTATGTCCAATACCCCTTTGGAACAATTTTTTTATTCATCTTTGGAGTTTGCTCACAAACTATCCTGTAGTGCTTAGGCCACTTCTGGTGCCCACCATTATCAAGAAAAAGTGGGTTTACGTCACCGAGAACAACTTAGAGCAAATATATCGTGGTCTGGGAACCCTAGTTTTTAGGAGAGTGGAGCTGAAAAAATAGGAAAGAAGATTAGACCTATTGAAAAACAAAATACACACCTTCATTGGGAGCCAAAACGGTTATGGTGTGTTAGACGAGCTGAAAGATTTGTCGTAATACTTTATTTTCAAATGGGCCTTATTCTGATCCAGGCTCAGATTTGATTTAGATGTCTTCTTGGTTCAGAGAGGAGAAACCAAATCATCAAAGCTCCTTTCCATTACTTAAGGATTATTGAACCATAAATCACAAATAAGAAGGTGTCTTATATCAATATTCTTGGTCTTGGTGTGTTGAGATGGATTCATCAAAATATTGATGGTACTGATATTGTCAAAGGACAATGTCATAACATCTTATCTGACACCATACTCAGCAGGCATTTGTTTCATCCAAAGAAACTGAGTGCAACTAGTTCCTGCTGCTATGTATTATGACTGCATTTGTTGCACAAAATAGTCCACCATTTTGTTCGACATTACACTAAAGACGAGATCATCGACATATATTTGAGCAATCATAACATAACCATTCTCCTTCTTGATGAGCAAGGTTTTATCTACACCACCACTGACATAACCATTCTGCACAAAGAACAAAGTTAGTATTTCATACCATGCTCGAGGTGTCTGCTTGAGACCATAAAGAGCCTTTCTGAGCTTGTAGACGTGGACAGGTGGGCCAGGATCAACATAATATTTGGGTCGGGCTACATAGACATCCTCATTCAGGTACCCGTTAAGAAAGACACTTTTAACATACATTTGAAATAATTTGAAGCAAAAATGGAAAACAATGCCCGATAGAAGTTTGATGACTTCAAGTCTCGCAGCAAGAACGAAGGTTTTATCAAAATCCACAACTTCAACCTGTGTATAGCCTTGTGTAACAAATCTCGCCTTGTTTCGAGTTAAATTTCCATGCTCATTGGATTTCGAAAATTCATTTGGTGCCAATGACATTGACATTTTCAGGTTTGTGGATTAGCTCCCAAACTGCATTTCTTTAAAACTGGACAGGTTCCTATTGCATTGCATTGACCCAATATTCATCATTAATAGCCTCTTCATGAGCATAATGGTTCTGCTAAAATCGTCTAGAATGAATTCGTTGCTCTAAAGTAGGTAATAGCTCTTGGTTCGAAACAGGAACATTGTCGTCTACCTTGTCACCGACATGTTTACTAACATTCGTGCTTTCACTGTCAACATTTGAACAATTACTTGTAATGCTAGGTAGCACTTCATATTCATCATTATTTCTTTCGGAATCACCATATCCAGCATTAACAACTTCATTTATGGATTCCATCATAGACTTAGAACCAAGAAAGATACCTTC
This sequence comes from Geranium rotundifolium, assembly GCA_963920655.1. Classification (NCBI taxonomy): domain Eukaryota; kingdom Viridiplantae; phylum Streptophyta; class Magnoliopsida; order Geraniales; family Geraniaceae; genus Geranium; species Geranium rotundifolium. The sequence goes on along the minus strand of OY987311.1, from coordinate 27,607,693 downwards.
ATTGCTTTTGGGATCAAACTTGGGTCTAGGTTTTCTGTTAGCCAGTATATAGCATATCAAGCCAAAGACATGAAAATACTTAACATTTGGCTTTCTCCCCCTCCATATTTCATAAAGAGTAATAGTATTACCTAGGCAAATAATACATTTATTATGAATATGGCAAGTCGTGTTGAGGGCTTCAGCATAGACCATCCTTTCACTAAGACTTCCCTATCAACCATACACACATGTGTTCACACACGCATCCTACCTAAATCCTGAGCTAACCAATTAGTATACCAACCCACGTCTCCACGTTTTCGAGAGATTTTTTGACACAAGGCAAAGAAAACACAATCAGTCCAAATAAAAAACCGTTTGGCCCCGGCAACGGCGCCAACTTGATGGGCCGAGAGGCGCGCACGCACCGCGCACACCTCAAGGCTTAGCGCACCAGACGCGATCATTATCAAGTAAATTTGTATTCTAGCTAAAATCCGGGTCGAATCCACAGAGACCAAATAGAGGTCTCATACTTAGACATTTCATGCCCTCTTTCCCGACACAAACACACGATAAAAATAAATAACAAATAATTTTGGGTTTTTTTTCAGATTTAATGGTATACGTAAACTAAATACAAAATAATAAAGTGGAGGGATGCAAACAAGAAGTCGAACAACCACGGGCACTGAACCAACAACTCTCCCACAATTAATGGATAACTTAATCTCAAGCATACAGTTCGTCTGGCCTATGTTTTGAATACATTACCTACCTCTCGACATTGGGTAATGCCTAATTTCGGACCGATGGCCCTCTCAGGATTTTTCACAACCAGTCCTCAATAGTTTTAAGTTCAACAATTTTCGAACCAAGAGAAAGACTCTAGGAGACCGATCTCTTCCAATTTATCCATGTCAACTCCCAATCCTACCTCTCAGCATCGATTGGGAATTACAAGGATGAACCCTAAGTAGGGACCTTAGCATTCAAAGTGAAGCACAAAATAAATTGAGACAACCTCGCATACTTTCCGACACTTCCAAGCTCAATCATTTAGTTGCTCTTAACATGCACAAATTGGCCTATTTTTAAATACTCTACACGTCTCTCGATGATGAGTAGAGCCTAATTGGCCCGAGTCTCGCGAATTCATATGAGTCTTCCACACTTGCACAATGTCACTCAATGCAGGTGTGACTCTTTCAAGTGAACCCACGACTTAAAGCTAATCGCAGTACGAAAAACAATTTTTGAACCAAGACATCGACTCTAAGAGTCCGACATCTCGACCCTACTTAGATCTGTTATCAACCACTCCTCTCAGAGCTGGCCTCGAACCAAAAATATAAACATCAAGTCTTCAATTCAGTATGCATAGGATACTTACAAAGTAGAATTAATTCAGCTTGCAGTCAATTAGCCAAATAATTATAAATTCGAGATAACGTTAAGTCACAAGGTCTAACACCCATGATCTAGGGTTTTTAGCCCTAAATCATGGTGCACAATCATAAAATCAACAAGGAATTACAAGATTCAAGAAGGGGAAAGGCAATAAAAAACCCAACACCCATAAAGGAAGTGGGAGATTACAAACTCTCCAATCTCGGTCTCCCTTGTATCTTCATGTCTCATTTGCTTCATCCCGTGATGACGGTGATGGAGCCTTTCTTTTGGAGAGCCAGATTTTGCCTCGAAGGAAGAGCTAGGACACTAGTCTCTCTCTCTGAACGATAGGATGCATTTTTCACTATCCATTCCTTCTGAGAAGAAGATTGGCGGCGAGGTAGTGCATGCTTGTGGACGGGTTGGCGCTGAGAAAGGTTCCTCCCATATAGGTGATAGCAGAAAGGCCGTATCTGACCTCTTTGTCCACAATGATGACAGACCCAACAAGGTCTATTTCCAAGACACCTAGTTTGTCCATGATGGTGTCGCTGATGTTGATTTTGAGACTTGTCATTGTCAGATTTCTAAGACTTCTTGCCCGGCTTCTGGTCAATAGCTTTTTGGGCAACAAAGGTATTTTAAGACGTAGTAATATCATGAGTATAACTAAGCCCCTTCATATACTTTGTTGGCTTTCCAATGGTTAGAATTTTATCCAGGGTGTCGGTGCTAGAGTTCAACATCCTAACATATTTAGTCATATGGCCAAGTTCCCCGTTTAAGTGGCTGACTTCGTGTTTAGGTCAACAGTGGTTCTTAAGAGTCTTGTCTTGTCTTCAGTTGAGGGACAATGAATGGACTCTGCTTGTCAAGAACCTAAGACTCTTCAACCTATTTAGTATATGGACAGTGAGCTACACCTAGAGATCATTAATTGACAGATAGCACCTGCCGTTAGAATTTTGGATAGAATCTGTTAAAATTTGATGTAAAAAGACGAAAATGTCTCCGGCCGGACTTCAAATTTTCAAAATCATGCCATTGTGAGGATTTTGGTTGTTTATCCCATAATCATGGCTCAAGTTTTGCCAGCCTCGTCTCTGACCTCCGACCGACTTCTTCGATCGTCCTCGGCTCCTCGCCACTGACCAGAGACTCACCGGAGCCCGTCGTCGGAGACCGCACCAGTCTGTCGGAGCCTTCTCTGCTGTCGGCCACGCCATCATACACTTCCTCATGGTGTTCTACAACAAAGCTTCTGATCCCGATTCCAATCTCGGGCTGGGACAGGGTCAAACAGTCAAGAAATGCCCAAGAGTGGAGTCAACGGACGGTTGCTTGTGGTGCAAGGAATGTGGTGATTGTGTGATATGCTTGGAGGATTTTCAACAAGGTGAGGTATGTTAGGTTGTTGGTTTCTGCAACTACTTGTTTCATCTAAACTGTATCACTCTCTGCCGTTGGTGTTGAAGCTCTGGTCGGCAACGTTGCTCTCCATCGCGTAGCTGACGAATTGATCCGAGTGGCCGAGAGCGTCTGGGCTGTACCGCCAGAATGAGTTCACGGCAAGTTCTCGCAGTTGTCGTCGACGAAGGGAATAAGACAAAAGCAAGATGGCCCGACATCAGAAAAGGCTCCAGGGGACTGGTGCGGTCTCCGGCGACGGGCTCCGGCGAGTCTCCGGTCAGTGGCGAGGAGCCGAGGACGACTGGAGAAGTCGATCAGAGGTCAGAGATAAGGCCGTTGAAGCTTGAGCCACGGTTATAGGAGAAACAACCAAAATCCTTAGAATGGCATGGTTTTAAAATTTTGAAATCTGGCCAGGTGCACTTTCGTCTTTTTACTTCAAATTTTAATAGATTCCATCCAAAATTCTAACGGTATGTGCTATCTATCAATTAATGATATATGGGTGTAGCTCACTGTCTATTTTGAAACATGAGGTAGTTAAGTGTCTTTTGGTGATTCTTGAGTGTGGTTTTGTGTCTTTTACCCTAGTATATAATATATTATAAGCATCATTCATGGTACTATCAGATAGCTCATAATCTTAGGCCGATTTCTCAGCAGATTCGACAGTATGTTTAAGATTATGACAAGGAGTAGTGCCCGAAAAGGAAACAAAGTTACTTATATGTTCGGAGTCGCTATCTTTTTCTTCTTCATCAGATATTGTGGCATTGAATCCCCTTTTTGTCTTTTCAGGAAGTTGGGACACTCCTTTTGAAATATGCCCAAAGCCTTCACACTCACGACATTGAATCTCTCTGCCCTCTACATAGCGTTCACCACTTCTGCCGATCTTGTGAACGTTTTCATTCCTGAAGAAGACGAAGTACTCCCGAAGTTTGTGCCTAAAGATGTTAGGAATTATGTTGCTAACAAACCTGAGAACCCGGATGTCAAGAAAAATGTCGACGACAAAGTAGACAACATCATTAGCAATGAAGAAGAAGCTCCTGTAATCGGATACAAAAACCCATCTAGAAGGATTCAGGCAAATCACCCAGCATCTGGAATAATTAGAGATATTGGTGAAGGTATGTGTACTCGTCCTGAAGCTCCCATCAGTTACAGGGATATGATAGGCAATGTATGTTTTATTTCGATGATCAAACCAAAGAATGTTAACGAAGCCATCGAAGATGAATACTGGGCTAATGCTATGCAAGAAGAGCTCGTCCAATTTGAGAAAAATCAGGTTTGTGAACTGGTGCCTAGACCAGAAAATGTCAATATCATCGGTACAAAATGGATTTTCAAAAACAAGTCGGATGAGCATGGAAGCGTCACACGCAACAAAGCAAGGTTGGTCGCTCAAGGATAGACACAAATCGAAGGCATAGACTTTGATGAGACATTCGCACCAGTTGCTAGCCTTGAAGCAATAAGACTCCTACTAGGGATTGCATGTCATTTAAAAATCAAGTTGTTCCAAATGGACGTAAAGAGTGCATTCCTAAACGAATATCTCAATTAGAAAGCATATTTTGCACAGCCAAAGGGATTTATAGACCCACACTCTCCCGAACATGTTTATAAATTGAGAAAAACACTCTATGGATTGAAGCAAACACCTAGAACATGGTATGAGCGATTGGCGAGCTTTCTAATCAAGAGTGGCTACACTAGAGGGGGAGTTGATAAAACCATTTCATAAAGAATGAGGATGGAAAGCTGATGATTGCCCAAAATATTTGTCGATGACATCGTCTTCGGCGGAATGTCAAGAAAAATGGTGGAACATATTTTTCAACAAATGCAATCGGAGTTTAAAATGAGCATGGTCGGAGAACTTAGTTTTTTTTCTGGGGTTTCAAATCAAGCAGATGGACGACAACATTTTCATCTCTCAAAGCAAGTATGCAAGGAACATAGTGAAAAAAATCGGATTAGAAAAGGCCTTGCACAAGCAAACCCCCGCCGCTACACATGTCATACTCACAAAGGACGACTCCGGGGAAGCTGTCGACCAGAGCATGTATAGAAGCATCATTGGCAGTCTACTCTACCTCACTGCAAGTCGACCTGATATAGCCTATGTTGTAGGAGTATGTGCACGATTCCAAGCAAACCCTAAAGTAAGTCACTTAACCTACGCTAAAGGTATAATCAAGTATATCGCTGGCACTGTTGATCTAGGTCTTCTATACACTTTCAATACGTCCTCTACCCTTGTTGGATACTGTGATGCAGATTGGGCAGGTAGCATTATTGATAGGAAAAACACGTTCGGAGGCTGTTTATACCTAGGTAATAATCTTATATCATGGTTCAATAAAAAGCATAACTGTGTCGCTCTATCCACTGCTGAATCGGAGTACATAGTTGTGGGAAGCATTTTACACAACTTTTGTGGATGAAGCAGATGTTGGTCGAGTATAATGTCAAGCAGGATGTTATAACATTATATTGTGACAATGTGAGCGCTATCAACATCTCCAAGAATCCGGTACAATATAGTAAGACCAAACACATCGATATTCGACATCATTTTATTCGTGAGTTGGTTGAGAATAAAAAAATTATTCTAGAATCTCTTCACACCAACAAGCAACTTGCTGATATATTCACAAAGGCCTTGGATGTGAATCGTTTTGAAAGTCTGAGGTCATCACTTGGGCTGTGTTCTATGGTCCTATGATAAAGCAAGAGTCCGAGGGGGAGTTATAGGTGGGTACCCCCTCTGAAACGACATAATCAATCCCAACTGACCGGCAGTTCGAACACTAACTCTTTCGAGAGCAAGAAGGATAGGGTTCAATTAAACAATGGTGGTTGAAAACATTATAACCCTCTTCGTTGCTTTTCAAAAATGTATAGTGTTCTCTAAATATCTGCCTAATATCTCAATAACGTACACTAATCTGAACATGTACATGCTTAATAATACATTAGACTCTCAAAAGTTGCTCTATAGAGAATCTTTTGTATAAACTTAATTTCAAGGTTACTCTTAGAGCATTGAATAAGACTAAAATTTTCTCTTTTAGCAATATAGGTATGATTTGCATCTAAAATATGTATATATACTCCCACTAATTTAGTGATACACAATTATCTCCAAACTGAACGAGATAATTACTTGATGTATCACATGATCCAAACATATACATACTTACTCTCACTGAACTCATGATATACATAAGCATCAACAGCATACATCTCAGAACCAAACAAGATAATTAGTTGATGACACGAGAAACTTAATTGAGTGTACAAATGAATTTTCTTTATTTACAAGAGTATATTTTGTTTCTTTAATTTTAACACGTAGAAACAGGGACTTAATATCCATTTGTATAAATTAAAACAATAATAAGTAACAAGTGTCATGGTCTTTCTGCAAAAAGCTTTTCTATAAAACATGAGAGAAAGTCTCCATAAAATTAATGTCTTCTTTATGAATATAACTCTTAGATACGAGACATGCTTAATACATTTTCACAATGTCATTTGCATCCTCTTTGGTCTTAAAGCCAATTGGTTTTGCACATTACAGTATTAGGAAAAGCTAATAAACCTTATTGTCTCATATATTATATACTCATGACATTTATCCACATCTGAGAGTAAGAACTTTTTACGGAAGAACAAAGTATATCATCTTCTATCATTCCAAGTAATTTTTATGTTCTTGAAGAAAGTCATTATAGTTATCTAAAGTAATGTTTCTTTTCTCTCGTAGACTACCTTAATGACATTTGTTATTGAGATTGTTGAGTTTGTAATTGTTGTTACGTTTGTTATTGGCTATATTTTTAGGCAATACAAAATATGTCGAGCATCTAGTCAGAAAAGATGTCAAGCAGTTAGTCTAGTCAGGAAGGATGTCAAGCAGTTAGTCTCAACATCCTGCGTGACTTTTGTGGATCGGAGTATTGGAAAGTGTCCTTAAATATGAGACATATTGCGATTGGAAAGATCCAGCTCTGTACAAGGCTTTTGGTAAGTCTTGTTTGAGTCATGATTCTGGAAAACTACTTACCGTGATAGAGACTCTGAAAAGATATCGGCGTTAAGGATTTGGGAAACCTAAATTAACTAGGATTATGGTAACCCTAATGCGTTCCAGAATTAGTTTTGCACCTGCTACAATTAAGCTCTTAGACGTGCAGGACTGGCGGGCTGAGAGGTTGTGTGTTCCTCGAAGGACGATTGTGTATCACTACCAAAATCGGAAGATCAAGTGTGAGTGATTGAGGGTTTCATATGAATGCGTGATTGAAGGTTCACGCACAAGAGCTTAACATTGACTTGTAAACATCCCAGCAGTGTGAGGCTCGTAGAGTGGAATCAAGTTGGAGGCTTGGATTCAGGGGGAGTCCCTAAGATAGATTTGCACTAAGAAGAGTAGCATAAAATAGTTGTTTATCTGATATTCACCGATACTTGTATGTTTTGACTAGTTCCATTATAATGAAATCTTTTCACTGGCAAAGCGCCCCCAGACGTAGGTGAGTTGCACCGAACTGGGTTATCAATCTTGTGTGTTACTATTTGCTCTTTACTCTTTATATTGTGTTTGTCCGAATCTGTTTGCTGACAAGTTGTTAAGAATATTGTCTTAATATTGTTCTTGACATCCTGTCTAACTGTCATAATCAGAATTTCAGTAATTCTAGAACAAATATCAAAACTTAAATTTAGAATTCAACATTTTCTTTTGAGATTCTAAATTCACTTCTCAAACAATGATAGGTGTGAAAACCTAAATATTGTCAAAAGTAATAGTAGGAATTGAATTCCTTCTCAAATGAAATGTATCAAACCTTACTTCTCCCGCAAACTCAATATACTCAAAATTGTTACAATTCCCATCTTAAAAAAAAATTACTTAATAGTGGGTTCACAATTTTGTAGCCCTATATTGCTCATACTAACCAATATAGTAGTTGCCTAAAACTTTTGGAGTCTAATATCATTTTGTATGGCCTATTAGGTTATAACTAACTTTGACATCCCCAGATATCAAAGTGTTCCAGACTAGTATTCAAGCTATCTAAAATTTCTAAATTAGTTTGCAACTAATTTAGTCGATATTTTAAATCAGAATGAAAGTTACATTCTTTAATATTTTTGCTTAGAGAGACTCATGGTCAGACTGAATGAGCAAACATGCTCCTTACCATATTCTCAAGAGTCGTTATTTTTTCTCTAAGAGACTCTTTAGTTTTGTGTTACAGATTATAGACTTAACATTTATAGGGATCTCACCTCTAAAAATCATAATTTAACATTAGAATGCATTCCGATGTGAGCGGTGCAAATAATATTTCTTAAATGTATAGTCTATTCCTTCACACTCCTTGAAGTTTCATCTCATTAAAGATAACTACACAATTGATATTAGCAGATAGGCAGCATAAAATCGAACAAAATGATTTTAAACAAGCTCACATTATAAGTAAACAATAAATTCAAAATAATGGTTGATAATATCCAAGATACCAAACACAACATTAATATCAAGTTTTTGGACAATAATATTAACTGCAAGTGGTACTCTTGTTGTAGTATTCAAATGTTTGACAGTAAATTATAGTAAACAACACAACAATCTTTTTGACTAACATAGTGTTCACATCATATACCTTAAACTGTCAAACATTTATTACCGCATTTGTCATTTGAAATTTTGCCAGATGTTAAATTTTCCTTGGGCCACTCAACAAACGCATGAATAACAAAGACACTTAAACATCATAATATTTTAAACAAATTAATTTACACAAAAGAGGTCATTTTGGTGACATTATGTTTCAATTAATCTACTAAAATATTAGACATCCTTAATTAAAAGGAAAACTATAACCAAAATTTTGAATTTAAGTGTTTTATAAAATATATAAAGCACATACAAATACAATAGTGCTAAAACATGACAATGAAATAAAAAATGGTCATTGCCTATAGTTGATTAACTTAATAAAATAATGGTAACTCCCTTCCAAGATACCTAGTACACCATTAATATCAAATCTTTGGACAGTAATATTAACTGCAATTGGTCCTCTTGTTGTAATGATCAAATACTGACGATAAATCCGGTCAAATAATAAGCCTTTCTTTAGATCGACTTATTATCCACATGGAAACTTTTGAATTGTCACGTATTTACCATAACAGGTGCATATGTAATTCGGCCAAATATTAATCTTTCTTTGGGCCGACTAATACCCGCATGAGATTACGAACACACAAACATCTAACAATTTTCTTGAAAAAATTATACTCAAGAGAGGCCACTTTGGCGACATGTTGAGTCAACTAATTCATTTAGAAAGTTAGACAATTATTATTATATACTTGAGTTTTTAATTACACAACAAGAGAGGTTAACCATATTGTAATTACACATAAATAAGTACTAAATTTTTAATAAAATAGTGGCTAATACTGTAATTTCAACAATCTTATGGACCAAACTATAAATCCAAAGAATAAAAAAAAGTGTCCAAAATTAAATTTCAGCAATATACATGAACCAAACCGAAAAATAGAAATAATTATAAGGTTCTAACTGAAATATACAACAAACTTTAAGACCCAAAAATAAAATCTATAATATTGTGAATGCCAAGGTAAAATTTCAGTAAACTTTATGAACCAATATATAATTTCAGCAAAACAAAATAAAATGAAATTATAATTAATTATATATGTATATGTGCAACGAAATTACACAATATTATGCATAAAATATATCGCGCAAAAAAATATGCTTATCAAAATTAGATTTGCTTACAAGTCTCAATAATATATATGCAAGCAAAACACTAACCCATGGTATGAAAAAGCGTTGGTGGGGCGCGCGTTCAGACGAAGCAGTGAGAAAAAGCAAGGGAGGCTACGCGTTTCCAGCCAGCGAACATGCGTCCGCCTCTGCTCCAAGAAGGCATGCGCAACAAGCTTCATGTTATTATTTTATACATACACACGCTTACTATTCATATAATTGTATCTATTTTATCTCAAAATTATTGTTTTAATTTTTCTCTTATTTTATTATATAATTTTTTTTGTTCTTATTTAATAATTTTTTTGTTCTGCTTTATTTTATTAATATTTTGCATGGTTGTTATAATATTTAATTTTAATTTATAGTTTTTATAAGTATTTAATTATAGTTGTTAATTTGAAGATACAGTCAAAAAACTGGGTCATGAACGGATCCTGCTTGGAAGTATGGTGAGCAAGTTCCTACACCAGCGGTGGCTGGAAAAAATAATTACGTATATATATAAAGTGCAACTTTTGTAGTCAAGTTGTCAAAGTGGGTGTAACTAGAATGAAAGATCACCTTGCAGGCAATCACAAAAATGTGAAAATATGTCCGAAAGTACCTGAAGAAGTAAACCAAGAGATAATTGCATATTTGGAAGCAGTTGAAACTACAAAACATGATGCACCAAGAAAATTTAATGAGACAGTGAATTGTGAATCTCAGTATGGTGGTGGTAGTGGCAGTGACACTCATGGATGTGATACAAGAGAAAGAGGTGTACGGAGTCCAATGGATAGATTTATTAATATGGAGAATAAATATGATGATAAAATTCCTTTTACTCAAACAATGACTCCCACAAGTGCTCGAGAGCACCGAAATCAAGTTTGTTTAGCTATTGGCAGATTCTTTTTTTAGAATGGAATTTCATTTAATTGTGCTTCAAGTTCATCAAACATCAATATGTTGTGTATAGTGGGAAATTATGGCAGAGGATTAAAACCTTCTACTACGTATAAGATGAGGAGTTGATACTTGAAGAAGAAGAGAAAAATACATCCCTAACAGTGGATGAAATAAAGAAGACATGGAGGAAAATGGGAGTTACCTTGTTAAATGATGGTTGGTCTGATATGAGAAACAGAAGACTGATAAACTTTCTCGTCAACAATTCTCATGGGACAGTTTTAAAAAAAAACAGTGGACGCATATAATTGTATAAAGAACGCCCAAAAATTGTTTGAATTACTTGATCAAGTAATTAAAGAGATTGGGGAAGACAGCTTGTTGTGCAAGTGGTAACTGACAATGCAAGTGCATATAAAGCAACTAGAAACTCCAATTGGAACTCCATGTGCTGCTCACTGTATTGATTTGATTCTCGAAAAAATTGGAGAATTGTCATAACATAAAATGTCTTACTCAAAGCTAAGAAAATTAGCAACTTCATTCGTAACCATAAGTGGGTGTTGAGATTAGCTAGAGAATATTTAAAGAAAGACCTTTTTCGACCAGTTGCCACCCGATTTGCAATTGTTTATTTGACCTTGGAGCATATGTTTAAGCTGAAACGAACATTGCAGGCGTGTTTGTGTCGCAAGAATGGGAAAGTTGTGCAGGCAAAGAGAGATGACGAAAAAGCTGTGAAAAAAATCATCATGGATATTAAAATATTTTGGCAGAGTGTGCTTTATTGTATTAAAACCACAAAACCCTTAGTCGGTGTTTTAAGGATGGTTGACGGTGAGAAGACGCCTGCAATGGGGTTTATTTATGGTGCTATGGATGAAGCCAAGGAAAAAATAGCATCAAACTAAAAAAAATGTCGCTTCCTATAAGGAGATATGGGACATAATTGATCTCAAATGGAACACTCAATTGCATCGCGACTTGCATGCAATTGGATATTATTTGAATCCTCGATTCAGATGGAGCGACAACGTCTCTGAGAATTCTGAGATTAAAACTGGTTTGTACAGATGCATGGATAAAATCATCAACGATCAAGCAACATTTTTGAAGGTCGACTCTCAACTCGATGATTACAAATACAAGCATGGATTAATTGGACATAGAGCATCTTTGTCACCGTACATGACTCGTGCACCTGGTAATCTTTGGTATTCTTTTTTTCTTTCAACATGTAGATACTTTACCATTTCTGTTATTTATTAAATTTTTTATGTAGTTGACAGGTGGGATAACCTTGTTCGGCATCAACATGTGAGCGTAATTGGAGTACTTTCAATCAAGTGCACACAAAAAGAAGAAACCGTCTGAGCACGCGTAAGTTGAATAGTTTGGTCTACATAATGTACAACGAAAAGTTGAAGCATAGATTTGTGATAAATAAATCACGAAAATATGAAGATGATCCTTTGATTCTTGAACACATGCCTTCTGATGATGAATGGTTGGTAGCCAGTTCAAATGATGAAAATGGTGAAGTTGGTGGAACCAATGAGATTGAGTTTGAGGGTGAAAGTTCAATGCGATCTAGCAAGAGGAAAAGAAATCAAGAATCAAATAAATGTCAATTTTTATTTATAAAGTTTAGAGTTCAAACATAAATTATTAATTTTACTATACATATTATGATGTATTAAAATAAGTATAAATTCAATTAGATGCAGATATGAATGAGTTCGAAAAAAATGATTCTGAGAATGATGATGAGTGTGTTCCTCAAACTATGCAATTTAATAATGAAGATGGAGTTGACTTTTAGAGGTTTGAGTTCCAAAAATTTATTATGAAATTTATTTTCTTATATTTAGACTTTGAATTTTATGTTTTCAATACTTATTATAAATTTATTATTGAATTTTATGATTTTCTTATGAAATTTATTGTCTTCTATTTTTGATTTTAGATGCATATATACGAAAAGAAAATTGGTCTTATGAGTGAGGCTTACGCCTCACACCACCTCAAGGCTTACGCCTTACATGCTATTTTAAACCTTGCAATAACCATAAGGTCTCTACGGTGCACACAAAAAAGGAAACCCTCACACAATATATACTCAACATATGTAGGCTTTGAAATAATCCATGAAAAGTGGACTAAAGACATTGGATCAATAAATCCATTAAACCACTATATCAATATATAATTTCAGTGAAATAAAAAAATATGGAATTGAAATTATAATTAATTAAAATATATATGTTTATTTTTTTTAAGGTAAAATATGTATGTTGTAAATTCGTGTAAAAGTAAATTACACGCATTTAATTTATTTCCTTAATTTGAAATGTTCACAATAATTTGAAATTTTATTTTCTCAAATTCAATCTTTGTCATATAATGAAGCCACAAATGACATAATCAATTTGAGAAGCAATCTTCTCAAATCCAAAAATATGGCAACACAAAAAAGCACACGGGTCAATATATATATAATTTGCAAATTTATTTTTATTTTCTTATAAACTTATTTGACCCATAAGAAACAAAATTTTAAAAAAAATTCTTGGCACAATCATGCACAAATTGCAGTAAATCAAGCCCATATGATTTCCATTTCTAACTTATAACAAATATAAGTAATTAAAAGATTGAGAATAATTTTGATTTGGCCCAAAAAAATAAAATACGGCAAATCCATTTCACAATTCCTTATTGCAATTTATTTATTTATTTTTCTTCATAATTTTGACACCCATAATTATATTTGGAAGCTAAAAGGGTACATGGGTGAGCAGAAGCATACACCAAAAGTATTTTATTTTATTTCAATATATAATTAAAATCACTAAAAAATTGAAGTTTTCTTTTGAGTTTTGTGATTTTGTGTAAGAACCTAATATATCTTTTGCAACCTGGATCATGTTATTCACGCAAAGACAAAAAGAAAAACTTTTGATCATAATCACAAATCGGCGCAAACTAAATCAAACATAAATAGCCAATAAAAAAACAGAAGTGCAAACAACAAAAATAGATAAATTAGCATGATAATGGTATAAACAAAATGTTTATTAAACTTTAGATTTCTAAAATCAAACATGAGTGACTCTGATACCACTGGATGAGATTTGATTATAACCATTTGAAATAAATCATGTAATAAACATATAAAACTAAAGGCATGTTCATGTTTCTAATCAAACCTTAAAATATATAAAAGAACTCATGTTGATATTTAGATAATCGTTGGAGTTAATCGACAGCGGAAGCGTACCTGGATCATATTTGGGTTCATACTTGACAACTATGGTGATTTTCATATAGGCACACCTGAGAGCATCGTCTGATAATTCTCTCTATTGAGGGATTAGGGAAAACTGAAATGTTATTGTGTGTTATATGGGATTATAGCCCTAGTTATATTTGGTTGATATAACTAGTTATGATATTTATGATTTGACCCCTCATCAAATTATAAATACACCAAGAACATCTACGCATGTTTTTCCATGACAATTATATCCTTGTGGCCAACACTTTATTTCTTATGCAGATCACTTTAATTTGGGTCAACTTAAATGATAACACAACACATTTAATATCATACTTGTGGCCCATATTGGAATTTTTCCAACATAAATGGGATGCAATCTCATCATACTTGTGGCCCATGTTTCAAATAGGTACAAGGGACCTCGACCATCCGTCGGATGCAATCTCATCAACGGCTGTCAATATTAAACAATTTCTGCTCAAATTTAATTAAAAAACATGAAAAGGGCATAATAGTCATTATGCGTCATGAATTTTGCGTTGGATCTCCGACTATTCTGCAATCTCTTTGACAATTTTGCGATTTCTTCGATCGATAACAAAAAATGATCATCGATTACGCAATTATCAGTGAGTGATCGATCGATCGATCAGTTCTGCAATTGTGATCTGCTATTCTGCGACTTCTTAAATTGTAATCCATCGTTCGATCGATTATGATATTATAATCCATCAATCGATCGATTCTGCAATTCTAATTGACTGATTCATCATTTCTAAAACTGTAATCCATTGATCGATTCGGTTCTGATTAAACGTTAGTGATTGATCGACCAATCAACTGTATATTTCTGATAAACCTTTGATTCAAAATCTGAAGGCCTTTCAAAATCTAAAGGCCTTTCAAAATCCGAAAAGCCTTTCAAAATATAAAGACCTTTCATATACAAGATGACTGGAACAAGTAAGAGACCAAATGTGAATAGATCTGTGAAGGCCTGTCATATATTAGAATAATCTGAAGGCCTTTCATATACAAGATGACCGGAACAAGTAAGAGACCAAATATAAACAGATTTGTGAAGGCCTTTCAGATAACAGAAAAATCTAAAGGTCTTTCATGTACAAGAAGACCGGAACAAGTAAGAGACCAAATGTGAACATATCTGTGAAGGTCTGTCATATATCAGAAAAATCTGAACAGATCTATTCAAAATCTGAAGGCCTTTCAAATACACGAGGGGTACCCTCGTGTAATGAGGGTTTCGGGTATTTTTCTATAGGAAAACACTAATACCCGTCGGGGGAGTGGTGTGATGAGGGGTCCCCTGGTTTTGGGTATTTTTCTATAGGAAAACACTAATACCCATTGGGGTAGTGGTGTGACGAAGGATACTCTCGTGTAACGAGAGTTTCGGATATTTTTCTATAGGAAAACACTAATACCCGTCGGGGGAGTGGTGTGACAAGGGGTCCCCTCGTGTAACGAGGGTTTCAGGTATTTTTCTATATGAAAACACTAATACCCGTCGGGGGAGTGGTGTGACGAGGGGTACCCTCGTGTAACGAGGGTTTCGGGTATTTTTCTATAGGAAAACACTAATACCCGTCAGGGGAGTGGTGTGACGAAGGGTACCCTCGTGTGACGAGGGTTTTTGGTAATTTTTGAAACTGTAGGCTTTTCATATAACCGAACAAAAATATGTAAGACTTTACAAAAAATATGAACAGATCTGTGAAAGCTTGTAATATACCAGAAAAATCTAAACAAATTTGTTCAAAATATGAAGACTTTTCATGTACCAGAAGAATTTGAACAAATATGTTCAAAATCTGAAGGCTTTTCAGATACCAGAAAAATCTGAAGACCTTTCAGCTACAAGACGACCAGAACAAGTAAGCACTCAATGTGTTCAAAATGTGAATGTCTTTCATATACTAGAAAAATTTGGACATATCTGTTCAAAATCTGAAGACCTTTTAGATACACGAGGGGTACCCTCGTGTGTTGAGGGTTTCATGTATTTTTCTGTAGGAAAACACTAATACCCGTCGTTGGAGTGGTGTGACGAGTGATCCCCTCGTGTGAAGAAGGTTTTTAAATATATGAAAGGCGTTCAGTTTTTCAGTCAAAATTTTTGTATCAGAAAAATCTGAAGGCCTTTCAGGCTTCCTTGATCCAATGTGTTCAAAGCCAATAAGCCTCTCACAAAGAAGAAAGGTAAACCAAAATAGAGACATGTTCAGATAACAATCTTGAGACTTGTTTACATAAACTGTTTGAGAAAAATATTTACTTAACAATCCTGAGACTTTACAAATACAGTTAGAACTAACTGTTTCATCAATTACAAACTCAACCTCCCTTTTCAACTTTCCATAGTAAGATTTAGCTTTTCCCTCCAAGTCTTTCTAGTAGGTGTTTCTTGTGTTGCTCAACAACATGAAGAGGTAAACCTTTACGTAATTTTCTGAGTGTCTTTATCTGCATAATTAGAAGTGCAAATTAATTGTTAGTTGTTTATTAAAAAAATGTACATCATATTCAATAATATATGAAAACATAATATGCTTACATCATCTTTGATCAGGGATGATCTGAATTGACTGTTCCCAATGTAATTCCTCATGTGCCTTATTGTAAATATTCCACGATCTAGCTTATTTTCTTGAGTAGTCCACTCAAGAGTGATATAATTCAATGCAGATTGTGTGAATCTTCTGGCCATTTCTTCATTTTTGGTCTCAGCCCAGGCATAAAAAGTTTTTATCTGTAAACAAAATATAATCAAAATGAGAAACAATAAATGAAAGGGAAAGTTGTAGAAAAATAAAAAAATTTCATTACGTACAAGTCTTTCAGGAACTCCCTTATATCGATCATAATATTTTACCATAACAAAAGATAAGTTATCCAATACTTCAATCTCAAAATTTCTTGTGTTCAAACAGATGGTGATGAAGTGTCTCATATGCTTCAAGTATAATGGCAAGAATATCTATGAACAAAAAAAACAACATGCATAAGTTTATTTCTAAAAAATTTTACAAACAAATTGTACACAACCAACAAAAACTTACCAAATCTATGTCCTGTAATGTCAACTTGGACTGTGAAAACTCTTGATCCAACATTGCCTTGTAAATTTCAATGTTTTTATCACTTTTATCTTCGAGGTTATAAATAGCATTTTGCGAAACAAAACAAAATATTATTTAAAACATGAATATGATTTGTCAAGTAATAGCGTATATCATGTAATTGCTAGCTAATTTAATGAAATCATGATTAATACATATTGCACTTGTTGTGCTAAAACAAAACTTCAAATGTTCTTTTTCATTCTTTGAAGAATTCATCACATTCAAGAGATTGCACCGGACATCTATGACACTGTTGTCAAAATATGTATCAAATTTGAAAGTCTTCACATCTAGAAGAAGTAGAAACAGACAAGAATCTTCGTAAACAATTTCCTTGCAAAAATAAGAAACTGTTCGGACATTTACTCTTTTAATGTGTGAAGACATTTACACTATTTTCAGTAAAAAGTTTCAAAAACATATAAATTTGTAAGACCTTTCATATAACTGAAAAACCAACATACCAATGTAGAACCACATTGGAACAATATTTCTATAACACAATTCGACCCTATTAATTCATAAGCTATTGATATAAAGGAATTTATAACAAGATTCCAATGTGTAAGTTAACAAACTATACAGATCAAGATACTCTTCAATCTTACACAAACCAGATAAATTTTCAGTTATAGGAAGACCTTTCATATAATTGAAATTCAAATGAATAAACTCAAACACAATTCAGAGCAAGACATTTTGTAAATAACAAGTTTATGACTTACTCTTCTTCTTCATCTTTTTTTATTCTTCTTTTTCCTACTCCGTGATAACGAGTTATGAACCAAGTATAAAACTGATTCATATAATTTGGAAGATTGCCACTGCAGTCAAAAACATCTTCACAGAATGCAGCATCATTGGAAGCACCAGAAGATTCTCCGATTTGATGTTGTGAATGACTTTCTTATGCTTCTTCTTCTGCTTCCTTCCCTTTCACATTTTCAGCGTCATCAATTGTCCATTAAATCTCTTCAAATTCTTGTCCTTCTTCCATAACATTTTCATCTTGTTTTGCAGCTCATCAATTTTCTGTTGAATCTCTGACGGTTCAATGATTACAGCTTGTTGTTTATCTCTAACATCTTCTTTTTCTTGAAGAATTTTTTCACTAACTTTGCCCACTTGTTCAGATGATACTTGACGAGCATTTTTCCTAAGTTCTTTCCTTCGTCGAAAATACATTAAAGTTGGAGTCTTTTTCTTAACTATAATTTATAGATTGTCTCCGACTATAGCTTCATCATTTTCATTACTGCTCTTCCTTAACTGTAATGGGTGATGATATGAACTACATTCTTTCAAAGATGAGACTATAACTTGACATGCTTGTTGGACTGCATCTTCAATAACATTATTCACTGAAGCATCCTCCTTATTACTTTTAAGAATTTGGTCCAACCAAGAATAGTCATCGAAAATTTCCTGTCCATAGAACAAAACAGATTTTGCTTCTGACATGATTTGTATCATGTGTTTTTTCACTTGTTCCATTTGTTTAGTTATATTTTGAATGCAAAGGAAAGTTATATTCAAACAAAAAATCCAAAAAATTAAAATTAACAAAATCTGCAAAAGTTTTTATAAGAATATAAACATGTGAATAATTTAATACCTCTCCTTCAGGGTCAGTTGAACCTGCACCAATTGTTTCTTTAACAAATCTTGGCAGAATTTCCTCATTGCCAAATCTTCCGTCTTTAACTTCTTTCTTACGTCTTTGCTTCACTTTTTCTTTGGTCCACCCAACAATGATTGGCAGTGCACGTGGCACATCAATTACCTCACACGAGACTCGATCGAGATAAAACAACTAAGAAACAAACAAATAAACACACAAAAATGGTTATACATGAATGTCATATATTATTAAACGAGGGGAAGAGTTTACAAAAAATGAAACGAGTTGTAAAAGTTTAAATAACATACCCCTTCGAGAAAGTGATCGGCCCGTAGAACCAACTACCCTTGTTGTTGGCTCGGGCGACCAAATCCTTCTTGATCCTATTCAAACTCTCAATCACGACAGCACACCAATTAAATTGTTTAACACAATCCACATCAGCTATTACTTTGAAATAGTACTGGTTCAAGTAATTACTTGGACAAAAATCAATCATCAGCATACAGAAGGCAACCAAGAAATTCTGCTTGAATTTTTTGCCGACACGCTTATGGGTATTCATGTGCTCGATAACTACACTTGGAGTTATCTCCCCAGTACTTTTCATATATTGTTCCCTCCATTTCAAAAGAGAAGGAGTTATTCTGCCATCCGGTATGATAAGAATCTTTCGTTACCCACGTGGTATACCGAGGGTGAGAGCCACATCTTCCTCGATTGTTCGCAGTTTCCGGCAATCTTTAAACATAATGCACCACAAATTTGAATTGTAATTCTCCACAAGCCAATATCCAAGCAGACCATATGTACGATCCAAGTCAAGTTTCAGTATATCCCCAAACCTAATATCAATAACAACATGCTTCTGCTCCTCATTGAATCCGCTAATAGCAATGTATAACTGGAATGGGGATGATCGAGTGTCGATCATTTTCAACTGTTCTTCAGGTTTATCTTCTTCACTAGCTTAACATTCTTTCTGCTAGTCTTTTTTGTCTTACCAACAGTTTTCTTCTGCCTGTCATCAACTTCCATGTCCTCTGGTTCCACAGCCTCAATTACAATAGCAAGAGTACCAGCAGCGGCACTTGTACCTCTAATTTGTTCCGCATCTTTCTGGAGTTTGGCTATTTTAACTACTTCACTGATTAGTAGGTTGTCATCAGAATATGAAGATTCATCAACTAAAACTAGTCTTGTATCAACTTCATCTATGCATCAAACCAAAAATTCACAGTTGAGAAAAAATTATGAATTGCTTTCATAAAACAGGAAACTTCAAACAAAATTTTGAATGGCTTTCCTAGTTGAGACAAAATTCAACCAATTTAAATATTAAGTTGAACATTGAAGAAAAACAGTCAAAAACTCATGAAACGCAGATCTGTTGGTTTAAACTAAATCAGAAAGTTAAACCTAAAATCGAAACAAATAACACCTACATTGAACAAAAAATTTCTAAAACAAGTCATAGGGGACACAAACTTGTTTAATCGCAGCTAAATTAACTACATTACACTAAATAAACAAGACGATCAACTAGGGTTTAGTAACTCAAAACAACTCAAATTCTTACATGATTTCCTCTTCTTCGGGATGTTGATCGACATATCACACTTTCTTTGGCCGGTCATTTATGATCCTTGTTTCTTCATTCTGGTTCGCTGACTTGTTTTCGAGTTAGGGTTGTTGAGGGTTAAAGAGAAAAGAGAATGAGATCAACAACGAGAGGGAAGCTGATTTGGGGAAAAACTTCTTCAGGCCCTTTAAAACTAATATTGGACTCAATTTTGAAGTAATAATAGAATTGCTTTAAAACCATGTAAAATAAACATAATTACAATTTTTGCCACCGCTAAAATATAAACCGTTCGATCTGTCTTGATCTTGTGGCCATGATTAAACCATATGTAAATATAAATACAGTCCAGGTCAACGTTTAAATTATGAAATCAAAATCACTCAGTTGAGCTCGAGCTGTTCGTTCTAGGTATACATCGACAGAGATCGAGCTGATCAACAACGATCAAATTAATCTCCTCCATCATGTCAAGTTCATCTCCGCAAACGACTAGTGAAAATAATATGTCAACAATCACCAATCAAAGTACTTCAGCTCACATAGATCGAATACAGGAAACGACTACGAATCAAAATCAAGCAGCATCATCAAGCTCGAATCTGAAAATAATCTTCGATCAAGACGGTGAGCTCAACATCTCAGACATATATCTTGTGTAATTTGAAATTTTGATCAATGAATTTGTTTGATTCATATACACATAATTACAAAATAATCGTTGATGAAGATGGTGAATTTTTATCTTACAGCATATAGTTTTGATTCTACAGCATAAAAATTACACAAACAATATATTTGAAATTCGTTATTGATAGTTTTGAAGGCTGAGCTATTAACAGGTTTTAGGTCATATGAAAGGCCTTCAGATTTATGTGATCATGTTTTGAAGAATATGAAAGGGCTTCACATGTGTATGTTTGCCTCTGTGATGAATAACATATATGTTGAAAGTGGTTCTGCTTGTATGAAAGGTCTTCAGATTTGTGTGAACATGTTTCCATCTATATGAAAGGTCTCCATATTCAACTGAACATGTTTTAAATAATATGAAAGGGCTTCACATGTGTATGTTTGCCTCTGTGATCAATAACATATATGTTGGAAGTGAAACTGTTTGTATGAAAGGTCTTCAAATTTATGTGAACATGTTTCCATCTATATGAAAGGTCTCCATATTCAACTAAACATGTTTTAACTAATATGAAAGGGCTTCACATGTGTATGTTTGCCTTTGTAATGAATAACAAATATGTTGGAAGTGGTTCTGCTTGTATGAAAGGTCTTCAGATTTATGCGAACATGTTTCCATCTATATGAAAGGCTTTCAGATTTATATGTTCCCCTCTATGATGAATAATGTAGGTGTTGGAATTAGTTTTTATTGTTTACTAGTATCATATTCCTAAAATACACATCATACTTGATCATGCTTCAGAGTTGGATGACAATAATGCATACAAGACAGATTGGTTGCATGGAGACTCTAAAACTCATCGACCGATTTGTCAAGACTCTCTCAAACCTGGAAAGGGAATGGTATTCCCGGACCTGGAATGGGAACTCATTTCTATGAACAATATGCAAGAGCTTGTGGTTTTGTCTCACGTCGTGGCACAAAAAAAATCGCGTAATGGAATTTCGCTCAAGTATGTCTTATGTGCCAAAGAAGGAGATATGATTCAAAAAGATTATCAACAGGACGAAGAGCACGTTGGAAAACAGAAACGCATGTGTGTCACAACAAAAACCGGATGCAAGGCTGTCATAGTTTTCAAATTAACAAGCAACAAGCATCATCTTGTCTCGAAATTCAACGAAGATCATAATCATCCACTCTACTCACAAGTCCACTATGAGTATCTGCGATCAAACATAAATATGACCAAATAGCACAAGAAATTTGTTCTCTTCTGTGGTAAAGCAACAGTTGGACCAACGAAAGTGCACTCCATTTTTACCAACATGGTAGGTGGATCAGAGCATGTGGGTGCCACTGTTAGGGACTTCCTCAATTTTCAGCGAGAACTGAAGGTGTATGTTAATGGGAGTGATGTCCAGATGGCATCAATGACTTTTACAAGGAAAAAGAAATTGACAATGACTTTTATTTCGAATTTGACCAAGATGAGAACAATCAATTTACACGGCTATTCTAGATAGATGGAGTCTCGAAGAGAAACTATCAGTGATATGGTGATTGCATATCATTTGATTCTACTTATTCGACAAACCGGTGAGTCTATATGCTCACATCTTTGTCCCTCCATTCGTTTGTTTGGATTTTAGTTGTATGAAAGGTCTTCACATTTTAAAAATATGCTTGATTTGTGTGAAACAGATGTGTGAGTACCTTGATCTGAATCGATTGTAAATTTATACGCTTTATTCTCATAAAATGGTTTCCAGAAAAACTGTTTCAATCTAGTTCTTCAATGCTTTGACAGGTTTTCAATTATCGGAAAGGTCCTTAAATTTTGAAAATATTTTATGTTGTTTCACTGGTTTGTTGGTTTTCGGTTATATGAAAGGCCTTCCACACTTTGAAAATATGCGTGATTGGTGTAAAATGTTTTGTAAATACAAGTTTCTGTCAGAGCTTTTCTGTTATATGAAATGTGTTTTCTGGTTCTGATTAATATCAAATTCTTTTTATCAAGGTATTCACTTGTATTCTGTCCATTCACGGGAATAGACAACCATGAGATGAGCATAACATTTGGTGCCGGGTTCCTAACCCATTAAGATATTCCTTCATTTGTATGGTTGTTCAACTGTTTCAAGAGAGCAGTTAAAGGTAAACAACCATTGTACATTATCACAGACCAAGCTTCAGCAATAAAGAATGCAATTGCCCAAGTGTTTCCGACTCAAGGCACAGATTGTGCATGTGACATATCATGCAAAGGGTAACACAATATGTAAGTATGAAGAAAATAATTTTTTTAAATTATGTTCATAATCTATGTTTCTATATACAATTTTCACTTTCAAAAAAAGTTGAAGATAATATTATCTTGTTAATACAGGTTCAACGATATATGCCAAATTCAGCAGAATTTCTGAGAAAACTCTGCTCCATTGTGTGGTCGAGTAAACTAAATACGGAAGAGTTTGACACCAGTTGGAAATCACTAATGGAAGAGTGCTCTGCTTAAATATAAAACATCTTGAAGGCTTGTTTGATTTGCGTAGATTGTGGATACCAGCATATTTCAGAGATTGGCTGATGGGGATGCTAATGCGTATTACTTCACGTTCTGAAAGCGAGAACAGTACATTTGGATGTGACAGACACAAAGTTTTAAGTCTTTTTCAGTTCATAGGAGAGTACAATAATGTTGTCAAGAAACAGAGAAGTGAACATATGAAGATAGACACACAATATGCAGCAAATGCACGTCCGAGTGAGAATGCATTTTGTCTCTTAGAGATACATGCTTGGAATGTTTTCAGCCGAACAATTTTCTATAAGGTAAAAGAATATATTATGGACGACATTTTTGGTTACGGAATAAAGGATATTATCAAGAGACAACATTGCAATGTATACATAGTTTTTTGGCGAACTTGTAGATAAGTTAGAGTATGAGGTGAGCATGGATTTGGAGACCAATCATTGTTTGTGCCCTTGCAAAAAGTTTGAAGGATGGGGACTAATTTGTCCACACATATTTGTAGCTCTTAATTCTGCAAATGTAAAGGAGATCCCGCGTTCATTAAAATCTGAGCGTTGGTGTAGGGAGACACCAGAATCACTAGCCTGGGGGGAATATGGTGGCGTCTCGAAGCACACAACCAAGAATGAAGGCATTATCAATATTGAGATCTTGACAGCTCTTCGCACGGTACTAGGAAACCCAACAACAACATACACACAAGAAATATATTTTTTGTCCAAAGAACCTGCAATATCCCTAAGCTAAGGCTTCCTTCTCTTGTTTGGTTAAACATCCCGAATCCCTATTCTGAGTCCGAGTTCAAAATAATGAATTGAGTTCGTATAGGCATTTTGGACCAAGCTATGGAAATAGCCTTTCTGGCTATATTTTTGGTCACCCCGCCCATTTCATAAAGTATTCTATCTGGTTTAACGACAGCTACCCAATATTCGGGGGATCCTTTCCCCGAACCCATACGGTTTCTATAGATCTTACTGTAACCGGTTTGTCTGGACATATACGCACCCATACTTTTCCGCCACGGTGTACGTTTTGTGTCATTGCTCGCCGACCCGCTTCTATTTGTCGAGATGTGATCCAAGAGGGTTCAAGTGCTTGAAGAGCATATTTACTTAAAGAAATACGACTGCCTTGAGAGGCTATTCCTCTCATTCTTCCCCTATGTTCTTTTCGAAATTTGGTTCTTTTGGGACTAAGCATAAAACTGATATCAAATGAGAATGGAACTTTTATTAAACTCGCTAAAGAAAAAAGAAAAATTAGTTCCGCCAGTTACCAGAAAAGATTGAAAAAGCGTGATGCCCCAAAGAATGGCACGGAGAAGGCGACGGGAGCAAGAGCTCTAAGAGTTTTTCTAAGAGCTTTTCTAAGAGCTTCTCTAAGAGCTGTGTTAAGGCCTCCAGAAGCGCCGCTAGGAATAACCTGTTATCCGGCGGTAACATGGACCTTACTTTTACTCTTATCCGGGGTAACCTCACTTTTCTTTTCTTTAGAGGTTGAGAAAAAAAATTCGAAAATATATTCTCATAATTGCAAAATACATTGTGAGACGGCCCAAGAAGTGGCTTCTTTTCATATTCTTTTTATTTTGAGTTTCAACGAAAAGCGCAAAGTCCAAGTAAAAATGGAAAAGAAATCTATTTTGTGTCCAAAGAACCTGCAATAGAAAACTGGCGAAACTCATTTTTCTTTTCTTTTTTTAGCGAGTTTAAAGAAAAAAGAAAAATGAGTTTCTCTTAATTAGGAGTTTGAGTAATAAATTGTTTCATACTTTAGATACTAGAGATGTTATTGGTATTTAGTATAAGCAAGAAAATTATGTCCAAGTGTTATATTCTTCTGAACACAATATAAGAAAATTAGGAGCTTGATGTCTATTTTTTTCACATCATATTATATTTACAAGTATGTCTGGTGCAAAATATGATAGGTTTTCTGATCAACCTTTGATTCACACATTTCCAAAATCTGAAGGCCTTTCAGATACAAGACGACCAAGTCAAAATAAGGGACCAAATGTGTTCAAAATGTGAAGGGCTTTCATACCGGAAGAATCTGAACAAATCTGTTAAAAATCTGAAGGCCTTTCAGATACAAGACGACCAAGCCAAAATAAGGGACCCAATGTAGTTAAAATGTGAAGGTCTTTCATATACCAGAAGAATCTGAACAAATATGTTCAAAATCTGAAGGCCTTTCAGATACAAGACGACCAAGCCAAAATAAGGGACCTGATGTATTCAAAATGTGAAGGCCTTTTATATACCAGAAGAATCTGAACAAATCTCTTCAAAATCCGAAGGCCTTTCAAATACCAGAAGAATCTGAACAAATCTGTTCAAAATCTGAAGTACTTTCAGATACTAGATGACCAAGTCAAAATAAGGGACCCAATGTGTTCAAAATGTGAAGGTCTTTCATATACCAGAAGAATCTGAACAAATCTGTTCAAAATATGAAGGCCTTTCAGATACAAAACGACCAAGCCAAAATAAGGGACCCAATGTATTCAAAATGTGAAGGCCTTTCATATACCAGAAGAATTTGAACAAATCTGTTTAAAATCTGAAGGTCTTTCAGATACTAGAAGAATCTGAACAAATCTATTCAAAATCTGAAGTACTTTGAGATACTAGACGACCAAGTCAAAATAAGGGACCCAATGTGTTCAAAATGTGAATGTCTTTAATATACCAGAAGAATTTGAACAAATCTGTTCAAAATCTGAAGGTCTTCCAGATACAAGACGACCAATCCAAAATAAGGAACTCAGTGTGTTCGAAATGTGAACACGTTTCATATACCATAAGAATCTGAACAATTTAAGAGGAATTCACGAGAATTAGACATGTTTCAAAATCTGTAAGCCTTTCATATTATAACTAAAAGCAAAACAAAACAGTGGACAATTACATTGGAACATGATTTCTGAAACACACTTGAAAACTATGAATTCATTAGCTAATCATCACAACCTGTTTCATGCTATAAAAATTACATATTATAGAAATGGCATGCTAGAAAAATTACAAAATTCCCTACACAATTTCATATAACATGAAAAGAAACACATTATTTTGAGTCTCGGAGAACTAATAAGGGTATATATTTTCTTATAGATATGTAATTCTTTGGGTCGATGTTGAATCTTTTGCTTATTCCATTGTAGAAGCTTTCAGCATCATCTAGAGTCTTTTTGATCTCAATATTTTGCTCCCAAGTCAACATGTTGAAGCAAAATCGCACACGGAGAATATTAAGCTGAGCTTCGTGCTGTGAAAAAAAAATACATGTTATCAGTAATAGTTTCCACTGTCCATTACCCATTTTAATGTATATATGAGCAAATAAATTGTAAAATAGACATACATCCAATTTGTTTGTAACCAATGATTCTTTCCACTGTAAATTGCCCATGTAGTTCTCCATCACCCACATTGCGAATATTCGACAATTGTCGAAGTTTTCTAAGAACGCCCAAGGGATGTTAAATGACACTGGCTGTATATCTTCAAAAAGAATTCGACAGTCTTGGACTATACATTTTCAAATATTCCACAATAACTTTGCAGTGCATGATGTACTAAAAAAAGCATTAGTTATAAAAAAGAGTAATGTAAAAAAAAATTATATATTTACCATTCTTAAAGGTGCTTCCTTGTATCGTTCAGAATCACTCTCTTCTGAAAACATGTTATCAATTATGCGTATAACACGTTTCTTCAATTCAAAGCATAACACCCAAACATGTGAATTATTACACAGGAACCATAACCTATAGGAAACAAAGTACAACATGTTAAAAACATCATAAGTAGACAAAAACTGTGCAAGGTGATTTAAAATAATTATCATTAAAAGCAAATACATTAAAAAGTTTGATACTGACCACAGAAGAGTTCAGTACTAGGTGATCGAAATTAAAGAATGCCAATGCCCGTCTTACACTCCGTGCATGTTCCCATGCATGTTCACAAATATTTTTCTGCAAAAGAAAACAAATAAGTTTAACACCTAATATTCATTCTCAATATAACAAAATTTAAACAAACACTAGCTAGTGAAGTGATACTTACGGTACAGTCTGGGGCAAGAAAAACTCTCTTTGGAGCATATGGGTCTCCATAATGCTCATCATAGTTCAAGTACATCGCTCACATGTGGATAACATTTTTACCAGCACAAACACCTGACTGTGAAGTTCTTAGACTGGATAATGACAGGGTCTCACTCACATGATTAACCACAACAGATTTCCTGCCACATATCATGTTTTATTATTACAATTTACAAACAATTTAACACACAAGTAATAAAACATATATTTTCTACTTATATACTTACTCTAAGTTAAGTTCACTGCTATTCTAATTAAATACCCACTCATACAGTAGCTTCTCATAAGACTTCAGTGGACTGGTGATGTCAGTGCCGCATTCACGATATGGAGACAAAAACATAGCAGCTTGAGATGTAGCTCTCTTCTCTAGTATTGGTTGTTCACTGCAAACATTCAATGAGGCAGCACATTCGTCTGCTGAAGTTGTAGCAGTGTCATGTAATTTCTGTCCATTATCTTCTTCTTCTTCGGATATAAGGTTCTCACCTAATGCAGAGCATAATTTTCCAATAGGTGTACAAATGATAGCTCCGACATTAAGCTCCTTGAGTCCAACCGCAACAGCTTTCTCATTTTCATCATGTGTGAGTCTAAGACTAAAAGATGGAAAATCAAATGTATCAAAGTGGTCAGCGTCATCGTCATGACCTTCATCGGTAACTGGTTCTGTTGTTTGTTGTGAACAGACAATGTCTCATGCACTCTTACAGCTATCCATCACATTTACATTTTCTGTTGTCTGAATATCCTTCACAACACTATCGATTACTGTATCGATGTCCACATTTTCTTCAACATCTGAAACACTTGATGAACATCCTGTTCTATGGACCTCATCAGTTCGGTCAGCAATTGCAATAGGAGAATGATGAGTACCTTCTTTCAGAGAAGAAAGTAGTACATGACAAGCTTGCTGAACTGCATCTTCAACAACAAGATCTACAAAATCATCTTTCTTCCTAGTTTGAACAATGCCCTCCTACTAATTATAATCATTAAAATGAGCACATCCCTGAACCATCACATATCTGGTTGAATGCAGACATCAGTTAGAGTTTCATTTCTCTTATGACATTCTGAATGCAGACATCAGTTAGAGTCAAGAAGATAAGCAGAACAAGAGTTCAATAGAAACAAATCAAAACAATGTATTTATCAAAATCTCACACAAATCAGACAAATTTGTAAAATCTGAAAGACATTCATATAACACCAAACTTATCAAAGCAATGAAGAACAACATTCCAACGTTTGAAAGGCTTTTCATATAAATGAGAACATGTCAACGCATTGAAGAACAAACCATTCACATACACCAAATACATTTCATGACAATACAAACAAGGAAAAATGAACAGAAAAGCTTAAGAAAAAGCTTATAAAGATTGCTTGAAATAGCAAACAAAAAAATCAGTCAATACATTCTCTTGAGAAACATCTTCAACCTCAACAAGTTGATCCATACCAAGTCTAGGCATAAAATTTCCGTTTCCAAATCCTCCACTTTCAGCTTCTGTCTTGAGTCTTTTCTTGGCAATGTCAGATTCCCATCCAGTGATACTTAGTAATACATGAGGGGCTTGATTGCTCTCAGAATAGACTCGGTCGAGATAGAACAACTAACAAAAAAGAAACTGAAGTATGTTAAAACCGGAACTACATTTCAATATTCATAATATTCTTAAAAAACCAAACATCCAAATGAATCTGAAATATCATACCGTCAAGAAAGATTGGCCCGTAATACCAACTACCCTTGTTTGTGGCCCGGGCAACCCAATCTTCCTTGTTTTCATTCAAACTCTCTATCACGGCAGCACACAAATTGAAATTTTATATGCGCTCAACATCGGCTATTGCTTCAAAATATAATTGGTTGATGTAGGTACTTGGACGAAAATCAATCATGTAGCTACATAAGGCAACAAAAAAATCAGCTTGAATAACTTGCCGCCACCCGTCTGGGTCTCCATTTGTTCGAAAACTTTACTAGGAGTTATATAGGCTTTATGCGTCAAAATTTGAGCCCTCTATTCCATAAGTGAATTAGTTGTTTTGGTCATTCAGTAGCATGGGAATCTTTTCTCCACCACGTGGTATACCGAGGGTGGAAACCATGTCTTCCTCTGTTATTGCAAGTTTTCTGCCATCTTCAAAAATAATCGCTTTCAATTTTTAATCGTACTTATTAACTAGCCAATATTCAAGCGGACCAAAAGTATGATCCAACCCCAGTTCCAGTATACCCCCAAACCCCATGTCAATCACATCTTTCTTCTGCTTCTTACTGAATACTTAAATAACATAATGTAACTTATCCGGGAATGATCGAGTGTCGAGTCTGTCCAAACGCGGTTAATGGATTTTCTTCTTCCCTTTCTTTACATTCTTCTTCTTAATCTGTTTGGCTCTACCACCACTTTTCTTTTGTCTGTCATCAACCTTCATCTCCTCTGGTTCCACAACCTCAATTACAGTAACAAGAGTACTAGCAGTGGCACTAGTACCTTCCCCCTTCTCAATCTGTTCATCATTGTTTTGGATTCTTGCCTTTTTAATTACTGCACTGATTACTAGATTGTCTTCAGAATCCGACGAATCTTCAGTCACAACAGGCCTTGGATCTACACACAGAATCACGAAAATTCAACAAATCGAACTACATATCGCGATTTCAAACTACAACTTGTTAAATCAAACAATGAAATGCAAATGTACTTGTTCAAACTAAATCAGTAAATACTTGTGTAATGCTCGAAATAGACTACAAAATCACGAACTAGGGTTCACTAAAATTGATTTATTAGCTATCAATGGTTACCGACTTTCCTCTTTCGGCACACATTCAACATCTTGTCAGAACTGCTTCAAAGATTATCAGATCTTCCGCGATTCTTCATTCTCTGATGAATTATTTGGTTTGAATTCGCTCTGAATGTTGTTTCTGGAAATCACAACTAAAAGAGCACAGTGAACGCCAGTATGCACAATTTGAATATCTAACTTATTTCCAAAACAACGCTAAATATTGTTATTAGCCCCACAATTTGGAGAATATTACAAAACAATGTCACTTGCTTCTCGTTCAAAACATATGAAAGCCTTTCACATACTACAAAACACTAAGAATAATAAAAAAGGGAAGACAACATTGCATCAGGTTTTCTGCAACACATTATATGAAACTGAAATGTAATAGTTAACAAAAGAATAAGAACAAGGTATCTATCAAAATATCACACCAGTAAGGGAAATTTGTAAAATCTGTAGGCCTTTCATATAAAAAAATTATTAACTGCAACAAGATTTCTGTAATACATTTTCAAAATCTGAAGGCGATTCATATAACATAAAAATTGTGAAAATAAGGGACAACAACATTGCATCAAATTTTATGTGATACATTATATGAAACTCAAATGTATTAATTAACAAAAGAATAAGAACAAGGTATCTATCCAAATATGACAGCAAGGTATAACATAAAAATGTAAAATGTGTAGGCTAGTCAGACAAACTTGTAAATTCTGTAGGCCTTTCATATAACATAAAAATGGTCAAAGCAAAGGAGAACAACACTGGAATAGGTTTTCTTCATTACATTTTATAAAATTCAAGTTTCAAATTTCACAGTTAGGTATTTATCCAAATCTCACAAGAATACAACATATTTTCAAAATCTGAAGGTCATTCATATAACTGAAAAACCGTAAATGCATTGAAGAACAAAAATTCATATACATTCTGTATTTACAAACTATTCAAGGGTAATACATGTACTTGAAGTTTTACAATAAAAGAAACTACTCAAAACTGTACAAGCTATTTCCTCATATCCTCAACTATCTTGAACCGACTTCTCCACACTTTTAAAGAACTCTGATATGTTTGATATGTCTCTGGCCACATTATATTCTTCTTCCAAGTAATCAATTGGAAAAGAAAACAGACTCGAAGCCGTTTTAATTGATCAATCTACAAAAACACAACAAAAAACTGTCGTAAGTTATTCATATATCCAAAAAGAACTAATAGGCATACTGCGTAATCCAAAATTCACATATACTTACGTTATCTTTCTTCAAAAACGCTTTCCAATGATTACAGCTCATATAGCTTTCTTCATGCCACACAGTGAAAAATCCACAATCATTACTATTTGACGCTGAAGCCCATAGCAGCTCTACAAGATCATAATACAAAAAAAATTTCTACAGCAATAGTCTTGTTGTACTTGGACATCAATTCACAAAAAACACTCATGCTGTCATACAACAAATTAGTTATAAATCATGACAACGTCTAATCCAAACAAACTAAAATAAAATTCAAGAATTAATATACATACCACAAAGTTGAGAATGTTTGTATAGTGATCCAAAGGCAATTTGTGATAGTCCAAAATCTCAAAGGTGAACTTCTTAGTATTAAAACATGTTAAATAATAGTGGTTGGACTGCCAAATTGGAACAAATACCTATAAAAGTTAAATCTGTAAGCCTTTCATATAACTGACAACAAAATACAAATTTTAGTGAAACAAAGAAACTTCAAGTACCAAATCAATCTGATCAATTCAGAGAAATAAATCTTTCAATTGCTTCTGTGCATCAGCAATCCATTCTTTTCTTAAAGTAGTTGTTAACTTTCTTGCACGAACAAGTGGATCATGCAAAATGAATAACATTATTTAAAACATCAAACTTATTATAACAAATGATAAACTATTTCATGGATTGCTAATATTAGTCAGCTACCGACATACTACCGTATAAAAATAATCAAGATGGTGCGCCCTTATTCATGTATCTTTCTTGCTCGTTCATGTATAAAGACTAAGCATCTATTATAGAAATATGAACCCACATACTGAATTTGAGTGATTGGAAATTCTCACAGTAGAGAGAACATCCTGAGATCTTTTCCTTTAAAAACTCATCATCATCTTTACTTTCCATAACCCACGAGTACAACTTCTCTTCACAACAACTCAAATCAGACCGAAAGTTGATTCATTGATTGCAAAACTTTGATAGCACAAACCCAAATGGTACAACTTCTTCTTCTTCTTCAGGTTTTTGTAATTTAAATAAATCTTCAAAAATAACACAATCCTTATGCACAGAATCTGAATCTGAATCAGTTACACTGTCCATACCAATTTCAGTTTGTATACTATGACCACTTGAGCTTCCACTGGAGCATCCAGCATGTAAATTAAAGTCCAACTCCCTCACAGTAGTTTCCAAACCAAAAAAGTTAACAACGTTATTTTCAGGTACTCCACTCTGAAATGGAGGTTCATAATTTTCCAAATTATCTTCTCCAAAACAATCTTGCGCATCAATCAATGATTCCAGATATTCTTTGGTGACATCTCCATATTCTTCATTATGGCATTCAAGACATCATGGGGTGTTTTCAGAGGAGTACATATTTCCTCCACATCAAAAACTCCCAAGGAAAAATTTGGAGAACTCTTCTTCTTCTTATTACACGAAAGAGTCTCTTTTGCAACAGCCAAAGCATAAATAACATATGGTGTTCTGAAATACGCATAATTATAAAATCCTTCATCTTGTGTAACTTTTTTATCCTCTGCAGATCTTTCCTTGAGATTTTTATCCTCTGCTGATCTGTCCTCGTAATATTGTGATTTATATCCACAAAACAAAACATCAACTTGGGACAACAGTCCACCAAGCTCTTGAACATGTTCTGCAACTTTTGTCCTGACACATTTGATTTTTTCAATTAGATTATGAATACATAAAGCAACAAAATATGAACATATGTAAAATTGAATCAAACCTCCACACAAACATGTATCCAAATGTAATATGAACACCTTTTATATAGCTGAAATCCAATCAAACACTTATAAAACCATGCATCCCTATATATGAAAGGTTTTCATAAAACTAAAAAACAAACAAACACATGGAGAACTACATTTCAACGGGTTCTCTTAAACACACTTCAATTCATAACCAAATCAGAGCATGGTATTTACTAAAAATTCACACCAATTAGACATATTTCAAAATATGAAGACCATTCATATGACAACTGAACAACCTAGGAAGAAAAACATTCAAACAATTCTTCTAAAACAATAAAGGATATAAAGTTCACACTTAGTTGACAAAATAAATCCTTACGTTCATTGCAGCGTCTCTGGCTTGTGAATTGTGCACATCCATTGGGATCTCAACCCTCTCCAATATTAAAGAACCCTTTCCAAATCCCCCTTGTTTCAGCTCCTCTCTCACACGATTCTTTGCAACCTCACCAGTCCACCCAGTAATGGTTGGAAATATACGTGGTACACAAACATTCCCCTCAAAATCAGCTCGATCCAAGTAAAAAAGCTGAGACAAAACAAATAATACTATATCAACCACATTCATTTTATAATATGAAAGCCTCTCAGCTACACAAAAACCTATCAAAACAAAAAAGGAAGACTTACCGTCAAAAATATGAGGGGACCATAGTACTTGTGTTTAACATTCTTTAGTTGAGAGTTCCAGATGTAGCTATTTCTTCTCAAACTTTCTAGCATAGGAGAACACCAATTGAAGTCCTTAATGACTTCAACATCTGCTATAGCTCCAAAGTATGAGAGGTTGTGATAACTACTTGACCCAAAATCTATAAAACTTGTGCAAAACATGACGAGAAAGTTCTGCTTAAACAAAATCCCCCATTCCTTCTGCCTTTCCATGACGTCATAGACATATGAACTAAGGATTTTTTTCACCAGTTTTGCAGAACTGTGACCTCCACAACTGAAGAGCACAACCTTCCTTATGACCCAAAATAGGGCGATGACCACGAGGTATACCAAGGGTACACTGAATATCTTTTTCTTCAATCAGTAAGTCACGGTCACCATCCAGTTTAATTGTTGCAAACTGAGGATTGAGATTCTCCACAATCCAGTACCCAATAGCACCTTGAGTACGACTTAATCCAAGCTGTAAAATCCCTTCAAAACCATCTCCTTAATATCACTCCTCTGCTTATCACTAAAAACCTTCATGCTGCAGAAAAGGCCTATCGGAGACGAACGTGTGTCTATACACTCAACAATTGGTTTTTCTTTTATAACACAAGACTTCTTCATGCTCTGTTTGGGTTTCACAAGAGGCTTCTCTGATCTAGGCTTCTTTGTTCTAGCCTTGTTTGTTTTCTCTTTTGGGAGTAAAGCATCCACATTACATTCTTCTGTAGAAATCGGAAAAGAATAACGAACATATGCTCCAACATTTCTTCTCTTCTTCATAAAAAATCAATGGTTTGGTTATCATCATAATCAATCAACTTCACCTACACAAAATATCATTAACAAATATATATCACTTCAAGGAATATGAAAGTCATTTCATTATACCTTAACAAATATTTAACAGGGACATATACACACAAATTTCATACAAGAACCAAAAGAGTTCCAAACATATGAAAGACTTTCATATAAAGAAAAACCTATCAAACCAAGCAATAAAGACACTGAAACAGGTTTTCTATAAACACATTTCATGTTTATGTACCAAAGACAGTTAACAGCGACACATTTACAAGAACCAAAAGAGTTCCAAACATATGAAAGGCTTTCATATAACGATAAAACCTATCAAACCAAGTCATAATGACACTGAAACATGTTTTCTATAAACACATTTAATGTTTATGTACCAAAAACAGTTCACAGCGACCCATTTACACAAATCAAGTGAGTTCCAAACATATGAAAGGCTTTCATATAACTCAAAAACTATCAAACCAAGCCATAATGACACTGAAACAGATATTCTGTAAACACATTTCATGTTTATACACCAAAAACAGTTCACAGCGACCCATTTACATAAATCAAGCGATTTCCAAACATATGAAAGATTTTCATATAACGCAAAAACCTATCAAACCAAGTCATAATGACACTGAAACAAACTTTCTGTAAACGCATTTCCTGTTTATATACCAAAAACAGTTCACAGCGACCCATTTACACAAATATGAACACCGTTCAGATGAATAAACTCCAATCAAATTAAGCAATAATTACTTGTTTTCTCCTTCTCAATGGTACGAGTCTCCTTGAACTTCCTCTTCTGCGATAATTTGGTCATCACTGCAACAGAATTAGTGGCACGCTACAGAGGTCTAGGGTTTCCCAAATCGCATCCGCTCGCAAACCGCTTCTTCTCACAAACAAACTGATAGAAATCGCCTTCTCCCAATCGACTACTAACGCAAATCGCCTTCCCAAAATCGCAAATCGCCTTCCCAAAATCACCTCCCCTCGCAAATCCCCTTCCCAAAATCGCAAATCACTCGATCGATCGATTGCAAATCACCTTCTCTCGCAAATCGACTCAGCACAAAACAGAAATTCAATTGAAATGACAATCATACCCCTGCACATGTTGGCGAAAAAGCGAAATGATGAAAAGAAATTACAACTTTGACTTATTTACGCCTCAATGCCACCGTGTCCAACTTCACCGTTGGTCATATAATCGTATCGCTGAGATTGGTCCCTTGGTACCTATTTGAAGGTATGGTTTTCTGCTGATTCTTTCCCCTTGTTTTCATGTCTAGATAGAAATCAATATATCAAATATTATAAAGTTGTCCAACATAATCCCAGCACCACCGTCAACCAATTTGTTTCACCTTAAATGAGGCCCTTCTATGTTGAAACTAGGCCTTAGCCAAAGCTACAAAGTCGTAGAACACATACAAAGAATCCATCGCGAAGAAAATCAAAACAATTTGTAGTTCAGTAGTTCTAGCTGCATTCTCTAGATAATATGATTTCATATCATAATTCTAAATTGTTTTTATTGTATAATTCAATTTCAATTGTTTTGTTTTGTGGACTAACCCATATTCCAACAGTCTTAAGATATTTTATTTGTGTTGACACCTGTAGAGAAAGAACAATTTATCTTGAGTGAATTTATTCTAATTCGGTATAATTGGTGAAGCAAAAAGTCCGAGTTAATTCCAAGGAAATAGAATATGATTATTGATACATTACAATTAAAAATTCATAAAAGGTTTCAGAGAATTGCAACTTGAGGCATATGGAGAAGTGAACAAGTACTGAATAACTTAACTAGAGCAAGGAACGAAGTCATAACAACATGATTAAGCATGAGTTCCTAAGCCATTGGAAATGGCACAATGACAATTTGCGAGCTTGTTTATTTGAGCTTTGGTTTTAACATGGTTAAGGGATTATTAGCTCTTGAATATAAATTTGTTTTGTGTTGATACATAACGAGACTCAATGGGATGCATGGTTGAAAATCAATAGTCACTTATGTGGTGAAGTTCTGGATTGTAAAACAATTTTTGGGCTAGAAGACGATCGGCCAAAGTGCATTGTACCAAAAGCTCTTGAAGCCATGAACAATTCATCATATGAAGGTTTCAACTAGCAACTCATAAACACTAACAGTTTTTTTCCTTAGTAACGGCGCACATTTTGCGCCGTTACAAGCATTGTGTGCGCTGTTACAAACTGTAACGACGCACAAACGGGCGTTTTTTCGTGTGTCGTTACGAACGCGCCGTTACAAATTGTAACAACGCACATTAAATGTGCGCCGTTCAAGTCTGACGGCGCGCCGTCAATATGCGCCGTTACAATTGTGACGGCGCACGAACTTCGTGGTCGTTACAAAGTAAACGTGGCCGTAAGTTTGGGGCATGATGACGACAAATTTTTGACAGCGCACATTACACGTGCGTCGATTCTAGAGTAACGGCGTACATTACTCGTGCGCCGTCACTATAGCAACGGCGTACGTGACACCTACGTCGTTACAGTCTTAATGGAGCACATTGTACGTGCGTCGTTACAAATTATTTTTAAAACAAAAGTAAAATGAAAAAAAACTGAAAATTAAATATTATTTATTTAAGTTTTAGTTTTTTTCATTATTATTTTCTTTAAAACGATATTCAAATTTCTAAAATTATAATTTAATAATTAATATTATAATTCATAATTAAAAGTAAAGTGTTTGAATAACATATTATTATTACATCGGGAAACTATGATGACGGGCCTAGACCTCTAAACATATTCGGGTAAAATGGAGGCATATTCGGTTTAACCGACTGTAGTTGCTCGTGGAAGTACTGCATCATATTCAGGCTTTGTGAGCCTTGAGTTTGGAGCGCAATCTCGAGCTCTATAATCTTCTCGGGTTAAGTGGATATAACATCTAATTGAGTATGGACTTGAGTCTGAAGCTTCGTAATCTCCACAACAGCACCGGAGGAGTTTGAACATATTTTCAGTTTCGTCGGTGCTTAGTAATCACCCCCGCAACCCGGGATGTGTCGTCCTCGGGATGGTGTGATGATGATTCCTTTGGCGGCCTCGACATTTCTAACGTGTTGGGCAGCTTGTCTCATGAACTCGTCCTTTTCAGATGATCATTTTTGTCGATGTTTGTCGAGTTCTCCTTCCACTCTACAAGCACTTGGGTAATGAAAATCTGTAAATCAAATTAAGAATTAATTAATAACATAAATTTAAAAAAATAAAAATAACGTTAACTAATTAATAAAATTTAACGTACGTGTTTCAGATCCTCATCCTTCTCCTGCTCTTCCTGCACCTGATTAGTACCAGCATCTGGGACAGGAGGCTTCGAGTGAGTCTTGAGCCAGGCCTCTAATTTCTTGGACATCTGTACGATGTCGTGCGACTCCATCCTCTCCCAAACTTTTCGGAATGGTACTGGGCTCGTATGGTGGTTCAATTTGTTATCACTGGATCTAATTTTTTTCATTTGAGATCCAAATTTTTCCCGAAACAAATTAAAATTAAATTCAGCCCCGAATCTCTTAAAGAAATTTAATTCTATTGTTTACAATTTTTAAAATACCTTGTTGTCGTCAAAGTGTTGAACGATCCACCACCATTGGGACTTCTTCCCTTTGAATATTTTGGGAATTTCATTGCGCTTTAGCTTGTTCGGGTGTACGTATAATTTGTACATGCGTTTCATGTTGGATTTCCGCTCCTTGTAAGCATCTGCGGCTACTTCTCGAATCCACGTCTTCAACTCGGCCGAAGTATCATCCACTTGATACAAGCGCTGCAATTATAAAATTGTAACAACAATTTTTAAAATACGTAATTTGAAACTTAATAAATTGAGATTAAGTTTCTAAATTACCCGAAATCTCTTCCAAAACTTCTGATACTCGGTCATTGAAAGATCGAGTTAGGTCTGGTAGGAAGCATCACATTCTCGTGCAAACTTGCCTACAACAAAGACTAGCCTCCGTACATCAAACGGGTCGCAGTCTCTTTGAAATTGAGCGTATGATTCTCCATCTACCCAAGTCAAAGGAACATGCCGATGGCCGTTTTTCTCGACCGCTTTCTACTCATTTTTGATGCAAATGCCAACTTTTTGCACCTTGTTGGCCCTGTGCTTCTAGCTTCCAGTCTCCAGGCAGTCATCTTCGACTTTATAGTTGAAGTAGAGCTCGTGCGCCGGATACTCTGGAGCATCGAGAGGTAGAAGGCCCCACTGGTTCAATGGGAACTCGGGTTCCCTTGAACTGCCAGCTCCGGCAGGTGAAACTCCTGAGCCTTCTCCGAGCATCTGCATGAAACTATGCCTCTCTCCCAGCACTTCGTAAGTCCATCCTAAACCATCTTGGCCTGGCTGAGTCGGTTGCGGCGGTGACGGAATGTACATATCATCGTCTGGGGTAGAAGCCGTTTGTGTAAAACTAAAAAACTCTGCGTCCATAAGAGACCGCCTAGGTACCCTGGCCTTTGCAGCCTTAAGTTTCGGGTTTGGGTCCATTCTCCATATTTGGACTAATTCGAAAGTAGTGTTGTTAGTACATGAGAAAGAAGATTTTTTAGGGGTATTTTTTAAAATTTCCTAAAACACCCCTAAGGTGTGTTTTTTAATAATTCAGAAAAGACCCCTTGGGGGAATTTTTTAATAATTCTGAAAATACCCCTAAGGGGTATTTTTAAAACTCCGAAAATACCCCTAAAGGGGTATTTTTTAACAATTCTAAAAATACCGCTACGGGGTATTTTTAATAATTCCGATAATTCCATTACAAATTCCATACAAATTCCATGCAAATTCATATAACAAATTCCAAAAACTTCATACAAAATCATGTTAACCAGAAAAATTAATTCTTAAAACTAACACCCTAACATGTGAAGAATCTAAAACTAAAACAAAAATAATCATGTAAACTTACAAATCCTAAAAAAATTAAATTTAAAACATACCTTAGCAAATCGGGAGAGAGAAGAAGAGGCAGTGACAGTGACGGGCGGCGACGGGATGTAGAGAAGAAGAGAAGAGGTAGAGAAGCGTCGGGAAGGCAGAGAAGAAGAAGAAGAGAAGTCTTGAATTTATAATCCAATTTGTGACGGTGTACGTTGGTAAGTGCGTCGTTACAAATCCATAGTTAGAAAAAAACAGTTTTTTGCGAAAATTGAAAATGACCAAATTACCCTTATAAAGTAGTCATAAATAATAGTATTAGTGTTTAGGAGTCATAAATGACCAAATTAACAGTTATTTGGACATAAATGACGGTATTACCCTTCTAGGTCATAAATGACTAAACTTAACCCTAATTCAGTCGAAAATGACTGAATTGCCCTTATAAGCTATTTGACAATATAATAGTTTAATTTTCATGAAATCACATCATTTTATTGATAATTGGATCAAACATGCATATACATATTTTAATCAAAGTTGGCAGAATCATATTCTTCATGCCCTTCCATATCAGTGTCATCATTTTCTTCATGTTCGTCTTCGTTTTCTTCGTTGTCCTTGTTGCTCGATTCGATTTCGTCGTTCATGCGTGAAAGTACTGGATTTCAGTGTAGGTATCTTAGGTCGAAAGTGATACCA
This sequence comes from Geranium rotundifolium, assembly GCA_963920655.1. NCBI lineage: Eukaryota > Viridiplantae > Streptophyta > Magnoliopsida > Geraniales > Geraniaceae > Geranium > Geranium rotundifolium. Next base: position 27,567,314 of record OY987311.1, on the reverse strand, counting down.
TTCGGTGTAGGTATCTTCAATCTCGACCCTTGAATTTTGATTTCTCTGGCCCTCGTCGATTCTCAAGGTCAAAATTTGACGTTGTTAACAGTACACTGCGAATAAATAGCCGACGAACGAGGGTCTTTAGACAATAGTACCAACTCTCGTTGTATCCCTGGAGCAGTCATCTGCATACGTCGTATGATATTAGATCAAGTAAAAAATGGAAAGAATAAACACGTAATCAATGTCTACTACGTACAATACGGCGCCAGTCGAAGACAAAGAGCATCACTCGGTCTTGCAGAGATTTCCTAGGGTGTACTTGTTTGAACCTTGCTAGATGTGACAATACGAATGCATCTGATTCAGCACAATTCTTAATAACTGTTCAATTCGCCCATAACATCTCGGATGCGCTCAATTTCTCACCTCGAACCACGCCCTTCACTTCCACGTGTGGGGAAAAATTGATAAGCTGAAACCTATAGTCGCACTAATCAATGTTTCAATGGATGAAGTGCCCCGTTTTAGGTACATCTGAGTGAAGGTGACCGACTCGTGCATCAAGTATTGTTGCGCTATACAACCTTCCGGATACCGCGGGTTGCGCAAACTTTTCTTGTATACGCCAAGTTGCCTACAATGGTAATTATGTGTCAATGTTAGATTCAATGATATTTGTAACTGCAGATCTTATAATTCTGGTTGTCAGTCAAGGAACATACCGTTCAATTGGAAACATCCACGTGAAATGGACTGGGCCGGTCCGCAGAATTTGATCCAGAAGGTGCAATAGAATGATAACCATAATTGTACATAATGAATGAGGGAAATAGTTTCCAACTTACAAAGTAGAAACATTATATCTTCCCCCAACTTATTCAGCGCTTTTTTCCTCAGCTCCATTGCGCACAAGAAATGGAACGCCTTGCCCAGCTCTGCTAATGTTTCCGCCACATGAGGCGAAACGTACTTCGGAATGATAAGGGGAAAGATACGTTGCATCAACACGTGACAATCATGGGTCTTCAACCTGAGGAACTTTTTCTCATCGGGATTCACCTTGCTCTTTAAACTTCCCGCATATCTAGAGGAAAACTTACCTGCTCGGATATGCTCCAGTACTTCATTTCGTTCACGACCCGCCACGCCATAAGGTACATCTGGGAGCTCCCCGTCTTGCGACCACTGGTCTCGCCGGACGTTTTAGTTCCTCGTAAGTTCTCCTGGCTTTCGCGTCATTCTTAGTCTTCCTCGTAATTCCAAGAATTGTGCCTATGACGTTTTCGTGTACGTTCTTCTCTATATGCATCAAATCCAAGGCATGTCTGACTTGATGAGTTTTCCAATAAGGCAACTCCTAGAATATGCTTTTATGAGACCAACATATACGACCATCACCACCTTTTCTTTTACTGAACTTCCAATGCAGACTAGGCGATGAGTATTTATGACATAGAATCGCTTTGAATAAGGCATCCCCTGAATGTCTTTTAGGCCTTAAGCGGGTCTCTATTTGACCGTTAAAGGTCTCCGCCTCAAATCGCAGTTGGTGGTTTTCTGGAAACAAACTACGCGCACCTTGGTAAGAGATTCTTGAGTTACTACGTGAAGAATCGATCACGTCCAAGCATAGAGGACACGCCTTGTTGCCTTTAGTCTGGATGCCCCCAACAATCCCAAACCCGGGAAGTCACTTATTGTCCACATCACAGGAGCCCGCATTATAAAAGCATGTTTCTTATAACCATCCCACGTGACAACTCTATGCTCCCACAGATGGTTCAACTCATCAATCCGCGGACGCATGAACTTATTCTAGCATTTCCCATGTGATTTTTGACCAGAGACCACCATGGTAAGGATGTTATACTCCTTTCGCATAGCCATCGAGGGGGGAAATTAAACGAAATCGCGACTACAGGCCACAAACTGTAACTCGGCGCATTAGGCCTATATGGTGAGAACCCGTCGGATAACCGTACCAGCCGCACATTGCGGATTTCGCTAGAAAATACCGGGTATTTCTTGTCAAACTTAATCCAATCTACATCGTCCGATGGATGTACTAATATGTCATTTTCCTCATTCTCCCGCTCCCCATGCCATCGCATCCACTCAGCCGTCTCTGGTGCAAGATATAAACGTTGAAGTCGATGAGTCAATGGGAAGTACCACTATATATTCTTCGGAACCAATTTTTCCCTACTTTAGCGTATCGTGCTTCTCCACAAATGCCACATATCTGGAGTTGCGATTGTGTTCCGTAGTACAAAGTGCACCCGTATAGACATGCATCATATTTCATGTGTGGCAGTTCAATAGCCTTCATCTTCTGCTTTGCCGCTGCGTAGCTAGATGGATACGTATTAGGTTGGGGTAACGTACGACAATAATCTTTCGCGACCTTGGTAAAAGCCGTGTCAGACATCCCGGGTGCTCTGCTTGATGGACAACATTCTTTAAAGCGCCGCTAAAGAAGTATCCTCACTAGTCACGGCGCACGTCGTTTCCTACAACGGCTTTTGCGACTCTGTCACCAACCGGTTGTATGCCGCCATGGTTTCCTTAGAGACTCCTTCCTCAACTTCAGTTATTATATTAATGTTCTCTTCTTCCTCGTCCTCGTCAACCCTTACATCTTTACTTGGGTCTACATCATCCACGAACTGCTGCATAGGATCAACATCCATTGGATTGTTGTCCGACGGTGAACAACATTGTTTCCCCGATGTTAGCAACATACTCATATCCCAATTGTGACTCAAACTAGCTTCTTCGGCTTCGGGTGATGGAACCACACATTATACGATCTAACAAAATCGTTCTTAAGTATATGATCGCAAATGGTGTCCATATCATCCCAAGCTAATTACAACACCTCGTGCACGAACACTTGAAACGTCCCACGCCATCTCTTGGAGCGTTTTGCTTCGCAAATTTTACAAAACTACTTAGTTCGGGCATTCATTCCTCACTCATTTTTACGGATCATATCCATCGTCGATCGATTCTATGTAATATATATAAATTTTTATAAAATAATAATATATATCATATATTTTAATTAAATGAAATGAACTAAAATATTGTAATTTAAATACATTATTTCAAAATGTACATATCTTATAATTCCCGCAATTCTGAATCCACTAGCTAATATAGAGATAGATAATATGAAGGCTAGTATTTGTGGGGGAGACTTAATATAGGGTACTCGGATAATTTAAAAATAGCCGAGAAACTTTCACCAAATTACGAAAATACCCTTCTTGGGAGGAAAACGTGTGGGAGAAGTTGTGGAAAGGGAAAAGTGGAGGTTATGTGGGAGGTGTTGCCAACATTTATAGATTTTATTTGTAACGGCGCATATAGAATAGTACGTCGTTACAAAATTCATGTGTAACGGCGCACAGTCACATGTGCGCCGTTACAGACTAACGGTAACACCAACAGCTCGATTTCCAACCGTTAACGTCTAATGGTATAATTATGGTCCACGATCAATATTTTTGTAACGGCGCACAATGGAATGTGCGCCCTTACAAAATGAAATTACTAATGGCGTACAATTTTTTGTACACCGTTACTAGTTTATTGACGGCGCACGATTATTGTGCACCGTCACTTGTTTTTGTGACGGCGCACTTTGAACGTGCACCATTACAAATCACATTTGTAACGGCACACTTTCCAAACGTGCGCCGTCACTAATGCAAAATCTGATAGTGAAAGATGGAAAAGTTAAAGCATGGAGCTAAAACTGACTTGGATAATCTAATTCGATACAAATGGTCAAACATAATTCGAACAATATTTTATTAGACTGGTGAATATAAAAGTTTGATAGTGCTTGTAATTTTTTTCAATCAATTTTGGTTTCATATGAAAAAAGAAGGGTCGGTTCAACCATTTGTATTATTTTTATGGTTTGGTAATCGGTTCTCAAACACTAAACGATTAAATCAATGTTATTAATTAATCTATCTCGTTTATGTGTGAAATACATAAGGTTGATATAGATATTAATTATCGATTTGAATTTGAATATGTCCCGTGCAAGAACACATGTATGATTCATTTTGTTTACGAACTTGAATGATCTAAAGTGTTTAATAGAAACACATTGATACTTTTTTTACATGAAAATACGGAAGGACAAACTGAGCGGTCACATTTTTGTTTAGTCAAAACACGTAAAATAGACACCTTACAAGCACATATAAAAAAATCGGATAATTTTGATTTATTCAATTAAAATGTGTCGAATCAAGTTTGAATAACTTTTTTTCAATCAAGAGAAAGCGTTGAATTGTTTGAACATATCATTGAAATTAAAAGTAATTGTTAAATTCATACATGACTGTTATAATAGAAGTGATACTGTGAAACATCATTTATATACATACCAAACATTCACATGAACTTTGTCTCTAACGACTAATAAATTTAAAAGTGACGAGTCGAATAAGAGATGGTTCTTATGTTTATTTCATTCCATCATTTGTGAAAGATATAGAACTTTTGACATGTAAACTATGAGATATTGTGTAGATTAATAAACTTAGAAAACATCTAAAATTTCTAATGTGAATTTCTTATAAATCAAAATTGATAAGATCTTCTCATATGTTGCAATATAAGGAATCATTTTATTTAAAATGAAAATAATTCATTAATTATTTGAAAATGTGGGGGGTGTCATGGTAAGATTAATGACTTCGTTAACAATGTGAAAAGAGATAAAAATGACTAACCAAATTCTCTCTGGTTATACATCACATTACACTATACGTGAGAACCTATTATACTACAAAGACATGTCCTTACTCTAATAAGCAGACCATGATCATTAATATCATCAAGACAAATGAATATAACCAGATCTGTTATAAAATATTACTATGTAGCTTTGGAAAAAAGTAACCCTACTTTTCCTACTGCAGTTATTTGTAGTTTGGTTAGCCCATTTACTATATAAAGGGTTCTCTTTTCATTATAGTTGACACATCACATCACTTCTATTATGGATTTTATTTTAATCACTTATGATAAGTCATAAGTTCATAGGTGAAAATATTAAGGTGTTCATAAAATATTACTTACAACTCCAACAAAATACTCTAAATTTGATAGAAACACTTTTCTCGAATTTTTACCATTATTATTTTTAGGTATAATTGCAAGCACGTACACCAAAACACATTTTTGCACGTCAGTATACCAACCTTTTGTTTATTTTTATCAGTTCACCTAAAATTCATATTTTTTACACATCAAGTACAGCGGTATTATCATCTCTCGAGCTCCCAAAATTCACCTTTTGCCTGCCACATATGTCTTCGTACAAACTAGTCAAGGACAAAACCGCCAACTTTGGTTTGGAATTATACAAAATGATGACTTTTGGATAAGCCGACAAGAGAAAAAAGATTGGAAATACCTAACAACAATTATTTTTTATATTAATAATATACATATATGGATGCACTCTTTGAGAACCACAAGATGTGTGAGAACCAACATATTTGCACGTGTCTCACATATGTTTTCATTATTATACCGTGTATTTCCATACGACTTGACAGTAATCACTCTCAATATCGGAGTGATTGCCGAAAATCATACGTTGACTCACTTGTTGCCTTTATGTAAATATTGTATTTAATGGGAAAATCAGTCATATTATATTTCCCAAATTGTACACACACCTTTCTCGTATAAATTGCCTTCTAGGCTATGAAAAAAAATCGACTCAAGAAATTCAATCTCGTTTACATGGAATTAGAGCAGGTTTAATCCTATAAGAGTTTTCGTTGTGTTTATACCTCTGCCCACTCGTTAGCCTATGGTTCTAACAAGTGGGCGGGGCAAGAAAATTTTTTTTCCTTTCATCAATTTTTATCATCGATAAAATTGTATTTTATTTTCTTTCAAATCAAAATTCTAGTCTCCAACAAACATAAATAACAATAATCTACATTCATGATGCCACAGAGACAAAGTCTTAAAGCGCAAGACGCCATAAAGTCGAAGCCCGTGCGTAAGACGCCAAAGAGCCGAGTCGTAGAGCGCAAGACGCCAAAGAGCCGAGCTATAGAGCGCAAGACACCGTAGAGGCAAAGGCGAGGAGCGTATGATGCCATAGATTGACTTCAAAGAACTTCCATGAGATATTTTCGCTTTTATGATCTCCTTCACAAGTTAGACATTTTCATAATCCAACTTGATAGGGAGTGTTGAGATTCCAAGTATGGAATATTTGCTTCTCATATTAAACTCATTTAATGTCTTATAAATTCGTACTCTTGGCACTAATACAAATATTGAAATTGAAATTTTTATCAGATAGTTACGCAAGATGTCACGCATAATGTTATGTATAATACTATTACAAAGTGTATGAAAACTTGCGTAAATAAGGAAGGACAATGAATATCAAACGTAATAAATAACGACACACCAGATTGTTTACCCAGTTCGGTGCAACATCACCTACGTCTGGGGGCTCTCTGCCAGTGGAAAGGTTTCACTATATGCTAATACGTCAAAACATACAAGTACCTATGATCATCACAAGATCTATACTTTATGCAACTATTAAAAGTGCAAATCTATCTCAGGGTCTCCCCCTGAATCCAAGACGCCGTCTTGATTCCACTCTCAATAGTTAACTTGATACACAATATCCATAGCACAATACACAACCTCTCAACCCGCAAACCTTCACGTCTAAGAGTTATGTATATTATTGCTAGGAAACAATAAAAGACCACGCGATTGCTAAGGGAGGGGGGGGGGGGGGGGGGGGGGCGGGGGGCAGCCTAAGCTTTTATAGCAATCGACCATGAATACTAACCCTATTGTGTTTTCTTTTTGTCGACGTCTTTCTTCTTTCCAAAATCAGAGACAAGCAAGAAAACATGTGGTAATGTATTCTTTCCAGTTCGTATCGAATACAACTAGAGCTTTCACAATCCTTGTTGTAGTCGTACTTTAAATAGAAACTTTCCTGATTTGCGTCGAACAGGATGTCAATTGAGATGTCGACAACAATGTCATCCAAGATGTCGTATACGATGTTTCGAAATTCTTTATGAAATCATTTCTAGTTCCTTAAAAATAAGCCAATCATCAAAAAAGTGGTGACTACAATCTTCCCCTTTGGCTATTTTTAAGGTCAGCATTTCTCGTCAGCTTTTCTTGCAGCGATCTTGATCAATCATCGGTAGTCGTCAAGTCTAGTTTGCGCATCTTTTCTAGTGCCACACGCGGACGCTGGTCTTACTCCCCCTTGTTGTCCCAAAAAGAGCCAAAAACACAAAGAAAATCAACTTAACTCACACAAATTCTCGATCAGCAGTCGAGAAAATGAGTGAAACATGCCCAGTGCAAATTACAAATTAAAACTGTTCAGTTATGAGGACCCATAAAGCAATAAAAAAAATTTTAACAGAACTACTGCTGGAACTAGCAGTATCATCTTCAGATATTGTGGTAGAGGCATCTTGTGAAGCTTCTTCATTGGCGTCGGTTGGTTCTGGTAAAGAGGATGAGGAGTCATTGTTGCCGGAGTCTGGAAGAGGCAGTGTCTTCAACAGGTTAGCACAGTGGGATCTACGCTGATATAAATGCTTCAGCGCCATCTTCAAATTGATGATGTCCTTGTCAAGCACAGATATTTCCCTTTTGAGCATTATTGCATCTCTGCTGGTAGTTATTATTGGAGGAGTTGTTCTGGTATCCCGACTGGTTGATGCCTTAGTCGACTTGACTTCTTTCCTGAAAAGATCATGAGTATGTTTCCCCTCAAACAATTTGTGGCTCACCAAAATCATTCCTCCACGTTTCCCTACCTTATCAGTTGTCTTCAACACAGTAGGGTATTTTCACAGCTTGTGATAGGTATTTTTACAGCTCAGATAGCAGAGAGGGAAAAGCGATAGGTATTTTCACAGCTTGTGATCAAGCATGCCTAATTAAATGGTCAATAACAAATTGCCCAAAATCGAGTGTAGAACTAGTATCTATTTGAAAGAAGAGGACCGCCAGCTCTAGCTTGATGGAAGATGCATGAGTGGATAGTGCCCAATTAGCTACTCCGATACGGAAGAGTGTGGAGTACTTTGAAGTAAGGTCTGAGGCAGCCACTGTCCCTTTGGTAGGCCATACTCTGCTCTTATCGCCGGTTATTTCCTTAAGAACTTTATTCAGATCTGGTGGTAGAGCAGAGCGAACACACTTTCTTACCAGAAAGACATTGATAATGTCGGAAGAGATGTTGAAGCGTAAACCTCTAACATAAACTTTCTCAAACTCCGGATCATCCGGGGAGCCAAAACCAGTAGGCAGATTTGCAATAAACTTCTTAATCAGCAATGGATAGTAATTACCTATGTTGGTGACTGTCTTCATGAGCTCTGCCTTATGTAGAAGCCTGATGATAGCTTCTAGTCCGAGGATCTCCGAGGACAGAGTTTTATCAAGATAGATTTTCCTTTATACAAATTCCCATCGAGTTGCACTTGCAGCCGAATGAAATGACACGTTGTCATATGGAACGTTCTGAGCGTTCTTGGCATGCTTCTGGCTAACCACTAACTTTGTTTCTTTTACAGCCACAACTTCTGCATCGTTATCACTTTCCTCATCAACAAGTCTCCTTTTGGTGGAGACACCCTTCTTTCCTTTGTCTTTTACGGACAACTTCTTTTTACTGGGACCCCAGAATCCTTGTTTTTCTTCCTCTTCTTGGTTTCTTTCAGCTTTTCCATCATAACTGCAAGACTTTCGTGTTCGTCCAACACCTTCTTCTTCAGGGAAGAGAGAACGATGTGTGCAGTTTCGATGACATCTTCTGTGGCATCTACTACGACTTCTTTTTCGACAACCGGAGCTGCCTCTCCCATATCATCATCTGCAACATCTTCAGGGACAAACTCTGTGGCAGCAGTAGGTACAACATCTGCTACATCGTTGGTAGTAACATCTTCTTTGACAATTTCTGCATCATCTGTAGGTTCGTTCTCCTTTTCTCTTTCAATCTCTTCCTGACCGGCATCTTTATCTCCGGTTTCCTCCTTATCGAAACACTTTTGTTACTGGTCTCTGTACCAGCTTCCTCATAATCAGGAACTTCTTCTTCCACCACAACTTTTTATGTGGTCATGGGTAGATCGTCTCTAGCAACCTCTTCTCTAACATCTCCTTCAGCAATTCTTTCAAGTCCATGACTGACCGGAGTCGAATCATTATCCTCCCCTTTCTTTTCAGCGTTCATCAAGTCCTCAACCACTCCTTCGCGATGAGGGTCCTGATTTTCTAACAGTGATTCTAACAGGTCACTGTTCCTCGAGGTGTCAATATTTGAAATAATAGAGGAATCGATACCTTGAGTGCTTTGGGGGATGATTGAAGACACTAACGCAGAGGTGACTGGCATGGATGTTTCCTGAGTTTCTTGGACAATGTCAGCCCCTCGTTACGAGCTTGTCAAGTCTGTCATTGAGAATACAGTACTTCCGGTTCGAGCTTTTCTGGGAAATCGGGAAAATATGGGTGTGGGAGCCTCAACGGGCAAGATATCTCCGGAAGAACCCTCAACGTTCTTCTTGGGCTTCAACCCCTTGATTCGTACTCCATACTGATTGGTGCCAGCCTTGTTGATTTTGAGATCCTTTTCCTCGATCTTTTTTTTATTTTGTAGTTCCTTTGCCGGTGACCTTCGTTGATGTGAGGTTGCTCCTGGTCTTCACCATTTACCGAGGATCTCAATTTTCCGCACAAGAGTTGAGAGATTTTGTGGTTTAGGAGAGAAATAAACAAACTGGGGCAAAATAGGGTTTTGAAGAAAAAAAAACAAATTTGTAGGTGTCAAATCAAATCCTGCGACCTTTCCTCTTTTTGTACTCGGATGAGCTTTTGGTATGCTTGGCCCAATGGCATGTGTTGGGATTTTGGACCGGTTCATGAAGAGGTACCAACTAACTCCTCTTAACCGCCAGCAACTTCTCTCATTGGCTGATAGTACAGAGTCCGAGTGACGATCTGAGGTACTCGAATCTGATTGCATCCAATGGCTTGGTAAATATATCAGCCAATTGCTTCTCTGTATGAATATGCTCTAAAACGATCTTCTTATCCTCGACTAACTCGCAGATGAAGTGATGTCTAATGTCAATATGTTTGGTTTTGTTGTGTTGAACCGGATTTTTTGAGATGTTAATTGCACTGACATCATCACAATACAAAGTCATGGCTTCTTATCTGACATTATATTCGGCCAACATTTGCTTCATCCATAGCAATTGAGTGCAGCTACTCCCAGCAGCTATATACTCTGATTCAACGGTAGACAAGGCAACACAATTTTGCTTTTTACTAAACCATGATATGAGATTGTTGCCAATGTAGAAGCATTCTCCATATGTGCTCTTCCTGTCCCCTATGCTTCCACCCCAATCCGCATCACAATACCCCACAAGGGTAGAAGATGTGTCGAATGAGTATAGTAAACCCAATTCCGCAGTCCCTGAGATATATCTTATAATTCTTTAGCTTGGGATAGATGACTAACCTTAGGATTAGCTTGATACAGTGCACATACTCCCATAGAGTAAGCGAGATCAGGTCGACTGACAGTAAGGTAGAGAAGATTACCAATAATGCTTCTATATAGGTGTTGGTCGACGACTTCTCCTAGATCATCTTTAGTTAGCTTCATATGTGTAGCTGCTGGTGTACGTTTGTGTGAAGCATTTTCAAGTCCAAATTTCTTGACAATATTTTTTGCATATTTTCTTTGAGAGATGAAAATGCTGTCTTTTAGCTACTTGATTTGAAAACCTAGGAAATAGGTAAGCTCTCCCACCATGCTCATCTCGAATTCTGATTGCATTTGTTGGACAAACTGCTCTACCATATTTCTTGACATCCGTCCAAAAACAATGTCATCGACATATATTTAGGCAATCATCAAATTTCCGTCCTCATTTTTCACAAATAAAGTCTTGTTGACTCCCCCTCTAGTGTAGCCACTTTGAATCAGAAAATTTGTGAGTCTTTCATACCAAGCCCTTGGTGCTTGTTTTAATCCATAGAGGGTCTTTTTGAGTTTATACACATGATCAGGGGAGTGAGGATCTACAAATCCTTTAGGTTGTGCTACATAAACTTCTTTGTTGAGATATCTATTTAGGAATGCACTTTTGACATCCATCTGTTAGAGCTTGATCTGTAGATGACATGATATCTCTAGTAGAAGCCAGATTGCTTCAAGCCTTGCTACAAGAGAAAAAGTCTCATCGAAATCTACTCCCTCAATTTGAGTATAATCTTGATCTACTAACATTGCTTTATTGCGAGTAATGTTTCCAAGCTCATCGGATTTGTTCTTGAAGATCCACTTTGTGCCAATGATATTTCCTTCATTTGGTTTGGGCACTAGTTCTCATACCTGGTTTTTCTCAAACTGAATCAGTTCCTCTTGCATGGGATTGACCCAATATTCATCGTTGATGGCTTCATTGACATTCTTGGGTTCAATCTTGGAGACGAAACATATATTACCCATCATCTCTTTGTAATTTACAGGAGCTTTTGTCCGAGTCTGTATGCCTTCATTTAGATCTACAATTACTCCAAACACAGGATGATTAACCTGAATTCTCCTAGAGGGGTTCTTGTTGCTAGTTTCAGAAACTGCCTCATCGTTATTGGCGTTTTGCATGGCATCATTGTCTTCGGGCTTGCTACTAGCATCCTCACTAACATCTGAAATAGCATTCTTCCTAACATTGTTGGGACAAGCTTCAGTTAGGACTTCTTCTTCTTCTGGGGCAATCTTCACAGTCATCATCAACAACAACATTGATTTATTCCATCATAGTTTTGGTTCGTTTGTTGAAGACCCGAAACGCGCCACTATTCCTTGAGTAGCCAAGGAAGATGCCTTCATCATTCTTTGGATCAAGTTTACGACAGGGTTCTCTCTCAGCTAGAATGTAGCATGTGAATTCAAAGACATGAAAGTATTTAACGTTAGGCTTTCTCCCCCTCCATATTTCATAATGAGTTACTATCATACCTGGTCGGAGAGTGACTCGATTATGGATATGGCAAGCAGTGTTAATTGATTCTTCCCAGAAGTAGGTCGGTATGTTCTTCGCTAGCATCATGACTCTAGCCATTTCTTGTAGAGTCCGGTTTTTGCGCTCAACAATGTCGTTCTGTTGGGGGGTGATAGACGCTGAGAACTCATCTGCTATCCCTTCTGAGTTGCAGAAGTCTGCAAATTTACTGTTCTCGAACTCTCGACCATGATCACCGCGAAGACTAATTATTTTTCCAATCGTCTGCCCCTTTTCTCTTTGAACCCGGATGCATAGATTCTTGAAGATTGAGAAGGTGTCATATTTTTAGAATAAGATGCGAGAGAGGCATGCCTTTAAAACAAGAAGGTTTTTATTCTGGGGTCAGCTGGGATCAGGATTTTACACTAAACAAAAGAGAGTAGAACATTATTAAAGTACCAGACAAGCAAGTACGGAACCCCAATCACGAGGGAGAAAAGGACACCCATTAATAGAGTAAATAGCCCTATATTCTATTGATTTGGAGGATAAAGAATAGCACGCTTCTCTTGCCTCCAGGAAGAATAGTTGGAACCTATTCTCTTACACAATCAGCTGTGAACAAAGATGTTCCTACTTCTGGCGCTTGAAACTTGAACGATCAGACCGGGAAAATTAAGTACTGGAGCTACACAGCGAGAATAAACATAGAGTAAGAAATCGATATTCAATTGCTATTAAGCTAATAAGAGAAAGATCAAAGGACGAGTTCCATAAAAGTAACAAGAGCATTCATTTAGAGTTGTAAAAGGACTCAATTTGCATCGACCCTTATGCGAGTAAGCGAGTTGGAGAGGAGAAAAGAAAGAGTATCTTCAGTGGATTCATGTGGGAAATAAACTCATGTGTACCTTGAATAGTCGTCCACACAAACGAAGACATAGCGTTTTCCTCCAAGACTATCAACTTGCATTGGTCTCATGAGGTCAACGTGTATAAGTTCAAGTACCCGTGATGTAGTGATGTGATGTAGCTTTTTGTGTGACATCTTGGTTTGCTTCCCGATCTGACATTCTTCGCATATTTTTCCTTCCACAATTTTCAGATTTAGAATTCCAATAATGGTTTGCTCCGAGATTGCCTTCTGCATGCTCCTAAGGTTTAGATGTCCAAGCTTTCTATGCCATAATTTGGTTTCCTCTGCTTTGGAGACAAGACACTTTGACCCTAGAAGGTTTGATTCGGGTGACCAAATGTAGCAATTATCCACTAAGCGGCCTCCTTGCAGGATGATAGCTTGATCAAGATTCTTCACAATACATGCTTTTTTTGTAAAGTTGACATCTAAGTCCAAAACACAAATCTGGCTTATGCTAATTAAATTTTCCTTTAGTCCTTCTACAAGTAATGCTTCAGTTAGGCAAGAGGCTTCTGGATGCTTGAGTAGTCCTTTTTCAATGGTTCGAGCTCGGATCCCATTTCCAAAACTAACATACCAGTTTGTATATAGCTTGATGTTAGATAAGAACTCACGAGTACCTGTAATGTGTCGAGAACATCCACTATCGAGATACCAGTCTTTGTTGGTTGAGGCAGACAAGAAGGTGTATGATATATTAGCTCGATAGACTAGATTCTTTGGTCTTCATTCAAGACGGGATGTTTTCTGAGGAATCGAGAGGCGACCTTGATATCTCCTTTGAGTCTGTGGTAATTGAGCTTGCTTCTTCCCATGGAGTTGATAGAAAAATGGCCTGATGTGACCTCTTTGTCCACAGTAATGACATATCAACTGATAGTGATAAGTTGAAGTTCTGGGAGATCGATGTCTGCGTGGAGGATGTCTTTTGATAGTTGATTGACATGAACATGTTGTAGGAGATGTCACGACATTTATTGTAGACTTCCCTGTAGGATGTGCCGCGTCATCTTGTAGGTTTTTGTCAGCCACGGCTTGTTGTGGGACAAACTTTGTGAGGGCTGATAAGGAGGTATTATGTGTGTACCCTAGTCCCGTCATATCTTCGGACTGTTTTCCTACTGACAGGATCTTGTCAAGGCTTTCAATGTTGGGATTCATCATCTTTACTGATTTCGTCATAAGACCAATTTCTCCATTAAGCCTTGTAACTTCTCGTTTTAGCTCAACAATTGTCTCTAGTAGTCTAGACTTGTCGTTGGTAAGAGTGATGATCCGACCTGCTTGTTGGTCAAAGATCAGAGTTTCCTCGACCCGTCTTTTATACAAGCTCTTATATACCTCGGTCAGTTGTTCCTCAGTCCAATTATCGTTGGGAGACAGATGATGAAGGTCATCATTGATATCAATGGAGTTATCAATGTTACATAAATAAGTGGCAACAGTGAATGCAACAAATTTGCTTACCTCCTCAGAACCACTATCCTCGTCTGACAATGTAGCATTATATCCTCGTTTTTGTCTCTCGAGGAAGTTTGGACATTCTCTGCGAAAATGGCCGAATCCCTCACATTCGTGACACTAAGGTCCTTTGTTCTTACTGTTTTCTTCTCCGCTTCTGTTAGGTTTGTCAAGATTTCCTCCTGTCTGAGCTTTCTGTGGAGTTTTGTTTCTGGCATCTGTTGTGTCATTTCCTCCGCCCATTCGACTGAATCTTCTCATGAATCTGTTATAATTTTTTGTGAGTAGGGAAATTGTGGAGTCGATGTCTTCATCAGAGTCAGAATCCTCAAATTCTGGTTACTTGTGCATCGAACTTTTGAAAGCAACTCCTTTATTCTTTTTGTCGATATTGGGTAGATATAGCTCATAGGTCATTAGAGATCCCATCAATTCATCAAATTTCAGGGTCTTGAGGTCATGAACTTCCTCAATTGCGGTGATCTTCATTTTAAATCTTGGGTTTAGAGCACGCACGGTTTTTCTGACCAATTTTTCATCAGACATGGGTTCGCCCAGAGAATAGGATTCATTTGCTAGATCTCTAATTCGAACATTGAATTCAGCGGTTGATTCATCTTTTTTCATGACAAGAGCTTCGAAGTTGGTTGTCAAGTATTGAAACTTCTGTTCTCGATGTAGGGTTTTGGAGCGTTCAAGATGATCGAGATAGCGGAAGCATAAACAAAAGCAACTCCAAACTTTGTCCAAGAACATGAACCATTAAATCTCAAGGCAAAATCTATTCCCCAAGAAATTTACCTTTTAGTCTTTGTTGAATCAAGAAAGAAGAACTATTTGATCTTCTTCTCTAAAGCAAGTCCACACCAAGAGGATGATCTTCAAGATCCTTCACAAATAGCCTACTAGAACAATTATGTGAAGAACAAGAGAGTAAGAAGAGAGGAGAGATGTGTGTTGGCCGGCCAATGCGAGAGAAAAAGAGAGAGTGAGTTGTGTGATTAATTCAAATGATGTTTGTCTACTTCATCAACTCATAAGCATGGGTCATTAAAGTAACAAATGATGAAAGCATGGGTTAAAGGCAAGTCCTCACCTAAACCCCTTAAATCACTCTCCTCTTAATCAACAATTCCAACTAAGCATGGTGTGTGGCCCCCACCCTTGGACCCACCAAGGTGGTCGGCCACTTGGGCTTGTTGGGCCTTATATGGGCCCTTGTTGGGCCGGCTAGGTGACCTCATGGGCCGAGCCCAATGGGCTCGCCCATATGGTCGCGTGCCGTGTCCAAGACCCGCTTGGCACGATCTTTATATATCTTGATCCCCAAGATGTAAGAAGTCTCGCCTAAGTCCTTCATTGCGAAACACTCACCTAACCAAGCCTTTGTTAAGAGCAAGGTAGGGACGTCATTTCCAATGAGCAATATGCCATCGACATAGAGCACCAAAAAGACTAATTTACTCCCATCTGCCATTTTATACACGCAAGGTTCATCATCGTTCTTGATGAAGCCAAACTGTTTCACTACTTCATCAAAACGTTGATTCCAACTCCGAGATGCTTGCTTCAAACCATAAATTGATTTGAACAAATTACAAATCTTTCCCTTATTCTTTGGAACCTTAAAACCCTCAGACTGGAACATATAAACGTCCTCAGCTAACCTCCCATTAAGGAAAGCGGTTTTGACATCTGTTTTCTATATCCCATAATTATGATAAGCTGCTACGGCAAGTAGAATGCGGATAGATTTGACCATAGCTACTGGAGAAAAGGTTTCTTCATAGTCAATTCTGTGGACTTGCCTATAACCTTTTGCTACCAGTCTCGCTTTACAGGTCTGAGGTTTGCCATCCATGTCTATCTTTATTTTAAAGATCCATTTACACCCTATGACTTTTACGCCAGGGGTTTGATCGACCAAGTCCCACACTTGATTATCTGACATGGATTGCATTTCTTCCCTCATGGCTTCTAGCCATTTCTTAGAGTCGGTTTCGTCCATGGCCTCTCGAAAGGTAGCTGGATCATTGTCCACTAATACCAAATCATCACCTCCAGTTACTAGGAAACCGTATCTGATAGGTGCATGACTTGTCCTTTCAGACCGCCTGGGACCGTCCTCATTAACTGTAGCTATTGGTTCTTGCTCAAAGACCACTTTTGGCTCTACTTCTTCTAAGGGGTCATCCAGTGGTTCCTGAGCGACTATCTCATCTAGAACTTCATCAAGATGAATAGTCCTCCCACTGACTATCTTGGAAATAAATTCTTTTTCCAAGAATATCCCACCTCGGGCGACAAAAACTTTTTTTTCGCTCGGTTTGTAGAAGTAGTATCCTTTTGTTTCTTTTGGAGATCCGATGAAAGTGCACTTATCTGATCTCGATTCGAGCTTGCTTGCAAGCAACCGTTTTACAAAAGCCTCGCAACCCAGATTTTTAGGAAGGACAAGACGGGTTCCTTCCCATACCATTTCTCGAATGATGTCCCTTCCACTGCTTTTGACGGAGCCCTATTTATTATGAACGCATCCGTTTGTAGAACGTAACCCCAGAAGGAGATTGGGAGATCAGTGTGACTTAACATCGATCGAACCATATCCAACAATGTTCGATTCCTTCGCTCGAACACACCATTGAGCTGCGGTGTTCCTGGCGGAGTCCACTAAGATAGTATTCCACTTTCAGTAAGATGACTAAGAAACTCTTCGGATAAGTATTCTCCACCCCGATCAGAACGGAGTGCCTTCATACTCTTTCCGAAGTAGCCTAAACCACCTCTGGCTGGTGTACTCATTGGTCCACATACGTCTGAATGTATTAGACCCAATAGATCACCTGCCCTCTCACCTATACCGGTGAAGGACGTTTTAGTCATCTTGCCCATTAAACAAGCCTCGCATCTTTCAATCGTTTGGAATTCGAATTGACTTAGAAGTCCACGCTTATGAAGCGCTGAGATGCGTTTCTCATTTATGTGACCTAGACGACAATGCCAGATTAGAGTTTGGTCTAAATCATTAGCTTTAAACCTCTTAGCATTAATATTATAGAGCATGTTGGATCTCGAGTTTTGCATATTTAATGTGTATAAACATCCAACTGTGTGAGCATTTCCATAAAACATGTTATTGCGCATAATATTAAAAACCCGTTCTTAATATCAAAATAATAACCTTCTTTTTCAAGAAGGGATATTGATACAATATTCCTGCTGAAAGCATGCACGCAAAACACATCAAAAAGTTCTATTACAAGCCCACTGGGCAAAACAAGATCAACCGAACCCACAGCAGTTGCGGTAACTCGCACGTTGTTCCCAACTCTTAAGTCCACCTTGTTTTCCCCCGCATCTCTCCTACTACGCAGTACCTGCACATCTGCACAGACATGATACTCAGCTCCAGTGTCTAGTACCCACGCATTCATAGTAGAAAGATTTAGCTCTAATGGAATACCTGACGAAGTAGCGGCCCCACCGCCCTTCTTATGATCTTCCTTCAGCTGCTGACAGTCCTTCTTCCAATGACCAGACTTTTGGCAGTAGAAACAGACCGACTCCTTTACCTTCTCCTTGCCCTTCATGGGTATGGAAAGTTTAGAAATGAAAGATCATCTATTCTTCCCTGCCAGGTGCATTAGGCCTTTGCCCTTATCACGACCAGCTTTGAAGTTGGATCCCTTCTTGACCATAAGAACACCTTTGGGCGTACTGCCCCTTATGCTCTTCTCGGCAGTCACTAACATGTTGTGCAACTCCGATGCGGTCTTGTCCATGCTATGCATGCAATAGTTCATGACGAACCCACCATATGCATGAGGAAGGGATTGCAGAATAAAATCCGCAGCCATCTCCTTTTCCATAGTCATTCTGAGACTAGTCATATGATCGAGATGTCCCTTCATGCGTAGGACGTGTGGACCTACGGAGCTGCCTGCTGACATTTTGCAAGCAATGAGTTCTCGGAAAACAGTGTATTTTTCAATACGTACTTTCTCTTTGAACATATCCTTGATCTGTGCAAACATTGCAAACGGATCATGGGATAGCTCCATAAATTGCTTTAGGAGGTCCGCCTCCATGCAGCCCAACATGACACACGCAACGTCGATAGAGTCGCTAAGGTGTTTCTGGTACGCATCCTTAACGACCCATGTTGCGTTGGAAGCTGGCTCCACCGGGATAGCCTTGTCTAGGGCGTACTCCCTGCGTTCCAACTTTAACACAAGTCGTAGATTTCTGTCCCTAACCAGATAATTTATTCCATTGAGCTTACATGTAACGCCCCAAGATCCGGTTCTCCGAATCTTAGTCGTCACGCGATAAAATACAAGTAACGATAATACATATACGAAGATACATATACGAAATAGTTATGAAACACCTCGAGCGTCCTCGAGTGTATCATAACTATACTCGCACAAAGTCAACACCTTTAGTTTAGGCGTCCCTAACTTAAAGGTGATTGCACAAGTAAGTAAACCAGTTCTAAAACAATTCCATCAAAACATCCTTTGAAAATGAAGCAAGTAACTCATAAATAAATACCATAATGGTGAGGCATAACGCCACCTCACCGAGTGTTTTACAAAATAAAGTAATAAACCGGATAATGAAAAGCAGTAACAAAACAGGTTACGACTCAACAGAGTCTACAACAGCCGACCAAACACCACTGGCAAAGACACGTCGACACGACACGCCCCCAAGCTCCCAGTCAAAAGATCTAAACGCATCCATAACCTGCACAAGTTGTAGGGGTGAACACGCTACCTCCAAGACTCAAACATCGCACACACAAGATGATAACAATGCAAAAGTAGTTGTATAACATAATTAACTACACCCTAGGGTAACCGGTTTCAGCCCAGGGAATCCACCCTTGCCTCGGTTCACCCTCCCTTAGGTAAAGGTAACCGATCTCGATCAAGGGAGTCCACCCTCAACTCGATTCACCTTACACCTAAATAAAGGCAACCGATCACAACTAAGGGAGTCCACCCTCAGCTCGGTTGACCTTTCCCACAAAGATAAAGGTAACCGATCTCGATCAAGGGAATCCACCCTCAACTCGATTTACCTTACACCTAAATAAAGGTAACCGATCACAACTAAGGGAGTCCACCCTCAGCTCGGTTGACCCTTACCACAAATAAAGGTAACCGATCTCGATCAAGGGAATCCACCCTCAACTCGGTTTACCTTACACACCACCTGTAACACAAGTATCACACCATACTCATGCAGAAAACATACTAGGTGCAAGACGAAATAAATCATCGTCTGAAAAGCAAATAATATAATCTCTGGCACAATCCCGTGCACACAATCAGTTCAGAGTTATACTAAACTAATTTACCCAACATTATCATGCAAATCTCACTATTCGCATATAATCACACCAAGCATATTCACGCCACTACCATAGTGCCAAATCATGCTCACACGTATATATACACACATATATAATCAAACAAAGGCATCAAGCCATATAGTCTAGGTAGCTATGTCCCCCTACCTTAGGAAAGCTCCACGTACGCTCCTAGCCTCCCGCTCGAGCTATTCACGCCTTGCCTTTCCCGCGAGCGTCAATATCAACTAATAATTATATTCAATAATTAAAAACTCAAACAGACTCCGAAACGAATGCAATAAATTTACAAGTGTACTCCAACAAGTGCCTAACACTTGGACACACTTCAAATTAATCAAAGTAACCAAAATGAGTCCGGAATGACCCATTTTCCCCGAAACACCCAATCTGCCCGGAAACGAGTTTTTGACCCTCGGGACTCCGAAAATTACGAAACTTGTTTCTAAACTCCTCATTTAATATTCTAAGACCAATGCAATTAACGGAATCGAATTCAGACACCCGAGCGTTAAAATACTTCAATTCAAGTTATTGGTGGAAAAACCGTCTATCACAATTTAAATCCGGAAATTATCAAATACGCAAGTTATCGACTCGGGGGTCACCCGGGACCACCCGAACTCACAAAACCCGAGCCCCGGGCTCGTGGGCCCCACACAAGCCACCACATTAATTCTCGGGAAACAAAATCGAGCTACGGGATTTACTTCGAATCTGTCCAGAGACAGACTCGGCAGAACAGTCCACTTCCCGGACTTGCAGCCCCAAATCCGTAGCTCGTCTGGAAAACACGCAAACATGAAAGTTGAAACTCTGCCAGTCCTCTACAAACTTCATGTTTTGCTCGGAACTAAGTTCGAACGAGAACGGCTCTGTCCGGAGCAAAACAGATTGTTCGTCCGGCTGGACAGATTCAGCGGTTCAGTCACTTCCCGGGCTTCTAGCTCCCAAACCGTTGCTCCTTTTGAAAAACTCACAAGATGAAGGTTGAAGCACTTCGAGTCAGCGTTCCATGGCCACCAGAATCAGCCACCAACGTGGCCGGAGCTCTGGCGACCCTCCGGTCACCGGAATTTGTTCAAATTTGTCTTAAAACAAGCCTAATCATCTCTAGTGTCTAACTAAACTTAAAACAACACATTTCTACTTAAAACCCATGAACCAAACTACTCCAAATCGAAAAGAGAACCATACCTCTTGTAGTCCTCGATGCCGGGATTCCGATTACGAAGAAATCTCGAAGAAACGACGGACGGATTGACGGGAAATCCTCCTTGCTTGGCCGGACCCTCCTTCTCCTTCCCTCTTTCTCTTTCTCTTTCTCTTTCTCTTTCTCTCTCCTTCTTTCTTCTCTTCTCCCTCTCTTTCTCTTGGTTGTTCTCGGATGAAATGGGAGCTCCCCCTCTTTATAACAACACATTTTATTTAATTAATTACTTAATTAAATAAAATGAAAACCCAAAAATCAACCCTTTTTCCTCTTTCCCAACATCACCAAACCCCACACACAACAAGTCACTTCCTTGTCCCCTTGATACCTAACCCATCAATCACATCAGTCACCTTTTCCACCAACCGAAAACGGATCAGATTTCCCAAAATCGAACGTTTCGGACCCCGAACGGGCACTTTTATCGAGATTTCAGCAAAATCTCCCGAGTGACTTAAAATGGGCTAACTAAGAATACTGCATGGACCGTTTTGCGATTCGGGACTTAACAAGTCCAGAATCGCCCAAAACGTTCTCGGTTGACTTTTCCAGTAAAAAGTCAACCTAAGTCAACTTTCCCCGAATGGGTCATGAAGTGGTCTTTAGTCGCCCTGAACTTAGCTTGGTCGAAAATAACGTCATCTTATGTCCAAAACAACTCTCGGGGTCAGGTTCAGACTCGATCTGGTCACTATTCAAAAATTTTGAATTTTCCCAGATTTTAGTCTAACTGCCCGGGAGAGGTCCTTACAACCTACCCCCCTTAAAGGAATTTCGTCCGCGAAATTAAACAAAGTTAAGGACGTACCTCAATTCTCGAAGAGTCGGGGATACTTGGCGCGAATCTCTTCCGCCCGCTCCCACGTCGACTCCCCCTCCCCGTGATGTTGCCACAACACTCGCACTAACGGGATGGTCTTGCCTCTCAGCACCTGATCGCGAGAGTCCAAGATCCGAACTGGCCGTTCCTCATAAGTCGCATCCGGAGTCAACTCTAGCTCAGCCCAAGCTATCACGTGTGACGGGTTGTGGTGGTACTTCCTCAGCATGGATACATGGAAAACGTTATGCACTGCCGCAAGGGATGGTGGCAAGGCAAGCCGGTAAGCCACTGCTCCCACTCTGGAAATGATCTCGAAGGGCCCAATGTACCTCGGCGACAACTTCCCGTCGCTCCTTGCCTTCTTGAACCTGATCAGCCCCTTCTTCGGGCTAACCTTCAAGAAGACATGGTCGCCCACTTCGAACTCAAGCGGTCGACGCCTCCTGTCCGCATAACACTTCTGTCTGCTCTGCGCCGTCTTCAACCGTTCTCGGATCAGGGCTACCTTCTCGGTAGTCTCCCTAACCAGATCAGGTCCTAACAGGCTCTTGTCGCCCACCTCCTCCCAACAGACGGGTGAACGACACGGCCTACCATACAACGCCTCGAATGGTGCCACCTGAATGCTGGCCTGGTAGCTGTTTTTGTAGGCGAACTCTGCTAGTGGCAAGTGATCCTCCCACGCTCCATGGAAGTCCAAAATACATGCTCGGAGCATGTCCTCCAGGATCTGGATCACTCGCTCTGACTGACCATCAGTCTGCGGGTGGTAAGCGGTACTCAGCCGAATATTCGTCCCCATAGCACCCTGAAGGCTGTCCCAGAATCGCGATGTAAAGCGAGGGTCTCGGTCCGACACTATCGACACCGGCACCCCGTGTAGTCTGACTATCTCGCGCACATACAGCCTGCTCAGCTTGTCCACTAGGGCCGTCATCTTCATAAGCAGGAAGTGAGCGGACTTCGTCAGTCTGTCAACCACTACCCAAACAGCATCATTGCCCCTCGTAGACCTCTGCAAACCGCACACGAAGTCCATGGTGATATGCTCCCATTCCCACTCAGTGATCTCTAGTGGCTGTAGCGGACCTGCTGGTCTCTGGTGCTCGATCTTCACCTGCTGACAAGTAAGGCATCTCGCCACAAATTCCGCTATCTCGCGCTTCATCCCGCTCCATCAGAAGTGGCGTCTGATGTCGTGGTACATCTTAGTCCCCCCGGGATGTACTGTGAGTCGCGAGCTGTGCGACTCACGTAGTACCGCCTAGCGGAGACTTTGGGGCACGAACAGTCTGCTCTGGAAGCGAAAGACCCTGATCGTTGCCCAGTGACCACCCTTCGGACTCGCTTCCGCTGGTCAACCTTTCTCGGAATGTCACTGATTCCGCATCCTCGATCTGCGCCTCGAGTACCCTGCTGATCAAATCTGGCTGCGCTACTAAGGAACACAGAGCCACCTGCCCTGTGACTTCCTCTAGCTCCATCTTGAACTCGCCGAGTTCTCCCAGCATCTTCCATTCCCGTACAGCTACGGAAACGAGACTGTGGAGTGACTTCCTGCTGAGGGCGTCGGCAATAACATTTGCCTTGCCCGGGTGGTAAAGCAGGTCAAAGTCGTAGTCCTCAATCAGCTCCATCCAGCGCCGCTGTCTCATGTTGAGGTCCTTCTGAGAAAAGAGGTACTTCAGGCTCTTGTGATCAGAGAAGACCTGAAATTTCTCGCCATAGAGGTAGTGACGCCATAACTTCAGTGCAAATACGATTGCCGCAAGTTCCAGGTCGTGCGTCGGATAGTTCTTCTCGTGCACTCTCAACTATCGGGACCCGAACGCTACCACCTTCCCCAGTTGCATCAGCACAATACCCAGTCCCTCGCCGGACGCGTCACAGTAGACGTCGTAGCCTATGCCTCGCTCTGGTACTATCAGCACTGGAGCCGTGGTCAACAGAGTCTTCAGCTCCAAGAATGAGTTCTCACAGGACTCGTCCCACTCAAACTTAACTCCCTTCCGTGTAAGGTGAGTCATCGGTGCTGCCAGTCGTGAGAAATCCTTCACGAACCTTCTGTAATAACCTGCTAACCCCAGGAAACTACGAATCTTGAACACGCTCGTCGGCTGTGCCCATCTCGAGACTGCCTCAATCTTCACCGGGTCAACAAAGATACCGTCGTTGGACACTACATGCCCGAGGAACCTCACCTCAGTGAGCCAGAACTCACACTTCTCCAACTTCGCGTAAAGCTGGTGCGATAGGAGTAGCTGAAGCACGATCCTCAGATGTGCCTCGTGAGTCCTCTCGTCCGGAGAGTAGATAAGGATGTCGTCTACGAACACGATGACGAACTGGTCAAGGTAAGGCCGGAAGATCCGTGTCATCAGGTCCATGAACGCTGCTGGAGCGTTGGTCAAACCGAACGGCATCACCAAGAACTCGAAGTGGCCATACCGTGTCCTGAATGCCGTCTTCTGGATGTCCTCCTCTCGCACCCTCAACTGATGATAACCAGATCGCAGGTCGATCTTGGAAAAGCATTTCGAACCACTGAGCTGTTCGAAGAGATCGTCTATCCGCGGCATCGGATAACGGTTCTTTACTGTCGCCCTGTTTAGCTTCCGGTAATCGATGCACATCCGGAGTGAACCTTCCTTCTTCTTCACGAACAACGCCGGAGAACCCCAAGGTGAAGTGCTCGGCCGGATGAACCCCTTTTCCTGTAACTCCTGGAGTTGACTCTTCAACTCCTCGAGTTCCGCGGGAGCGAAACGGTAGGGTGCCACAGAAATAGGCGCCGTTCCCGGCAACAACTCGATCGCGAACTCCACCTCTCGCACTAGTGGCAAACCGCTCAGATCGTTTGGGAACACGCCCGCAAACTCATCAACAACCCGTGGTAGTCCTCGGCCTCCGCCCGTCGGGCCGCTGCCCGCTATGGATAGTGTTGCAAGTAGGACTCCACTCTGACTCCCTAATGGACATGTGATAGTAGAGCCACCGCTCGATACTGTCACTCTCCTCTTGTAACAGTCGATGATCGCTTGGTACCGTCTCAACCAATCCATACCCAGGATGACGTCGAATGTCGTCATGTCAAGTACAATCAGATCCCCCACAAGAGGATGGTCGGCTACGCGCACCTCGCATGCCTTGCAGACCCTGTCTAGAACAGTGTCGTCCCCCAAAGGTGTATCAACACGCAGGGGCGGACTCAAAGACTCGACCCTCAATGCCAGGGACCGTGCAAACCGTGCAGAGATAAAAGAATTCGAGGCACCTGTGTCTACGAGAATAGACGCCCACGAATTAAAAACAAGAAACGTACCCTGCGCCGATCTCTGGTCATCAGGCTGTGGCGTCTCAGTCTAGCCCGCAACAGAATATACTCTGCCCTGTGTCTGCTGCCCTTGCCCGGTACTCGGCCCTGCCGACCGTGCTGGTGCGTTTCCCTGCCTGGGCCGGTAGTCCTGTCGTGATGCGGATGACTGTACCGGTGTAGCGCCCTTGGAGGGACAGTCCTTGGCAATGTGCCCGAGGCGTCCGCACCTATAGCATGTGGGCGGTCCTGCGCTGGCCCGGCCTGACTTCCCGGCCTTCCCGCCAGCGATCTGGGCTGTCCGCCCTGACTCTGCCTCGCAGTCCCATGCCTCTGTGGGCACTCCCGACAAAGATGTCCCGTCTGCCCGCACATGTAGCAAGTGGTTGGTGGTCTCGATCCTGCCGAGTTGGCAACTGCTGTGTCTAGCGAAGCCAGCGGCCTCTGCTCCATCCGTTCAGCCTGCTGTGGCGGAAAGCCCGAATGACGGGGCCTCTTGAAGTCTCTAGACTCCGAAGGGTCACTCGGTCGGGGCCTCTATGCACGGAGACGTCGGGTCTCTACCATCCCCTCCTCGATGGCTGCGGCGGTGTCCACTATCACCGAGTACACTCGGATCCTAAGAGCAAGGATCCGGTCGAAGATTTCAGGCCTCAGCCCCCGCTCGAACCGTTTGCAACGGCTCGCATCGGACCTCACCAGATCCGGAGCAAATCTCGACAAGGTCGTGAAACGGGCCTCGTACTCGGCGACCGTCAGGGTCTCCTGGCGCAGTTCCAGGAATTGCTGCTGCCGGCTATCCCACGCCGACTCTGGAAAGTAGCTCTCGAGGAAGACCTCCCGGAACTCCTCAAAGTCCTGCCCAACCCGGGCCCTCACCCGCTCCCACCAGTAGTAGGCATCGCCCTTCAGCTGGTGAACAGCTAAAGTGATGCGGATGCTCCCCTCGTTGACCCCTGTGGAGTCCAGGTCCCGAGTGATCTGCTGTAGCCACTGCTCGGCTATCGAGGGATCAGGCTCTCCGTGGAAAGCAGGTGGGTGCAGTTGAGGAAGTCTCGCAATGCGTGCGACGGCTGTACTGCAGCCCGAACTGGTGTTGCCTCAGGTGTGGAGGACCTAGCTGCCCTCCGCCCCATGACCTCGGTCAGGGACTGTATCGACCTCAACAGCTCTTCCCCCATCGGGACCCTGTCGGGAGTGGTCGTCGGGGCAGCGGGCATCCCCATGGGAGTTCCCGCCTGCCCAGCACTGCCGGTGGCAGTCTCCGCGGACTGTGTCTCGACACCAGTGGTCTGCTCCGCGAGCTCGGTTAACCTTTCCCATAAAGATAAAGGTAACCGATCTCGATCAAGGGAATCCACCCTCAACTCGGTTTACCTTACACCTAAATAAAGGTAACCGATCACAACTAAGGGAGTCCACCCTCAGCTCGGTTGACCCTTACCACAAATAAAGGTAACCGATCTCGATCAAGGGAATCCACCCTCAACTCGGTTTACCTTACACACCACCTGTAACACAAGTATCACACCATACTCATGCAGAAAACATACTAGGTGCATGACGGAATAAATCATCGTCTGAAAAGAAAATAATATAATCTCTGGCACAATCCCGTGCATACAATCAGTTCAGAGTTATACTAAACTAATTTACCCAACATTATCATGCAAATCTCACTATTCGCATATAATCACACCAAGCATATTCACGCCACTACCATAGTGCCAAATCATGCTCACACGTATATATACACACATATATAATCAAACAAAGGCATCAAGCCATATAGTCTAGGTAGCTATGTCCCCTTACCTTAGAAAAGCTCCACGTACGCTCCTAGCCTCCCGCTCGAGCTATTCACGCCTTGCCTTTCCCGCGAGCGTCAATATCAACTAATAATTGTATTCAATAATTAAAAACTCAAACAGACTCCGAAACGAATGCAATAAATTTACAAGTGTACTCCAACAAGTGCCTAACACTTGGACACACTTCAAATTAATCAAAGTAACCAAAATGGGTCTGGAATGACCCATTTTCCCCGAAACACCCAATCTGCCCGGAAACGAGTTTTTGACCCTCGGGACTCCGAAAATTACGAAACTTGTTTCTAAACTCCTCATTTAATATTCTAAGACCAATGCAATTAACGGAATCGAATTCCGACACCCGAGCGTTAAAATACTTCAATTCAAGTTATTGGTGGAAAAACCGTCTTTCACAATTTAAATCTGGAAATTATCAAATAGGCAAGTTATCGACTCGGGGGTCACCCGGGAGCACCCGAACTCACATAACCCGAGCCCCGGGCTCATGGGCCCCACACAAGCCACCACATTAATTCTCGGAAAACAAAATCGAGCTACGGGATTTACTTCGAATCTGTCCAGAGACAGACTCGGCAGAACAGTCCACTTCCCGGACTTGCAGCTCCAAATCCGTAGCTCTTCTGGAAAACACGCAAACATGAAAGTTGAAACTCTGCCAATCCTTTACAAACTTCATGTTTTGCTCGGAACCAAGTTCGAACGGGAACGGCTCCGTCCGGAGCAAAACAGATTGTCCGTCCGGCTGGACAGATTCAGCGGTTCAGTCACTTCCCGGGCTTCTAGCTCCCAAACCGTTGCTACTTTGGAAAAACTCACAAGATGAAGGTTGAAGCACTTCGAGTCAGCGTTCCATGGCCACCAGAATCAGCCACCAACGTGGCCGGAGCTCCGGCGATCCTCCGGTCACCGGAATTTGTTCAAATTTGTCTTAAAACAAGCCTAATCATCTCTAGTGTCTAACTAAACTTAAAACAACACATTTCTACTTAAAACCCACGAACCAAACTACTCCAAATCGAAAAGAGAACCATACCTCTTGTAGTCCTCGATGCCGGGATTCCGATTACGAAGAAATCTCGAAGAAACGACGGACGGATTGACGGGAAATCCTCCTTGCTTGGCCGGACCCTCCTTCTCCTTCCCTCTTTCTCTTTCTCTTTCTCTTTCTCTTTCTCTCTCCTTCTTTCTTCTCTTCTCCCTCTCTTTCTCTTGGTTGTTCTCGGATGAAATGGGAGCTCCCCCTCCTTATAACAACACATTTTATTTAATTAATTACTTAATTAAATAAAATGAAAACCCAAAAATCAACCCTTTTTCCTCTTTCCCAACATCACCAAACCCCACACACAACAAGTCACTTCCTTGTCCCCTTGATACCTAACCCATCAATCACATCGGTCACCTTTTCCACCAACCGAAAACGGATCAGATTTCCCAAAATCGGACGTTTCGGACCCCGAACGGGCACTTTTATCGAGATTTCAGCAAAATCTCCCGAGTGACTTAAAATGGGCTAATTAAGAATAATGCATGGACCGTTTTGCGATTCGGGACTTAACAAGTCCAGAATCGCCCAAAACGTCCTCGGTTGACTTTTCCGGTAAAAAGTCAACCTAAGTCAACTTTCCCCGAATGGGTCACGAAGTGGTCTTTAGTCGCCCTGAACTTAGCTTGGTCGAAAATAACGTCATCTTATGTCCAAAACAACTCTCGGGGTCAGGTTCAGACTCGATCTGGTCACTATTCAAAAATTTTGAATTTTCCCAGATTTTAGTCTATCTGCCCGGGAGAGGTCCTTACATTACACTTATCAAGTATAGTCCTCAATGACAAATTAGACGATTTTGTTGAATTACTAGCCATTTCTACACGAAGAAAGTAAATTTAATTAGAAAAGTTGAATAAATTTACGAAGATTCGAATTAAACACCAACCATCCAATTTTAAGGTTTAGAATCTTTAAACCAAGATCCCTTATTTGTCAATTGAAGTACGCTAAGGCGCACCGCTCCAATTGACCTATTTGGGTAGGATGTCCATCCAATTACAACCCGTGTAACTCTTGGTCAGGGTATGTGCAAAAGCACACGGCTTACCCTTCCGATGCCCCAGCTCGACCTCAGGCCGAGAATTGTGGTCGAGTCAACCAACCTTCACTTATGCATCAGTTTTGTGCAGATGCTCCACTAAGGCACACGACATCCCACAAGGTTGACCATTCCATATAGAACCCATTCTATCGATGCTCCGCTAAGGCGCACGACACCGAGAGAATGTTTCTACATGGGTGTGAATTTGGGTGGCATCTCACTTGACTCAAATTATGTTGTGATTTGGTTGTGTTTAATAATTCGAAAGTATTTTGGTACAATTACGAACCTGTCATCAACAACCCGTGTTGTGACGTTTCTAATTGTATCATATACAATCTTCTTTTGAAGTCGTCATTTGCAACCCGTGCAAACACGTTTCAAAATTGAACTCATCCATCACAACCCGTGTGATGATGGTTCACAACGCTTTAATCATGCAAACAATTAAAATTGATTTCAATCTTTGCATGTGAGGTGATGGCTTATAAACTTATAAGCTAAGCATGCAAGAATACAATTATTTCTAATAATTCAAGCAAGCAAGCATAAAGCATTTAAATATGCATCAATAGCCCATCCTATTCTTAAGATTCTATGAGACATCGCATCTTCTCGTCTTTCTCATTCGGGCTCCCACTAGCTCTTGAACTTCCTCCAAGACCGTCATTGTGCTCGATTTTCCATCCTTCTCGTCTTTGAGTAGTAATTACAATTAATACTCGGTTCGTAGACCGGACAAAAAATAATTACACTTTAAGGGCTCGAATAAAAAAATAATTACACGCTAACACTAACGGTATGCAAACCGTGAAAGTGATAAAATTCTAATGGGCTACTAATGCATCATACATCTCATCACATCATCCAACATGTTATCACACAAACATGTAATCAAATAATATGCAATTATTCCGGTTTTAATTTTGCCAAGTTGCTTGGTCGGGTTTATCGAAACTAGACCTTTTCGAAAAACGGTTTATCGAAACCGAACAAATTTAAAAGTTTTTGAATCAAGTCGGGCCGAACCAAGTGCACGAACCAAGTCGGGCCCAAGCTCAATGGGCCGAAGCCCATTGAGCCGAGCCCAACACCACGGCTCGGTTTGGGCCTAGAAAAGCCCAAACCGAGCTTGCCTCCCCTTTCGGCCTCGGCCAAGAAGGGGGACGGTCCCGGTCACCGCCGGCCTATCCCGGCCTCCGGTACCTCCGATCCGGTTCCCCGAGAGTCTCTTCTCGAACTTGACAAATCCAATAAAATCCGAAAAATTTCAAATTCAATATATTTTTCAAAAATAGCATATTTCATGCAATTTACCCAAAAAGCATTAAAAACATGTTATCAACAAATCATGCAAATCATCATAAAACCGAAACAAGTTCAATAAGACGAAGATTAAGAGGGTTAACCATCGCTCTGATACCACTGTAGGGTTTTGGAGCGTTCAAGATCATCGAGATAGCGAAAGCATTAACAAAAGCAACTCCAAACCTTGTCCAAGAACATGAACCATTAAATCTCAAGGCAAAATCTATTCCACAAGAAATTTACCTTTTAGTCTTTGTTGAATCAATAAAGAAGAACTAAGTGATCTTCTTCTCTAGAGCAAGTCTACACCAAGAGGATGATCTTCAAGATCCTTCACTAAAAGTCTACTAGAACAATTAAGTGAAGAACAAGAGAGTAAGAAGAGAGGAGAGAGGGGAGTGGCCGGCCAAAGGAGAGAGAAGAGAGAGTTGTGTGAGTTTGGATTAATTCAAATGATATTTATCTACTTCATCAACTCATAAGCATGGATCTAAAAGGTGAAAGCATGGGTTTAAAGGTAAGTCATTACCCATACCCCTTAAATCACTCACCTCTTAATCAACAACACCAACTAAGCATAGTGTGTGGCCCCCACCCTTGGACCAACTAAGGTGACCGGCCAAATAAGCTTATTGGGCCCAAAATGGGCCCTTGTTGGGCCGGCCATGTGACCTCATGGGCCGAGCCCAATGGGCTCGCCCATGTGGTCGCGTGCCGTGTCCGAAAGTTGCCCAACCCTTTTTGTCGTTACTTATCAAACAAAGTCCGACGCGACATCGACGAAAAATCTCAGTTTTCTCGATTCGCTAATTATTCTCTCAAACCGAACCCATGGCCAAAAACCTTCAGTTTTGTCCATGTATTGCTCCTCAAGAAATGTTAAGGTTTCCTTGTCTCAAGTTATCCGTCTTGTGTGTGTGTGACCCTCCAGGCTCATGCCACCGTTGGCAGATCGGCGCAAGAGATCTCTCTTGCTCGATCCATCATAAGTGGTCTCTAGTAAGACGTTATGATTACCCAAGGTGCATGATGATCGATGATTCGATTTAACCTTGTGCGTACAAGTCACTATCCTATTATCTCTAGACATCCCGATTGATCACAAGGCATAGAGTCGTCATCCTTGTTTAATCAATCATTGTTACTTGATATGTGAGATGGCTAAGAATTGATAACCCGTATCACTGGCATGGCTATGCTCTTTCTCTCAGTCACTCTCGATCAAGCGGCCTTAACGGATATCTTTCCCATATCGTAGTACGAGGGATAAATCCCTTAGCCGTCTTTCGTGTCACTCATGCAATCCGTTCCGCCATCCAATCATGCCCGTTATTGCAATCTTGTTATGGAAAGCGTTAGGCGCAAGTTAAAGCCGTACGTCGACTGCATAGCGATCACAAAGACTCATTGGTCTAAGGATATCGTGACAAGCTATCACATTTGAATATGTTCATGGCTTAATCTATGAAACACTATTCAAAGATGGTCGTCCGATATCAATCACCTCATGATATCTATGATATGATTCCGGGATCCCAAATCTCTATGATAAGCAGAACTACATCATTGAGAACCATCCTCATACTGGTCGCTTCGATTGAAGCATATATTGACCAGGGACTTGTTAAGTGTGATCCGTACAGATTTATGGTTCTACTACTTTAGTGGTCATAAATCAGATCGTGTTTAACATATTACTTCAACACATAAGTAATACATAGCCGTTTTATATATTACAAACGATGATAAATATACATAGACATTTATAGACTACTAGCAATTGGACTATGGCACAAAAATGCTATCACTCGAACTTTGGTTGTTCCATCATATGCTACGGCTAGGATATACCATGCATATTTGACAGTGGTACATGTGTTGATTAGTCTAAATACGTTCTTGTCAACATCATTAAATATAGCATTTAGGGCTCGAGAATTTCCTAGTGATTCTTCGTCTTCGTTATCAATCCAGTCTTTTTCTGGTTTCGGACCGATGAGGTTACCATCACTATCACTGAGTTGTGGGGCATTCCAACCATTGATCACAATCTTCCATGTTTTAATTTTAAGAGACTTCATCAAGGCACACATGTGAGCCTTCCAATAGCCGTAGTTGCTATAATCTACAACCGGTGGTCGGTTAATAGATCCTCCTTCTCTGGTATTGTCCATATTGATGATCAAAAATTTTCGACTAAGAACTCACCTAGAGCAGTAGGTGCCCCCTCTGATACCAATTGAAATTTTGATCAGATAGTTACACAAGATGCCACACACAATGTTACGTATAATGCTATAACAAAGTGTATGACAACTTGCGTAGATAAAGACGGACAGTAAATATCAAACGTAATAAATAACGACACACCAGATTGTATACCCAGTTCGGTGCAACATCACCTACGTCTAGGGGCTCTCTGCCAGTGGAAAGGTTTCGCTATATGGTAATACATCAAAACATACAAGTACCTATGATCATCACAAGATTTATACTTTATGCTACTATTACAAGTGCAAACCTATCTCAGGGTCTCCCCCTAAATTCAAGACGTCGTCTTGTATCTACTCTTTGAGCAATCGTCTTGCTCTGTCAGTTCAAGTTGTCGTTGAACGTTTGGTTGCGTGCAGTCTTCACTCACGCGATCAGTAAACCCTCAATCACCTAACTCTCAATAGTTAATGTGATACACAATATCCATAGCACAATACACAGCCTCTCAACCCGCAAACCTTCACGTCTGAGAGTTTTATATCTTATTGCTAGGAAACAATAAAAGACCACGCAATTGCTAAGGGGGCAGCCTAAGCTTTTATAGCAATCCACTATGAATACTAACCCTATTGGGTTTCCTTTTTGTCACCATCTTTCTTCTTTCCAGAATCGGAGACAAGCTGGAAAACGTGTGGTAATTTATTCTTTCCAGTTCGTGTCGAATACAGTTGGAGCTTTCACAATTTTTGTTGTAATCGTACTTTAAACGAAAACTTTGTTGCGTCGAACAGGATGTCAATCGAGATGTCGACAACAATGTCATCCAAGATGTCGTATACGATGTTTCGACATTTTTTATGACATCATTTCTAGTTCCTTAAAAATAAGCCAATCATCAAAAACGTCGTAACTACAGAAATCATTTGAGTCTCATTTTCTTCATGGTTATGACACGTATTTTCATAACATGAAATTTTCGGTTAACGGTCAACCTTGTACAGGGAAAAGTGTAACGAGAGTCCTGACTTTAACGAGGGGGAAGCCGGATCAATGAAGGTTTGACATGATTATGACCTACGCGGTTTCGGGTTCAATATGATAACTTGAGGGGAACGCTCAACCTTGTCGGGGGAAACTGTAAACCTTTTCAATTCATCCCCTCCAATTGAAGTATTAAGGTAGTACTTTACATCCATTGGTAGTTCTCTGACAGTCAATAAGTCAGCTGTTTCTAGCTCAAAAACAGGTTTGTCGGTCAAATTAGGGATAGTCAGGTAAATAAAATTAGCAAACTCTGATCCCGACCGTAACGAGGGCCTGAGGGGGTCTGAGCTAGAGAACTCGAACTAGATTGTATTCACAACAACAGTTATCATATAAATAATAATTTATATTTCCCTAAATTTTCGATTTGCATTTCATTTGCTAATTAGAAAAATCACGAATTTTGGATGTGCGCTGTTATTATACAGGCAGCACACGCATGATGTACGATAACCTTATAATAGCGTTGCCTTCTTTCCTCAACTGTAACATTCATTTTATTGTATGTTGCTCTAGGAATTAAAATTTACCAGTGAGTGTCTTAACAACACATCTTATAAATATAAAGTTAAGAAAGAGTTATGATACAGAATGAACTCATTATATGATATATTAGCCTCTTAAGTTACGTGTGTTTATATATACAGGGGCACATTCGGCTACAAACCTATATAGATAGTCTAAACGTTCAAACCATGTAAAACTGTCGGATCTGAGACGCGCGTTATCTCAACGTGCGACACGTGGCAGGGTCTATCATGTTCTACATGGCTTCAATTTTGCACGGATCCATCATGTTCTATAACATTACACTACATGTTCCATATTGTTCTACAACATTGCACTACATGTTTTACAACATTGCACTGCAAGTTCTACAGTTTGGACGTTTTGACATTTTTATTGGGTTGGAGCTGATATCTCCTATATATAAAGGGGCTGGATCAGGTGAGAACTAAACCTCTTTATTAGAACGTGAGAACTAAGTTTTTTCATTGAAAATAAGTAAATATCCATCGGAAATAAGTGAATGTCCAATAAAAATTGTGATATCCAATGAAAGTGAATGTTCAGCGGAAATAGGTGAATGTCCAACAGAAACAGTTTGTCCATTCAAAATAAATGAATGTCCAGCGAAAATAACAGAATGTCTAGTGGTTCTCATGTTCTCACGATATATTTGAATATTACTAGCAATGTTGTAAAAGTTCCCAACTTGGCAGACTAGGCCCCGATTAATTCTTCGACTACTTCCTGATTAAACCTCTATAATTCTTTATTTATTTTTTGATTAATTCTCGACTAATTTTCGATTAGTCCCTAAAAAGCTCTTGCCGGCATAATAGCGTCTAGCGATTTTTACAATCCTCCCTTGCCTACCGGTATTTAATATCTCAAATTGAATATGACAAAAATGGGAACAACAAACGTGGCCAATACATATGGATATTTACATGAAACTATTCAAAATATGGCCAAGAAAATAGTAGGGGTATTTCAGTAAATTGGGTACATATTGCAGAAAATAGTACACGTTGGTGGTGGGGGGTGCTCCCGCCATAAAACCACTGAGCAGCTTACACCACAGAGCTTTCTCCTCCTCACAGTCACTCTTCTCTCTCCTTTTCTCTTTCTTCTGGGTTTTTCTTTACCGTTTCGATGCAAAACGACACACTATTCCCTCTCTCTCATTTACTCACACTTTCATGGTAGTAGTAGTAGGAGCAGCTACACACTTCCTCTCTACTCAAATCCCAAAACTTGTGCAATTATTTGGGTCAAAATTCAATTTTCATTTCTGGGTTTTCTTAATTTCAATCCGCTGTGAAGAACCCATAATTTGTTTCCATTTTCTATTTGCATTTATGTTGAGAACTGGGATTTTATTTTGAAATGTCACGGATAAAGACAAAGATACATATATATATTTATACCGTCTCTATTCTCATCAGAAAAGGACAACTTTTTTCCTGGAACATCTGCTATAAATGGAGGGAGGAGGATTGATTGTGTGTTGTTAATTACTACAGTATAGGATGTTTGTCTCTCTGTCCTCTGCTAGCTAGAGAATTTTAGGGTTGTCTCTGAAGAACAAAGCAATTTCCAATAAATAAGTTAGCTTATATGTTGCGAGTGAGAGAAGCATCATCAGGTGGAGGTGGAGGTGAGAGTGATGATAATGAGATGGGTATGGGTATGGCGATTCCTGCATGGCTGCAAGGTTTGATGGGTGAGACATTCTTTGGTGGGTGTGGGGTCCACCAGAACCACAGGAAGAACGAGAAGAACGTCTTTTGCTTGCACTGCTGCATCAGCATCTGCCCCCACTGCCTCCCTTCTCATTGCTCTCATCCTCTTCTTCAGGTATCTTTTGCTTTTTTTTATTTCTGGGTTTCTTTTTTGTAAAAACTGAACCTTTTGTTTCTGTGTCAATGGCTTCTTTGCTTGGTTTTGTATGTGATTGTCTCTCTGAATCCTCTCTTTGTGGCTACTTTTGAATTTCATGTATATAGTATTTTTTCATGTTCTGGTTTTTGTTTTGGTCCTTCTCTTATCTATGGGTGCATTTATGAAGTGGGTATTGACTACTGAAGGTTTCTTCATAAAAATTTCAACTTTTTGTTTGTCTCTCTGTGAATCCTCTATTTCTGGCTACTTTTGAATTTCATGTATTTAGTATTTGTTCATGTTCTGGTTTTGGCTTTGGTTCTTCTCTTGTCTATGGGTGCATTTGTGAAGTGGGTACTGAAGATTTCTTTATAATTCTTCTGGATTTGTGCACACTGTATACTTTAGTCTCTTTGATTTTGTAACCACAACCTTTTAGTGTCTGCTTTTTAGTGCAATGGAGACAAATTTGCTACACTTGATGCTCCACATTGCCTCTGTTACTTTTTGTCTCAATTATAGCCTATGGTTTTCTTTCTGTCTAACTATAAACTTATGGCCAAGTGTTCCTTTTCTTCTTTTAAGTCATCTCTTGGAAGTCCAACTTTTTGGGCGTTGCTTCAATTCTCACCGCAATATTGCTCTTGTGTCTTAAACTTTGCAGATTTTACTATGTGCTGGGTGATTAATTATCATTTGTCATAGGCTCCTTCAGATTTTTCTTTTATTTAATCTGAATTTGCTCACTATCTTGATTTCAACATTCTGTTGTGAGTCTTGAATAATTAAGTAGGTGAAGTCAAATAAAACATTTCATCGGTCTCATATAATGTCGACAGGAATTGAGTATTCAGTTTTCGGTGTTAGACTTTCCATTATTTATATATCATGTGTTCACACTATTCAAGTTATGATAAACTAAAGGAGTGAGTGACATATTTTTTGGGACTGAAGGATTAGTTATCTTGGACCACTAATAGAGTACAATGATTTGATTTTTGTCTCAGCTGAAAGGTTTTGTTTTGTTGGGATGTAGATTTTGTGTGATCCACAATCATGTCCTCCTTGATTCCCACCTTATGTATTTGGCTTGTTTCCCACATACCAATGACTCCCTTTTTATCCATTTCCCCTCTCATCCTTTGCTTTCATGGAAAGTGAAAGCTTGACCCAAGTTTTTAACATATTGCTTCATTTACACTTGCACTCTTTTGGACAGCTGTGGTTGCCTAACTCTTCATACAATACTCCTCACCTGATTTTCTGTATAAGAAGCATTTTCGATTATTACTGCTACAATTTGCATTCTTAATGATTGAATGTGTGTTATCGCCCAGGTGCGACGATATGTTTACCATGATGTTGTTAGACTGAGTGATCTCGAGAAGCTCATCGACTGCTCCCTGATTCAGGTAATTCTGCAGATGATGCTATAATCAATATCAGTTTCTGTTGTTTTTAACTTTTTTTGGTGCAAATGATAAAGGTTCATGTGATAATTTATAATGTGGATTATGTTTGTACAGCCTTATACCATAAACAGTGCAAAGGTGATATTCTTGAAGCAGAGGTCGCAGTCGAGGTCCTGCAAAGGTGCGGCCAAGGTTTGCTTAACCTGTGATCGTGTCCTCCACGATGAATTCAAATTCTGTTCCGTCTACTGCAAGGTTCATTTCGTGCCCACTATTATCCCCCGGATGGTGCTGTCTTTTGGGAGCAGGAGGAAGGGAGCTCCTCACAGAGCTCCTTTTTCTTGATCTATATATACACTGAAAATGATTTCAATTTTGTAATGGAACTTGGTAGCTTGTATGTAACTATTTGTCTCTTTTTTGTTTATGACATTAATCCAGGAGAAGAGTGTTCTTGAAACCGATACATTATGTTCTGAAAAATTCGACTTGTGATAAAACCCTTTTAACAGATGTGCCAAAAATTAATCTCATGTATATACATATACATAATGGAGTTGTAATCAAGACTTTATATTTACAGAGAAGTAAAGAAACTCTAATACACAATTTCAACTTTAACATATTTATATGATGGTTGTTTGTGCCTTTACGGCCCTACTCCACTGTACTGTCTCTGTCTCTCTAGGGTACCCCTCCCAAATTCACCTGTGAACATTTGCATTTATTGTTAACCTGTTTAGAGTTTAGACTGAAGTTGTAGTCACAATAATGTGAAAAACTGATCTTCTTCACTAGTTTAACTTGCCACAATGATGAGATGAGATGATATCATCGTACAGACAAGTAAGAAAGCAAGGAAATGTAATCACACTCACAATGTCACACATACCTAATAATTATCTTATTTTCATGCACAAAACAATTATGTGAAGTTCGTATCAGGAAGAGAGGATAATAATATTTTACCACATGCTTAACATTAAACGCTTCCAATTAATGTGCTTTGCGCACATATTGACAGGCTATTTCCAGTTAAACTTTTATCACAAGAAAAGTTCTTTAATCATGCAGAAAACATTAGAAAATATAATGAGGCAGATGAATGAACCTACAAAACACACTTAAAAATCAACCAGACATGCCGTAAAAAATCTAGTCGGTTTTTAAGAATTATTCAGAAGTTTTTATAGAGGATTAATTGGACACATCGAGAGTGTTACAACATTAAATGCAGGATGCATTTAGAACCTGAAAGGTAGAGGCCAGGTTTTATGAAATATCTTTCTTCAAAAGTTAAGAATTAACATTATTTTGGGTTAAAACTAGACCAGTATAATTTATCAAACCATATTTGAAATGGTTCAAATTTAATTTTACATTTTTGGGTATAATTGTATTTGCATCTTAAGTACAAATCAAATTTAATTAGAGATAAAAAGAAATTGAACCAATTCAATATATAGTTTCTTACACCAATGGTATTTTCAACATTTTAGAGGTAGGTTGTCACAAAAAAATTGTTAGGGTATGAAATTGTCATTTCACTATAGTTAGGTGTATCAAAATGTCATTATCCCTTCTTAAAACATGAAAAATTAACATTAACGTCATTTTGAAAATTTCAGAGGCGGTGAATGATTTGAGTGGTACTATTAGATTAGTTAAGAGGCCTTCAAAATTAATAGTTAATATGGCATTTCCCCATCCTAAATTCTTCAAAATTAATAGTTAATATGGCATTTCCCCATCCTAAATTCTGTGTTGCAATCTTTACCCAAATATGCAATGAGTTTCTTCTTATTCTCAAATGGTTTAATTCACAATATTAAATATATGCTTGCCAAATATTTTATGGGTGGAATCTGGTTCGGGTTAGGGGATAATTTGGAGAAAATGGGATCGACTTGAAGTTAGGGCTTGGATTTTCATAAATTGCGAAAATTTAACGTGTGAGAGGTATATGTTATTTTTCTCATCTAATTATAGGTCTATATTTTTAAATTCCGCCCCGCCCCGCTCTAATCTAAACCTATATTTTAATTTTTAGTTAGCCTAAGTTTAATTAAAACCCAATGTCGATTCAATTTTTCTTCTACCAATTTATCAGTTCAATTGCTGAAATCATATCTTACTGAGATATAAATATACACCAATTAGGGTGTCGTACATGAACATGGTGTGTGGCCCTTAAAGAATTAACAGTCGCGTACACATCGTGTAAGCGACCCTTAATTTTGTAAGGGAGGTGTATGTCGTGTACGTTGCGCTTAACACAACGGTCGTGTACACAGTTTTTGTACGACGTGGTTGTTGACTGGGCCGCGTAAAAACACCATGCGTGTGGCCACTATGGTCAAAATGTTGACTTTCTAAGGTCATCGACGTTTAACCAGTAATTTTGGGCACCAAATAAAATACATTTCGTTAATCAAGATGATGTTATGGAAGTGTATTACATGAAAACCATATTTGTGCGGTTGGTTTAAAAAAGTTTGACATGATTACAATCCATTGAAAGTACCAGTTTAGAGTTAAGAAAGGTTAACTCTTGTAAACGTCAAGCAATCCAATTTTCACATATGAGAGTAATTAAATTATTTTTGAAATAATCAAAATCGTTCTACATTTTGTACATGTAGTGCAATAGAAGAACAAAGAGTTATAGGATAATCGAAACACATATTAGAACTCGTTTAGTCGTTATACACGAAAAACTAGATCTTGACTAGGTTTTCGATTAAGGACAGCGTACATGGATGGGATATGCCGCCCTTAAATGTTTATAGCAGGAAAAAGTCTTTCCCGATTAAATTTTGGGAGCATTTTTTACTTATGGCAACGCACAACCCTTAACAATTTAGGACAATATGTATGTGCGCTACCCTAGTTTTTTTTCTTCTTTATAATCAATCCTCTTCTTTATCTTTGTCTATATTTGCAGTCGATATCCTCTCCCTGCGTAGGCTATCAATGTTGGCTGAAATCTTGTTGCAAGTTTTATAATTTAATGATATGTAGTGTTAGTTTAGCTAATTAGGTCGAAACAGACAAATTAGGGGTAATTTTGTTACTTTAAGGGCAGTTTGGTAATTATTTTAATACCTTTTTTGAAATCAAGATTCATGTACCTAATTAGGTGTAAAACGAGCAAATATGAAGTAATTCTGACCATTTAGAGGTATTTTGATAATTATTGGCTTGGTAGGGGTATTTTTGGATATTTAGGGATAATGTACCTAGTTTGGCAGGAAACAAGACGATAATTGGAATCTAATGACCCTTTAAAAGTATTTCAGTAATTGTTGGCATGATAGGAATATTTTCGGAATTTCAATGATATTTATGGTTAATGTACCTTAATGGGTTGAAAATGGGACAATAATTGGACATTAGTGACTCTCAGAGGTAATTTTGTATGGTCATTTTGATAACGGTTGGCACAATAGAACTAGTTTAGGTATTTTAATGTTAGTTATGATTCATGTACCTGATTAGTCAAAAACATGACATTATTGACCCTCAAGAGGTAATTGAAACGTCCAGTCTTTATATTCCAGTGGCAGTTGAACAACAACGACATCTAATGGATGTCACGTATGAGAAGTATTATTTGAGGCCTTCAATATCTCATCATCTTCGGGGGGGGCTCGCAGATACATGAATGTTGTACATGTTAAAGTGTTGATTTACATTTCATTCATTATTTTTATTTTAAAAAAATGACGGGTCTCTGAGGATATTCTAAAAATCAATTTTTTAAACACACTATCACGTATGTCTTGTGCCATTAGGACATCGATCATGTGTGCTGCCATAACAAACAGCAGCACAATACATTTTCTCATTTGAGGTGGCAATGTCCAATAATAAAATTATTTTAAGAATTATTTTATTCAACCATAATATTCTCAATTTCATGTAAAAGAATTTGGATGTTAATATTAGTTGTCCACATTAAAAAAAGTGTATTTCAATTTCACTGCTTTCGGAACTCTTGTTGACAATAAATGTATCACCACAGTGGATTGGTGGGCTGTACATAAATAGTTGGGCTAAAACCCCTTTGTGGCGGATAATGGACATTTCGTACAAACCTATTGTCTTTTGTACGTTACCTTAGTAATTATTTTGAAATGACACTTTCATAACTTAACTTGTTTTCTCTTTTTAGTATCTGACTATTTTTTATTAAGAACATAACTTTATAATATCAAAAATACCTAAACTACTATTGATTTTGATTTCAATTCTGCCAAAAATTGATTCGGGTAAATCATAAAAATTTCAATTATATTATGAATTCTGATTCACCACCGGACCGCAGTAAACTGGGCAAAATTAAAATCAAAACCAGAAGTGGTTTAAGTATTTTAGTCTACTTATGAGTAAGTTGTAAGTAAAAGTAGTCAAAATACTTTTAAAAAATATATAATTAATTATTGTATGAAAGTGTCATTTTGAGATAGTTAGGTTTAATTTTACGTGGTTATCCCAAAATGAATTTATTACAAATTTTCATATTTAAGCTAGAAATAACCAAATAACTCGTATTAAAATTCCTGTTAAGTCAACTCTAATAACTATAGACGTCATGGTGAATGATTGATAGAGCTTGTTATTTTTGGTGACATTGATTCCACTTCTCGACAAATGAGTGGTGGGCTGTGGTTGAACAAACACAAAACTAACTAAATCTTTTGCTTTACTTCTTTTGAGAAGTGGAATAGAAAGCCTAAAGATTAGGTGATTCACTAATAACCAAATAGGTTGTTGACACATCCACCAATGTTTGGTACATTTCTTGGTCATCTGTCTCACATAATTACTAAACCTTTTTTTTGATTTGGACACCATGCCCTCTACTCTTTAGTGCAAATTTATCTTTAGTGCAAATTTATCTTCATTTTAATGTTAATGTGTTCAAGTTGAAAACATAACAGAAGAGTAAGCATATACGCGTTATTTTAAGTCATGGTCATTGTAGAAATAGATTTTCCAATGCATTCTGATTTGAATTAGATTCTAATTCGATGCAAGTTCGATGTATTATTTACCATCAGACTTTTTATAAGGTATCTTCTCCGGTCAAACAAACCTGATAATATCATTAAATTGTATAATATTTTAATTGTAATGCCATGTGTCTTAATAAAAAAAACCAATTAGAGTTTGTCAATTTGAATTTGAATGCATTGGATGCTATCAATTTTGTCTATATCAATCCATGCAAGGAAATCAAATGAATTGATTAAAATGTGCTTATAATTGATTGTTAATAGTAATAGACCTATTGTATCTTTTCTATTAACAAATATTTTAGGCGACCCAGATGATCGGAAAGTGATTTCTCCATATGTACTCGATTGTTGTTCTATAAACTACAACGTGTAATTTTTCCTATAACTAACCTCTCGGGTGTTTGATTAACAAAAGAGCTTATGTATTATTAATGATTCCTCCCATATTCTACTATGATTCTGGAGTCAATGGAAGTTGAGTACGACATTCCTGTATATGTAATCTTTATTTGGGTGAGACAAGACAATTAGTCATGCATGGCAAGTGATGATCGACCCATACATGATGAGCGTACGTAGTGGAGGGATTAGGATATCCATTTTCTACCTGTCCGCTTAGTGCAAAATTATTGCAACACACCTTTCTTTCTATCTCATATATAGTGTCCATCGCATTCCCTATCTTGTCGTTGCTCTTCTTCTACAAATCATCCACCAAACACATCTATATTTTGTATCATCTCATTAACTCTCATCTTCTATTAAAAACAACATCTAACTAATGCTCACAAACATATCATGGTTTAATTTTCATAGCCCTCCTCTCCTAGCTAGACTTTTAAGGTCATGTCTCACCTCTATGAGCTCTCTGCATCGTCGACAGTCTCACCTCTACGAGCTCTCTGCATGTTGTATCGTATGTATTAGAGAAAGTCATCTCACTCGCTCTCAAGTTTCGCACTAGCGGTCTTGTTAGGTGTGTCTTCACTATCATCTCCATTCACAAATGTCATCCCTACTCGAGAACTCATCTCTAAGCTCCTTCTTCATCCTCGTTGACGATTACCTCGGCCTCCCTCCCGTATCATTACCAACAAATTCATTCTCTACCTTATTTTAGAGCATGTAGTGATTTGAAAATATGTACGAAAAATATCTGACACGAACGGGTATATGTCGTTCAAGACTCGATCTGATGATGCCTCTTTGCTGGTCTCGCCAAGAATAATTTTAATTTTTGCAAAGAATACGATGCTAACTCATTAAATTATAAAATCTAATTTAATTGTCGAGGTTAATGACACTTTTAATATTAAAAAAATTAGAGTCACATAGTATAATTAATCGGGATGATTATTCCCATTTGAATTTATTTTAATTTAATGGAAAATTGAATAATAAATGATAAACAACAAAACCAAGTTTGATTTGATTGGTGGAAGGTCAAGACCGGCGGCTGACGCGTCCAATTTCAGCTGTTGACGACGGTCGCAGATCATCCTTATGAGGTGAAATGTCATATGTGTCCCTAATAACATTTTAATCCTCTTTCTATTAAAAAAATAAGTATGCAAATCACATGATGATTAATATATAATAAATAAATAAATATATAGAAAAGAATATCTCACAAGTTATCCACAAATTCGAGTTCGTGGCAGCTTAGCATTTTATAATGTATTAAATTAAATTAAATTCCTTCCAAAAATGCAATTTCTTCTGAATTAAATTAAACGTATTCGCAATAAAAGCTAGAAATAGTTGGAAGGGCAAAACAGGAAATGAAAAAGTCACCCAATCCCACTCCCACCACCAGAAAGTCTCCTCCGTCTCCAACACTATAAATTTTATTTTGATTTCTTCTCTCAATCTGGGTACTGATCCAATGGCTCCGAGAACCAGAGACCTTCAATTGACTTGTGTCGCCGATGCCGAGGCCGACCTTGAAGACGTGCGGCTCCTCGACTCTTACGAAGACGGAGAATCGAAGGAGGAGGAGGAGGGCATCAGGAGAATTCAGGTGAGGGTCACTGGGATGACCTGTGCAGCTTGCTCCAATTCCGTCGAAGCTTCTCTCAGGAGCGTTAATGGTGTGTTGCGCGCTTCCGTCGCCCTGTTGCAGAACAGGGCCGATATTGCTTTCGATCCCAGATTGCTCACGGTTAGTCACTTTGGGTTTGCTCAAAATTCGATTTTGGTTCTGAATTCTGCTTCTTAACTTTGATCACTGTATGTTTCTACTGTTGCTCGTGAAATTAGATTTCTTGGGATTTTTTTCCTTGTTCAGTAAGTCTAATCTAGCTAAAAGAAATTGGGTTTTTATTTCGTGGGAGTGTTGATTTTGGATGGTTAGAGGTTTATACTATTTTGTTTGATGTTATCAACTGGAAATATTTGATACCCTGAAGCTACAGCAGTTGTTTTGTCTTCCAAGCTGTTGGCATCTGGTAGTGTATTTGTGTGTTTATGACTGTATGTTTCTTGACAATCTATATTTGTAATTTAGGGGTGTTTTGATTGGT
Source organism: Geranium rotundifolium (assembly GCA_963920655.1). Classification (NCBI taxonomy): domain Eukaryota; kingdom Viridiplantae; phylum Streptophyta; class Magnoliopsida; order Geraniales; family Geraniaceae; genus Geranium; species Geranium rotundifolium. Next base: position 27,522,321 of record OY987311.1, on the reverse strand, counting down.
TGTTGCTCTAGTGATCTTGTACTTGTATGTCAATGCAGTTGAATGGATTGCATTCATGTTTTGGTGTTTCTCTCCACTGCAGTCTGTTATTATTGCTGTTCCAGAATTCTAAGCATCATTGGTTAATGCGCCAGTTTCTTTGTTTGTTTGGTGTCGCATTCATGATTAACATCACTGTTTCAGGACAAAGTGACTTGCTGAAACCCATCTACCCCTTTTCCAGATATTATTGCATCCATGATGGTCTCTCTCTTTCTCTGTAGTCTTAAATTGAAATACCATAAAGATTAATTTATGGTTTATGCTTCCCTACATATTTGAATGCAACTATTTACTGCTAGTCTATATGGTAGCTCCCCACAAGTTGTTGCCAAACCCCAAAGAGGGTTCAGCATTTCGGTATATTCATAAGTAGGGAAATAGCATTGTCTAGTTTTACTAGTGCCATGGGGGAAACGTTTCATAACAATGTTTGGTAATTGGAGTAATATTTGATTCTGGATCAATATCAGAACAGTTGCTGAAGTATAGGTCTTCAGATGTTAAAACTTAATTATGTAAACCTGTCTATCATTAAATTTTTCAGTTTGTAGCTATAAAAAGTAGAACCTAGGTAAGTGATTGTTGTTCTTGTATATTATAAAACTGGGGATCTTAATTTAGTTAATTTTGAGGTTTTTAAAGCAATGTGTCATTGTTGCGCATCATATATGCTGCCATAAAGTCTCTTGGTGTTCCATGCGTGAAAGCTAGAATCAATTGATTGAGTTGTTGCCCGACACAGCTGTCATGTTAGCCATTATATGTTTATTATTCAATCACTACTTAGTATGGGTTTTGAACTCTTTGCCATCTCAGTGCTGACCATGTGAGACTTCTACTAATGTATATCATAACTTTCCTAATTCAGGATGAAGAAATCACATCCGCAATTGAAGATGCTGGGTTTGATGCGGAAATACTTCCTGAACCCAGTACGTCTGGTGCAAAGCCTCATGCAACTCTATCTGGACAGTTTACTATAGGAGGGATGACATGTGCAGCCTGTGTGAACTCTGTTGAAGGGATTTTGGGAAATCTTCCTGGTGTAAAAAAGGCAGTAGTTGCATTGGCTACTTCATTAGGTGAAGTTGAGTATGATCCTACTGTAATTAGTAAAGATGATATAGTCAATGCAATTGAGGATGCTGGTTTTGAAGCTTCATTTGTACAAAGTAACGAGCAGGATAAAATCTTACTTGGGGTTACTGGGATATTCGGTGAGATTGATGCACAAATTTTAGAAGCAATACTTATCAACTCAAAAGGAGTGAAACAATTTCGTTATGACCGAATTTCAAGTGACTTAGAAGTTGTGTTTGATCCCGAGGTTGTCAGTTCTAGATCCTTAGTGGATGGGATTGAAGGAGGAAGCAATGGACAGTTCAAATTACACGTGAGGAATCCATATACAAGAATGACCTCTAAAGATGCTGAAGAAGCCTCAACTATGTTTCGACTTTTCATTTCCAGCCTATTATTTAGTGTGAGTATTTTCTTACTTATACTCTTGAAGCATGGAACCCATTTCATCTTGTTACACAAAATCGCAATAGCTTCAGTCTAATTTGATAGATAAGGGGTTGTACTATATATGTTTCCCCACTATTGCGGTTAATTAGTTAGTGACTGAATGCAAGCCCCTATATCATTGTTTCATTCGGAATTCAGTACAGTATTGAAAGTAAAGCCCATTTGCATGTGGTTGTTCACACAATATTTTCAAGTATCGTAGTGAAAGAGAAACATCGTCACTATCGCAAATGACACTCCAGAAGAAAATAAATTCTTAACACTTTGACCCGCTCGATATAATTTAGTTACGGGTTCGCAATTTCTATAACACATATTAAGCTTATTCGATAACTCTCATTTGCTGCTGACACTTCAATTTGTTATCATTTCGATTGATTGTTAACACGTCTTACAACTGGTTTCAGATTCCTGTCTTCCTCATACGAGTAGTTTGTCCCCACATACCTTTGGTGTATTCCTTATTGCTCTGGCGATGTGGACCCTTTGAAATGGGTGATTGGTTGAAATGGGCATTGGTGAGTGTTGTTCAGTTTGTTATTGGAAAGCGTTTCTATGTTGCAGCTGGCAGAGCCCTCCGAAATGGTTCAACTAACATGGACGTGCTGGTTGCTTTGGGAACTTCTGCTTCTTATTTCTATTCTGTGTGTGCACTTCTATATGGCGCAATGACTGGATTTTGGTCTCCAACATACTTTGAAACAAGTTCCATGCTGATAACGTTTGTGTTATTGGGGAAGTATTTGGAAAGTCTTGCAAAGGGAAAAACATCGGGTGCAATAAAAAAGCTAGTAGAACTTTCTCCAGCGACAGCATTGTTGCTTGTAAAGGACAAAGGTAAGTATTTATAACATTTTTTTTTGTAACACTTATGGAAAATGGTAAGCTTACGAGCGATGAATTATTAATCTTTTTTAATATCACTGGTTTCTAGGTGGAAAGTATATTGATGAAAGAGAAATCGATGCTTTGCTTATTCAGCCCAGGGACATCTTAAAGGTTATTCCTGGTACAAAGGTTCCTGTTGATGGGGTGGTTGTTTGGGGCTCAAGTTATGTTAATGAAAGCATGGTAACGGGTGAATCGGTACCTGTGCTAAAGGAAATTGATTCAGTTGTCATAGGGGGAACGATAAATTCACATGGAGTTCTTCATATACAAGCCACCAAAGTAGGATCTGACACTGTTTTGAGTCAGATAATTAGTTTGGTTGAGACAGCCCAAATGTCCAAAGCTCCTATTCAGAAATTTGCTGATTTTGTAAGTATTCTAAATGCAGCAGAACCGTTTATATATATTCCTTACTTATGTTGTTTTGGTAATTATTGGTTTAGTGTTTAAGGATTACATATTTTTTCATTGTAAAACATTGAGTAGCTCTGTTGATAACAAGTGGATGAGAGAAAGGAGAAATATGACCCATGACTCAAAACAATAGCACATTAGAGATAGTAAAGCTACTAAACTACCTAATACCTATTGAAAATATAATGAAGAGAACGCACATACTATATTATCTGACTGGAGAACGCACATACTATATTATCTGACTGTACAATATTGAAATCAGATTTTTTCTATCGAATATCTTGAATCATTGATTGTTCAAGTAATTTGTTTGAATTTAGGGCTCAATTCTTATCTTGGTGGCTATTGGGTTGCAGGTTGCGAGCATTTTTGTTCCCACTGTTGTTGCTCTGTCATTGTTGACATTACTAGGATGGTAAGTTGAAATGACTAGAGGTGCTCTGAGAAGGTTGATTCCTCCTAAGTGATTATTTAACTTTATTAATTTACTATAGGTATATATCTGGAGTTCTTGGAGCTTACCCAAAAGAATGGTTACCGGAGAATGGCAATTACTTTGTTTTCTCCCTCATGTTTTCAATATCAGTTGTGGTCGTTGCATGCCCCTGTGCTCTTGGACTGGCAACTCCGACTGCTGTTATGGTTGCTACTGGCGTCGGGGCCAGCAATGGAGTGCTCATAAAAGGAGGGGATGCCTTGGAAAGGGCGGAAAAAATCAAGTATGTGATATTTGATAAAACCGGCACCCTGACCCAGGGAAAAGCCGTTGTTACTACCGTAAAAGTCTTCACAGGAATGGATCGTGGAGAGTTCCTGACATTGGTGGCATCTGCAGAGGTAACATTATCTTTTCTTAAATTGTTATATTTCTAGTTTGCTCTGGGCATTCGCAATGGAAGAATCGTTGATGTTATCTTTTGATTTACTTAGGCTAGCAGTGAACATCCACTGGCAAAAGCAATAGTTGAATACGCCCGCCATTTTCATTTCTTTGAGGAGCCTTCATCAACCAACAATTCTGAAAATCACAAGGAGTCTTTAATTCCTGGATGGCTTCTCGATGTCTCGGATTTCCTTGCTCTACCAGGAAGAGGCATCCAATGCTTTATCAATGGCCAGCGGGTTTTGGTAAGATTTTGAAATAGACAACAGTAAAAACATTTATCAAGATTTAGTGACGCTGGGACAGAAGAAAATTGTTTCTACTTTATATTTGGTGGTCAACTGATATGAGATGATATAACCTGAACAGATTGGTAACCGGAAATTACTGGCTGAAAATGGAATCGCCATTCCATCCAGCGTAGAAAATTTTGTTGTAGAACTGGAAGAAAGCGCCAATACTGGCATACTTGTTGCATATGATGATATCTTAACCGGTGCTTTGGGGATTGCGGACCCGCTCAAGAGAGAAGCTGCAGTTGTTGTGGAAGGTCTTCAGAAAATGGGAGTCGAACCAGTCATGGTCACCGGGGACAATTGGAGAACAGCTCGAGCTGTAGCTAAGGAGGTCTGTACATCCTTACTAATGTACATATACTTCACCACGAGTGATTCGTTTATTTTCCACTCACTTGTTAATTTCCGGTTATTATCAGGTTGGCATCCAGGACGTGAGGGCAGAGGTAATGCCAGCCGGAAAAGCTGACGTGGTTCGATCATTCCAAAAAGGAGGGAACATAGTGGCTATGGTGGGCGACGGTATCAATGACTCTCCGGCACTAGCTGCAGCAGATATTGGCATGGCAATCGGGGCAGGTACAGATATCGCCATAGAAGCAGCAGACTACGTGCTGATGAGGAATAACCTGGAAGACGTCATCACAGCCATTGACCTCTCGAGAAAGACCTTTGCACGAATAAGGCTCAATTACGTGTTTGCCATGGCTTACAATGTGACGGCAATCCCAGTTGCTGCAGGGGCTCTCTTTCCGTCGCTTGGGATAATATTGCCCCCGTGGGTGGCGGGAGCGTGCATGGCTCTCTCGTCTGTAAGTGTGGTGTGCTCTTCTCTGCTTCTTAGAAGGTACAAAAAACCCAGACTCACTACAATACTGCAAATAACTGTAGAGTAGGAACTGGAAATAGAGAAATATCTTATAGGAAGAGAAATGAAATGGGTTAAATGAGTGTGTGTGATGGAACATATTTTTACTAGTTTTTTTTCTTACATTTCTGTTTATCTGTCTTATGCACCAACTGTGCTGTATAAGTACTTCTACGATCCCATTCAATGTAAATGTAGCTTGTTGTATCATTAGCTTTGTTCATTGTTCTCTCTTGGAGTTAGCAAGTCTTGAATTTTTCAGCATGCATGCTCAATGAATTCAAAATCGAGAACTGCCCAGCATAGATGGCAATCGGGCGTGATTCCGTCCCTGCCCCGTCGGATCGGAGATATAATATATATAATGTTTTTGTTAGGTTCAAGGGTAGGGATGTTAACGAGTTGAATCGTACCTCAATTTATCAAGGTTTGGCTCATAAAAAAGTTTTTTGCTCAAACTTGAACGTTAGGGCTATTCTCTAACTTCTTTTTTTGCAACCAAAACTTCTAATGTTGTTTTCTCGTAATATACCATAAAAAAATTCTGAGCAATTTTACACATGATAAGTGTTTTCTTATGAATATGAAAATACGAACATGAATCATTATAATTCGGGTAATTTAATAGACTATTGACATATGTATTATTGTAACATCTGAAATCATGTATATTATTTCATTTTTAGAAGTAAACTCGTCTAAATTCTTAAATTTATAATTTAGATTAATTTAAAATTTTGCTATAACGTATTTCAAAGCTGAACAATTTTATTAGAGATGCACTATAATAAATACAACGAAGATAATAATATAAATATAAAAATACTCCCTTCTAACCAGAGCTCAAAATGTATATATAACCCAAAACAAATAGTCATCATATATCTTGGCTTATATTACAAAACAATAAATAGATAGAAACACTCGCCGCTCGAACCGCCACGAGGACTACGGTGACCAAACGTGAACCGCCAATAAACAAGCCACTGGGTATGGGACATTTCTCAACTTGGTTCTATCCCGAATCAAAACCAAAAAGAGCTCTTTTCCGGGGTTCCTCACCAAGGTGTTGCAGGGTTGAATACCCGCGAGTGTCGGAACGCTGGGTCACACCCTTCGGAGGACCATTTAACCCCAATGACTTCCATACGTTTGAAACGCAAAACCACGAAACAAAACGAGCATCGAAGAGAATCCCTAGTCAACATAATTCAAACACGCCAAGAACCAAAAATACTAACGAACATCGCACTAACTTTCTCTGTTTCACAAAGAACACAATCGCACCAGGCGAGACATAACTAGCGACAAAAATCGCTCAAACACTTCGAAACAAAATCAACAAACTGAGAGGGTATCGTAGAGGCAAGTAAATTGCCGTCAATGGAAGACTCCAATCAATAGGAGACAGAGGTGGCTGGGGCCAAAGCACGTTTCACGACCGAGCAATCTGGCGATGAGCGGTGCGTCATGAATGACCAAATTTAATTGGCCTTAGACCAAACCAAAGAACATTGTTGTAGATCTAAGCAAAGAAGAGGTCAACTAGAATTGATATCAAAAGCCTGAGATAGAGTTGTTGGAAATTAATCTGTGTGAAACACCAAAATATAATTTATTTATATTTCACCAAAACTATTTATGAACATAAGAAACTTGATCAACGAAATATATAACAAGAAAGATCAACGATTCCTTATATTGACGTGTTACGATAATAAAGAAATGCTCCACACAAGATATGGTAAGAAATAATTAAATAAAAATAAATAGCTTACTATCTCAAATTCAAATTGTAGAAGGAAATAAGACTGAGGCTTGCAGAAGCAATTTCTTTAAGACAATATTTCACCACGTTTCAGGTGCACACATTTCCATGGTGAGTAGTCTCCCAAGATACAACACTCTATCGCTCGAGTAATCTGCACTGAAATACTGAGCAACGGCGAGCAAAATATGAATGTCTCTTCGACAAGAAGACAAGGGAACAAGAATGGAAATTTTGAAGGAAAGATTGCTTTTCTTGAAATGAAATTGTGTGTGTTCTTTTTAATTGCCCAAATTTCACCACAATTTATAGTAACACTTGTGTCTGTTCATAGCAGACACGTATACATGAAAAGATGCAAATGATTAACTGTCATGTATCTAACGTAATGAATGTATCATGTATCTAGAAGAATAGAATGATGCATACATTTTCAAATAACTGCCCCTTTTCTAGAAAATTAAGTACAAAGAATTTAACACTTTCAAGAAAATTCATTCATCACAACAAGAATGTGGAGTAGGGACTCTAAAGGCCACCGTCAAAAAAATTAGCTATAATCAAAGCGAGATCGCCCAGACTCGTTGCGCCCCCGCCCAGATTCGTCGGCTCGTCTACAACTTCGTCGTTGTCATCGGAGAGCAGACATAAACGGACCTAGATCTAGAATTGTCAGCCCCGTCTTTGACTGCTACCACTTCGACCAACGCCCACCTACAATTGAACTAAGAGACGGGTGTTTCGAACAAATCTTTCCTCCACCGCAAGGACGCATCGACGCACAGACTAGAAATTGGCGCCACCACCATGAATCTGAGAAGAAGAAAATAACAAATCCTTAGTCGAAACCACCAAAGCATGTAGACTACTGTTCGCTACCGACGCAAATTCGATGATAAAACTTCTGTGAAGATCCTGACGACAAAGACAAGAAGTAGTGGAGGCAGAGGCGACGCATCGCCTCGCCCCTCTCGCCCAATGCAATAATATCTTTAAATTAAAAAATATTATGGTCTTTACAAAATTAATTTAGAGATGTTTCATGGTACTTATTTTAAAATTGAAGGGAATACATTTTTTTCTGTATTTGAACTTTAATAATCTGATAAAATTAACTAACCGACAAACAAATAAATTATGGTAATAAAAGAGATCTCATGTTGGAGTTATAAATTAAAATAAATAAATTCGTTTTAAACACAGTCAGTTCCAAAATTAAAAAAGAAAATGGTACGTGTTGATTAACGAGCTCCAGCTGGTGAGGGATTCTCCGCTGCAACGCACTCCTATGATTTTCTTATTAACTAAAATAAGAGAATGATGTATATATATTAATTAAATGAATAGGGGAATATTGGAGAAGTAAATGAATCTTCAGAAAAAGACAGTGCAATTTGATACACCTTTCTGCATCAGCGCGCATTCACCTTCAATTCGCATCTTTTATTGTTTTTCTATTACAAAGATTCTCTCTCTCTCTTTTCAAAAATTAAGTTCGTGTAAGGTTAATGACGATCTAATTTTAAAAGCCAAAGATCTACGAAAATGTTTTTGAAAAAGATGGATGAAATTATTATAACATGCACATATTTTTGAGGAATCTTATTTACAAATATATAATATAGTTTTATAATATGATTTACCTTTACATGTAAATTTAATCCGAATAAATAAAATAGGTATACACAATTTTCATACTAACCTAAAATTATAGGTTGACGTATTAGACTTACTTTTCTTAGATTTGTTATATTTTTATTTATGTGTAGTTTGATATGTAAGTATTTTTTACGATGGAAAAAGAAAAAAGAAGTCTCCAAAAAAACAAATTGAAAAATGACATACAACGAAACATGCATATAAACACCTTGAAAAGAATCAAGGCTTAAATACCATGGAACAAGGTAGACCGGAGATTGTCTTGAATGGAGAACTATCAAAATATCAACCTACCTAAAAACTCAAATTGATGAGTGGAGGCCCAGACTGTTATTTAAACTGATGAACAAATTCATATCATTTAGATGTACACCAACACTCCTTTTCACGGACAAGTCGGGTACAGAGACACATGGAAACATACGAGCGGATGTGCATGGATGATCTCCGATCCATGAGCCATAGGATCGAAACATATGACATGTGGAAGTCACGTCCAAAACAGACCAAGCTCAAATACAATGTCAGAAACTCAACCAACTTAAAAGCTCAAGCTGACAGTGGAGGCCCAAACTATTATTTAAGTTGGTTAACAAACCCACATATTCTAGATGAGGTACTCTAACAAGAACCATGATCAGATAAATCTCAAACAATATTAAAGTCGTCGTCCACTTAAAATTGTTGTTGTTAGTGTCCGAAATCAGTTGGGTCATAATATTATAGCATGAAATGTAATAGGTAGTCACCCATAAAAATGCCAACATGTACTCTTTGTTTCTTGAAATAAAGTTTGCCTGCATAGAGATCTTTATATCTCCATAACAATTTTACTCTTACAAACCATAACAATTGCAATAAGTATGATTTTTAATTTAGAGATAAATTTGGAAGAAATATAATAATGTTTCAATGGGCCCGGGCAGTGATGAGAAATTATTTAATTAGGTGATGAAAGAAGTTAATTAATATCAATATCATCTGCACTACATACATATTAGATTACATACGTAATAGAGTCCTTATAATTGATGGTTCAGAAGGGCGTTTGATCACACCACCCCAACACTCAAATAATGGCTTTTGCACGACCGGAGAGGACACTTACCTTTTTATTGCTCTAACTTTTATTTCACTCCACTACACTAGTATATATACCATTATAATAACATGCTATTTATTTAAATTACTCTATCAACCATGTTTTTAATATATGATAAATGTTCATAATATTGCCATACTCATCGTAACTTTGTTCTTATTTAATATTTTATATTTCTTTCAATTTAAAACATAAGTTACATACAGTTTTAATGTAATATTTATAACTCAATTTATTATGCCACCGACTTTAATTTGTTTTTTTTTGACAGCTTCAAATTGTGTGTAATCATCTAAAATATTTATTCAATATGACATATTAGACGTTAATGATATTAATAGCTCGCAAAAAGTGTGCAAGTACACCATTAAATGTTGTGCAATTATTCTAGAAAAACAAAATAATAAAGGGATGTTGTCTTGCTATATATTCAATCTCAATTTCATTCACACATCTGCCGATCGAGAATAGTATAGATATCGTCATGAAGAATTTGTTGCACCCGTTGGTCGATTTCGATTTTGAACTTGAACTTGAACTTGACTCGAGTTCGATCAATCTTAAGTAACGGGCCGATCTCAAGTTGCAGTGAATGGAAAGATCGATGAGGTTGTTGAGATAAACATGTGAATAGAGAGAGAATTGGAAATTATGCTATTGACATTGTAATTTTAACCACACTTAAAAATGTAAAATATGGCATTTGGTTTTGCAATTATCTATTTTATAAATGATGAACACGTTTAAAAATAAGAAGGGACACGATTAAAATGCCCAAATTTTTCTTGTTAATCTTAAATATCAATATCATAAGCTTAAGCCTAGGGGTGTTCACGGTTCAGTTTTTGAACCGAATCGAACCGATCGGTTCGGTTCTTGAAGAAATCAAACCGAAATCAAATCAAAAAAATTTGGTCGGTTTGTCAAACCGAACCAACATGTTCAACTGGTTTTTGGTTTGAGCTGAATTGAACCGAAAATCAGCCACAAAACCAAAAAATTTCATAAATCAAGTAAAAAATGATTAGATTTCGGTCGGTTTTTAGAGAAATTATGTATAATAATTTTACATTAATTAAAATAAAATTTTAATAAAACCCAAAAAGAAAAATCCAATTGAAAAACACTCTAAATTGAAGCATAAACCGGAGGATTCATCATAATTTGAACCAGAGTCGGTCGGTTCGGTTTTTGATCGATTTTGGTTAATTGAACCAAAACCGAACCGACCATGATCAAAACCGACCAAAACCGGCCATTTTTCGGTTCGTTTTGGGCGGTTCAGTTTTTTTTTAACACCCCTACTTAAGCCACTTAGAAGTTCAAACTGATAGGTGGATGCCTAGATTGTTATATAAGCCGGTGAATAGATTCACATTTTTGAAATGTGAGACTATTACACCCACTCTCGTACAAGCCGGTTCAAAATACGCACGTGTAAACAGACGAGCAGGGGTTATGAAGAGCACGCCCAGGATGGTACCAAGTTCTAATATCATATAAGAAGCCCAAACCAATGAAAAACTCAAACTTATAAATAGAGACTCATATTATTATATAAACTGGTGAATAGATCAAGAGACCGTATCAATTGGTCAAAATAATTTATTTATGAAATTAATTTACAACAATTTTTTTACAGTAGTAATTACAATTTACATAAAATATAAAGTATACTAATTATAATTTGACCATTATTATTATTATATATGTATAAAGAAAGCAGTGGAATCTTAGGTTAGGACACTCGAAATATTAAATCTGAAAATACACGAAATTCCAAAAAGGCGGTAAAACGAAAGGGACCCGCAAAATTTGTTTGTGTGCGTTATAGAACCAAACCGCACCCAGTTCCAGCCTTGCCGCGAATCACTCGTCGTCCGATTCTTCCTTTATTTACCATTTTACCACTAGATAAAAAGGGCCTGATTCTGTATATTCCCATCAAGAAGCAAAGAGCCAATCAGCGCATGCACTGCTTGACACGTGGATGGGTCACCTTGCACAGTCACGAGCCATTTCACCGTATATTTATTGGAGAAGAAGAGAGGCTCTGCTTTCACCACTTCTCAAATTGCGTGGCTGCTTTTGCTTCCGCCAAGCTTCAGCACAGAGCAGCCATGGCGGTCACCACCTCATTCTCATTTCTCCTCCTCCTCCTCCTCCTCCTGCCCTGTCACGTTATTTCTGGTATTCAATGTTGTTTTCAATCTTTTCTCGATCGATTTGTATTTGCTGATGATAAGAAAAAGAGCGTAATCGATGCGATTTTATTGTTTATTTAGGTAGTGAAGACGATGGGACGGAGAGCCATAGGATTGATTTGTATCGGGAGATCCTCGGGGACGAAGCTGTCGCAAGGCTTCATCAGCTTGGGAAGGTTTGTTAATCTCATTTATTATTGCTAATGTATTGGATTATCTGTATGATTTTTTAATTAATTACAATCCAACAATAGCTAGCTCTCACCTAGTTTTGGCTTTTCTGATTTAAGCTTACTTAATTTCTTATGCAAATGTTTTAGGTACCCATTTACACCATATATTTCTTATCTCCTTTATTATTGGCAGTTCAAGTGGGATTAGAGTTTATTCGTTAATGTCAATTTGTGCTTATGTCATGTTGAGGCCCTACCAAAGCCCCTTTGCTATTATTGGCACTTCTGAAATAATGTCTAGGTGGTGCAGTAGTTCTTGTACATAAAAACAATTGTGAAGATTATATTTTTGATCTGGTAGGTGAGTGATGCTGATGGGTATCTAGAGAGGACGTTCTTGAGCCCGGCTTCAGTCAGGGCCGGAGACTTGATCCGAAAATGGATGGAGGATGCTGGTTTGAGAACGTAAGCACTTTCAACCGTTTTACGCATCTTGACAGTGTTTTGGGAACTTAACTGATGTATATGCTGGTTCTCAGGTGGGTGGACCCTATGGGGAATTTCCATGGTCGGGTTGACGGGATGAATCCAAGTGCCCAGGCGCTGTTGATTGGTTCTCATTTGGTACTTCACTTCATATCTCTTTATATAATTCCAGTGCTATTATTTTATTCTTTTTGTGCGTGTTGCATTTGAGTGGTGGGTGATGCATGCATTGGTGCTGATAATTGATGGTTCTCTGTTTTATGAAGGACACTGTTGTGGATGCTGGGATGTTTGACGGGGCATTGGGTATAGTTTCTGCAATATCGGCTCTAAAGGTTTTGAATCTTAATGGTACTTTGGCAAAACTGAAAAGGCCGGTAGAGGTTAGTAATATTATCAGCCTCTAGACTTTGTTCTAAATCGTGTCATTAGTGCTCTTCTATGATGTATCATATTGACATTAGTGCTTTGTCATGGCTTGATTCTATATTAATTTGTTTTTGAAGAAAATTCTTCTGTCCTAACTCGAGTCTTGCAGGTTATTGCGTTTAGCGATGAGGAAGGAGTTAGGTTCCAGTCTACCTTTTTAGGTAGTGCTGCCATAGCCGGAATTTTACCAGTTTCAGCATTGCAGATCACTGACAAGAGGTTTCCCCAGTAACTCATGTTATATGGTTACCTGTGATACAGTTGTAATTAGTATTCTAAACCGTCATTTTTTTCCAGTGGTGTGACAGTTCAAAATGCTCTTAAGGAGGGCTCCATACAAACTTCAGAGGAAGAATTTTTAAAGCTCAAGTATGACCCTGCCTCTGTTTGGGGTTATGTTGAGGTATACTTGTTTAATTATGAGAGACTATTTTATTATGCTTTGTAATGCACCTATTTCGGTTCTCTAATTGAAACGATCTCAGCGCTAAGTTCTAATCCTTTACTGCGTCCATATTCAGGTTCACATCGAACAAGGACCAGTCCTAGAATGGGTTGGTTTTCCTTTTGGTGTGGTGAAAGGCATAGCTGGGCAGACACGACTGAAGGTATTCATATCTTACTCTTACATGTTCATTTCAATTTTTACTTGGCAACATGATAAGGCAAACATTTTGTGTATCCAAACCTGAAGCTTGCAACTCAGAAAGTCAATGTAGACTGTTGGAAACATCTGTATTCTGAGTTTAGTGAAAAGAAATTTAACAAATTTACTTAACCAGCCTATCCATTCACTTTGCAGGTCACAATCAAGGGTTCACAGGGGCATGCTGGGACAGTTCCAATGTCTATGCGGCAGGACCCTATGGTGGCCGCTGCTGAAGCAATTGTTTTGTTGGAAAGTCTTTGCAAACATCCAGAGGATTTTTTGTCTCGCAATGGCCGGTTCAACAATATAGCATTGGAATCACTTTCTACTTCCCTGGTGTGTACTGTTGGAGAGATATCAACCTGGCCGAGTGCTAGTAATGTCATTCCAGGACAGGCAAGAAATAACTCTTTGCACTACTGATCTTAATAACAAAAATGGAAATATCTTGTGTTTTGATGACTGATCAAGTGCAACTGTCTGTCTGTTGTGGTAATGACCTTTTGGAGTTCAGGTCACCTTCACTGTGGACATGCGCACCATGGATGACCTTGGACGCGAGGCTGTACTTTACGAGCTATCCAACCAGATGTATCAAATATGTGACAGGCGTTCTGTTTCGTGCAACATTGAGAGAAAGGTACTCGAGTTCGAACTACATAATGCAATTGCAATAGCAATTCAAAGTATTAACTGGTAGCACAATGGTTTAACATGTTGTGGGAATGATTGTTGCAGCATGACGCAAATGCAGTGATGTGTGATTCCGAATTGAGTTCACAGCTAAAGTCGGCAGCTTATGGTGCACTCAAGAGAATGACGGGTGAGATTGAGCAGGAAGTTCCGGAGCTAATGAGCGGAGCAGGGCACGATGCAATGGCCATGTCACATCTAACCAAGGTATTTATCATTATTTGTATTTATCTGCACAAACACAATGATCCAGAGAATGCAACTTGATATTATGATGTGAACGAACAGGTGGGAATGTTGTTTGTTCGTTGCCGCGGAGGCATCAGCCACTCCCCTGAAGAGCATGTGTTGGAAGATGATGTTTGGGCTGCTGGGATGGCAATACTGGCATTTTTAGAGACTCATATGTAAATTTGTTAGGCTAGGTCAGGTCATTATTGTACAGAGACAGACAGTTTTAGTATATCAATAAATATTTGTCAATTGTATCATAAGACAATCAATCTGCTGCTGTCGGGCACATATGCCAATTATAGCTTAGGTATGATCTTGATCTCAATTACCAGAGAATGCGTAAAAGTAAATTTATTAATGTCATTCTTTAGCATTTATATGTAGATTGGGTTTTTACTGTAGTGTGTATGGATTTGTAGGCAAGAGATTACTTCAATACTCTCTTCATTTAGTTACCAGTGAATGTAATTAAATACAATTTACCGATCTTAAACAATTATTGCCTCTCGATTGAGGAAATTTTAAGTCATAAACATTGCTATATATCTGATCTAGAGGTTTGCCATTTTTTTGCACCATGGGAAAAGAAGATCTTGTCAATTTTAATTCAACACAAATTTCATATTTATGTTTATAATCAATTTAAAATTTAGGGATGTATTCCAAATTTATTAACCTGATTTATATTATGTCATAAACAATATGAGTCCATTGTTAATATGTCCAAGCCTACCATGTCATAAACAATATGAGTCCATGATATAAGCAGAATAAACACAGTTCTTATTCATATTCATTAATTTAGACTTCCATGAAATGACATTACATTTTCACAACACATTGGAAACATAGCCCCCTTCTCACAAACATCCCGCTCTTACTTAATACAAACTTTTAGAATAAAAAACATAGTAAATCATGTGCATCTAGGCTGCTTTCCTGTACAAGATTCTTACGAATGTCTGACAAATAGAAGCCATACTGTAGTGTTACATGTTTTCCAGAAGTTATCTTCAAAATCACTATACATGTTTGTGGGACAAAGGTGTCTAAAATGACAAACTTAAAAATATGTTTCAACTTATGATCGGGTCAATTTGAGCCGTGATTATGGAACACTTAAATTCGACCTATGAGAGATGTGAAACACATTTACATAATCTAGCATATGATATCTTTCCAACAGTATATCAGGAGCTCTAAAAGGACAAGGGGTGAATGAGAAATTGAACCTCAAAGAATGTCACTTGAATCCACTTGAAATAGTGTTGAGAAAAATGAGTTGTGCTAAAAAATTGTGGGCCGAAAGCCCGCCACATTTTTGCTAAGGCTCAAAACGAATTTTCAACTTGTAAATTGGAAATAATATTCTCCAATGTAATTCAAAAATAAATATTTTCTAAATTAGTAAATTTGGGAATATATATATTTTTTTTGTGAAATCGAAAATAATATTCTGCAACTTGCAATGTGAAAATAACGCAATATTTTCGGAACATTTTCACTTGCAATGTGAAACCTTTTTGTTGATTTGTAAAAGGAAACTAATTTTGACATTTTCAAAAAGGGACCTAAAACATAAACAATTTGTTAACATTGTCCCAAGTGGATTAGGCATCCTGCTTCCTTCATTTAGATCTCGAACAATGGCTAGATTGTCTGACTCTAAGCCTATCCCCACACCTTCCCAACCATTGCTTTTTATCCAACGCAATTCCTTTCGGATACCCATCGTCGCAACAATTGTCTAGTTAGTGATTCTCGATCTCGTTAGTGCTTTGGCATCAACAAGATGGGCAAAGTAATCTCGAAGTACAAGGCCCAACTCATGTGTTTGAGTCAGGTCACACCGCCGCATCAACGTTGACTTTTATTCTCCCTTGCAGAGTCGGCCCTATTATATAGCGAGATAAGTTGTTGCTTAAGGCCTCAATAAATTTTAGGCCCCAATTTTTACTAATGAATTAGTTATTAAGAGGCCTAAGCCAATAATAAACCAAAGAAAGAAAGATCTATTTGATCTTGAAGTCTTCAACACTTTGCAGCACGTGTAAAATACATTATTTTGATGGTGTTTTAACCATTCCATTTAATTACATGCAATATTGTCTTTTCTTTCAATTTTATAATTGAAATTCAATTTTTATATTACTATAAAATTAATTTTGTATCGAAACAATTTATTACACAAATATGCTACCACAGCAATGAAAATAATTTTATAGGATAAAAAGTCAAAAAATAAAATAGGGATTTATCCAAAATTCACATGCAATCAACAATACAGAACTCCTATATATATAGGCCACCTTCCAACCAAAACGTCCACCAAAATTTTCACTCATTATCCTATTCATCATCACTATCAAGAATGACTAAAACACATCTTGAGCCTGTAAATTCTCCAACTGATCTTTCACCCCCAACATCAAGCTCATGGATCAATATTAAGGTAAGACAATTCATTATATCATATTTCAATAATAATTCATTAAATTCCATCCCAAACTGAAATATCATATGATTTACACATTTTATCTAATGAACTAAATAATCATCCTATATATAATAGATGACTTCGGGATATCATATGGTAATGGAAACTACGACCAAAACAAATATCTTATTAATATGAATTTAATTGACATTTGAGCTTGCAATTATATGATTCATCAATGAAAATGATGTTTCAGTTGGTGAAATTGGGTTTAAGATTTGGCAAATTAATGATACAAATGTTCATAAATGTGTTTGTAAGTGCCATTGAGTTATGAAAGTTATGAAATTTGTATTATCAATTGTTGTGCATTTTAAAAGAAATGACGGTGCTTCATAAAAATAAATTGAAGTCTCAATAAAATGATGATAAGTTTCAGTATTGAAAATGCATGAGAACAAAAAATTTAGGAAAAAATTTCAGTGTTGTATGGAGCTGATAAATGAAGATATGGAGGTGAATAAATGATACTATCAACTTCAGTAAATGAAAAACATGTGTCAATAATTGGTGATAATGTTGCAGAAATTTATAGTAATAATTTTTTTCCCAGTGTTATTGAATGGTATCATATTGTAGATTATAATTAGTATCAAATTTATCAATTAACATGCATGGATTGACATTATTGCCTCGTTATTCGTTTGCATAATATATTATCTAACACCACACTGTATATATATACTCGATGGAGTTCTGCCCATTTACTAGCGTGGACAATTAGCACCAAAGTAGCGTGACATTCAGAGCTGCCTTAATATTTAGTGAATGCATCTCGTCTTTTGTTTGGCTCTTCAATTGCTTCCTCAAATGTTTTAAAAACAAGCAACCTCGATGTTTATGACTCAAGAGATCATAACGCCGACAATGTCTTTGACCCAAATGAATTCCTTCCTTACTCTGAAGTTAAGGAAAAATATGTTCATGTAGGCAAAAGTACTTGTGATGTTGCATGTGTTCCCGGAGATGCATGTATCCCTAGCAACTCCGAATATGCAAATGTGAAGGATACAACTAGTTAAGTATAGTATTTGATTGTGTTTTATTCTGGGTACCAGTACCCAATTTTGTTCTCTCTAGTTACTGCCAGTTATGCAAATCTCTCAACCATTTACTAATGAATCCATCACCTCTTATATCTTTGTCTCAATTAAATCATGCATGTTACTTGATACAGAAATGAGATATCAACCACTTTACTACGAAGAAAATTCTTTTTTAATCGGCAAAAGAGAGGTTTATTATAAGAGCAACCCCAAAATAGAGCTTTATAAGAGATTTACAGCAAGCTCAAAACTTGCAAATCAAAAAAGTTACTACCCTAGTAAAAAGAAATCAATAAACTCCAACTCACAAGAATACAAAGCTAGCAAAACATGAGCTCAATCTCTTAATATATATATGGAACATTTTCACTCATTATTGTCACACAATGATTTTCATTTAATGATGTTGGTATCACCATTTATAAACCACTATATTTTCATAAATAATTTCAATTCATTACTGAAGTCCCGCACTGCCGCATGGTGCAGTACGTGCTCTTCCACGGCCTCGGCTGGGGTTCGAGCTCATGCGAGAGATTCGTGGGGTGCTTTGGTGGGGAAGTAGTTTCTAGATGGGTGGGATAGGTAGATTTCGGTTGGGCCGGGCATATTTCCTCATGCATTTCGCCATATCTCTGCTACGCTTATGTCGGTTCGTGTCTCGGGCTCTTGCTCCAAATCACCACCCAAAATGATTACCTCTGGCCTAGTCTTCCCTGCATCATCACTATCAACCTTGTGTATAACTACAAAGTAATCTAATTACACAAATTCACTACTAGTGGCAAAAATCACATGTCTGAACACTCAATCTTCATGATCCAAGCACAGCCAGGAATCCTCCTTCAGCTCAGACTCCACCTTAATCGTCAAACCCTCGTCGTCACACTCGAGGAGAGAACTTGGCCACCCTTGAGAGCTTGTCTTCGTAGCACTAGAGAGAGAAGTCCAAAATTTTCAATTGCTCATTTCAGTTAATTCAACTCACAACCCACTTCTATTCCATTATTCATCGTGGGCATGATTAAGAATAAGCACAATTACGTGAACATCCTTTTTCAATATTATTTAATCCCCATATATCTTAACAAAATATTAAATTTATCTTATTTAAGTCTTAATATTAGCAACAAATCTCAACCGTCTGCTAACGCCTCACAACTGTTCCACGTTTTATAATTTAAGATTTTGTTTTTCAGTGATTACAACCCTATACTTTATAGTATAATTTACTAAAAGAAGTTTTATATATCAATACGTACAAGGATTCAACTTACTAAATAGAAATATGTCAAATTAAAACATCTATTAAACTAATTTATGGAATGATTATCTTATCGTGTATTTTAATTTTATAAAATTATATAATAATATTATTTCTAAAATTATTATATTTTATGTTTATAATTATCAAATTAATAAAAACATAAAATTATTATTATTAAGAGAAGGCTTAATTCAAAATATTGCTTAAGGCCCCCACAACTATAGGGCCGGCCCTGCTCCCTTGTTCCGGTGGCACTCAATGTCTTACATGCCGTCTTTCCAATCTAATCTGTGACGAACGAGTTGGTGCAAGTTATAGTTACACCAGTCCCCAAAATATGTTCTTGCAGATGCCAGTAAAGATGAGAAATTGAACACCTCATTATTCCACATTATTTTGTTCCTCCAACACCAAATTTTGTACCATATGGAACACATGAATTGAAAGGACTTTAAGGGAAAGTTGTTATAGAGAGAATCAAACCTGCTTGAGAATGATCCTTCATTTAAGATTGAAAATCCTGCCCTCGAGGGCATTTTAGTCATTAAAAAAATAGTTAACATTTTTTGTCGCATAACAGAGTTAAGTGTTAACCTTTTAAACTTGAGGGATCGAGAAAAAAAATTCAGACTTGAGTGACTAATCCTAAAATGAAGTTTCGGCGGGTGTATTGATATGTAATTATCCTTACATCTTTCTTGAGACTTCTTACCCTTTTTGGAGTCCATTATGACCTCCACAACATTTTTTCCTGCCATAAATTGACTGGCAATATTAGATAATTTTTCGATGACTTTTTTGTGGTCTTCCTCGATACGTTGTCTAACAACCAAGTCCTTTTAAGGGCCTAAGACGAAATTAAATAAATATCCCAAAAAATGAGGTATTTTCAATATGAGACTTGACTATTTAGAGGTTTTTTTAGAAAGATGTTAGGGATGAACTAGAGTACAAACATCATTTACAATACAAACGTTAGAATAACTATTAATCGTTGAATCAATAACATAGACCGGTGAAGATGAAACATAGAAACGTAGCCAAAATACATACAAATTATAGTCAACAGGGGCAAGGTGGTAAATTAGATTTGAGGAGTTGTAAATCGTCTCCTGATATCAAGGAATCATTGATTACACAATCACTATAAAGGATACTGTAACCCACGTTTCTAAATCATTGTTACCTTCGACCTTATTGCTGTCATGGCAGAACCGAATTCTTCTGGAGGTAATTTCTTGCTTTCTGTATATAAACAACATTCAACTAGTATATACTAAACTGTCATTGAGGATGATCTGTATGGTGTAGGAACAACAACAGTGACGATTGGTTCTGCAGATCAACAAAATACTTTAGGTAATTCACATCTATATTGCAGATATGAATGACAGTTTTAATGTATGATGACACATTTTGTAATAGCAATTGGTCAAATAACAGATGATGATCAGGCTGGTCTAGGAACAACAATAGCGACGATTGATTCTACAGTTCCACATAATACGACAGGTAATTCACATCCATATTTCAGATCTGAATGACATTTTTTAATATGGAGTGTATGATGACACATTTTGTAATAGCAAATGGTCAAATAACAGATCAAACAGACAGATGGTCAATAGACTTCAATGGTGGTTATGTGCCACACTGCCCAACAAGTTTGAAACCGTCAATTGGAATGTCTTTCGCAACGTTAGATGGTGGTATTGATTACTATAGACCCTATGGTAAATACTGCGATTTCATGACCAGACTAGGTACTCAAAAGTCATCGAGAAATGCAATCACTCTTAAATATGTTACTTGCTCTAGGGAGGGTGAGCATATTACCAGATCTGCCGATGAGGACGAGAAGATTAAGCAGTACACAAAAAGGAGATGTATCATAACACGCACAAGTTGCAGAGTTATGATATCGTTCAAGATTTCGCCGACTGGGAAATACGTGGTGGTAAAATTCGTTGAAGCACATAATCATCCCTTTTATAGTGCGGAGCATTTCCAGCAGTTTCGGGGAAATAGGAACTCGAATGACACTCAACGACAGTTTGTTATGGACTTTCAAAAGGCAAACATAAGTGCAACTTCTGCTTTCAATGTATGCAGTGCAATTGTTGGTGGTGCAGAGCACGTTGGAGCAACTGCAGATGATTTCAAGAACTGTCAAACACAACTGAAATTATACCTATCTGAGGCTGATGTTCAAGTTGTAATCAGCGAGTTTATCAGTGACCAGGTGGCTGACCCATATCTCTACTATGAGTATGACCACGACCAAAACGACAGACTCACGCATTTGTTCTGGCTGATGGACTTTGCATACATAATTACGATAAATGGGGCGATAGAATTTCATTCGACAGCACATTCGGGACCAACAGGTAAACACTTAAATGAATACTACAGATTTTCCATTTTTGCACAGAAAAAAAACAGAACTCATGTTAAACCACAATGATGAGACACCATTTAGTTTTGGGATGACACATAATACCATGAACAACTGTGTATATGACACTTTGTATTCGCCTACATGACACATGGTAAAAATGTTAATGGTGTCTACAAAAATAAATTGCCTACACAATGACACTTGCTATGCGACTACATTAAACACATCTATATTGATACTGACGACAAAATGGATGTGTAGGTACTCCATGGTATTCTGCCCGATAACTGGGGTTGACAACCATGATCGTTGTGTAACGTTTGGAGCAGCACTAATTTCAAAAGAAGACATTCCATCCTTCATATGGGTGTTCAACTGTTTCATGCGAGCCATGAAAGGTAAAGAACCGTTATGCATCATCACTGATCAAGATGCCGTAATGAAAAACGCTATAGGGCAAGTGTTCACCAATACAAAACATCCTTACTGTATGTGGCATATAATGAGAAAACTCCTGGAGAAGGTAAACTTGTTGGTCCATTTTCATATTTTTTTGAATATAAAGTAGTGATAGTATCATTTGCGCTCATAATACTATACACACTTGTAAACAGGCTCGAAAGACCATACCGTTGAC
This sequence comes from Geranium rotundifolium, assembly GCA_963920655.1. Classification (NCBI taxonomy): domain Eukaryota; kingdom Viridiplantae; phylum Streptophyta; class Magnoliopsida; order Geraniales; family Geraniaceae; genus Geranium; species Geranium rotundifolium. Next base: position 27,500,152 of record OY987311.1, on the reverse strand, counting down.
GAGCTCGTTCCACTCACGATTAAATTCCATTGTTTGGACAGACCGACTATCGCCAACTGAGTTTGAAGTTAAGTGGAATACAATAATTAACGACTATGGACTAAGCAACAATGACGCATTGTCAATATTGTATTCGATACGGGCATCATGGATCCCTGCGTATTTCAAGAATTTTCCAATGGCAATGCTGCTACGAACTACTTCACGGTCTGAGAGCCAGAATAGCACGTTCGGTTTCAATGCTAGTAAGCTGTTAACACTAAAGGAATTCATGTGGAGATTTAATGGTGTGCTAAATTCACAGCGGCGAACACATTGCAAGCTTGTGGCACAGTACTCCGCTGGAGCTCGTCCAGCAATGCGAACGATGACAGATCTAGAGATTGATGCGTGGAATGTATTCACCAGACCTCTGTTCAACAAGGTTCGGATGGACATCATGGAGGGAATTTTCTCCTGTGGTGTGACTGATGTTAACAGGAATGACAACATAGCTACCTACACGGTGAAAAACACAACTTATGGTGATGTAACGGTTGATATGAATGAAGACACCAAGCACTGTTGTTGCAAATGCAAACGTGTTGAAGGTAAATGACTAATTTGTGTACATATTTTGTCTGTGTTGAACACTGCACAAATTGGTCGAATACCACGATCAATGTTGAATGAGAGGTGGTGTCGTGAAGCCCCGGGGACTTCAAGAACTTCATTCATATCATCATCACAAGAACATGATAATAAGGTTAAGAATTTGCTACAAATTGAGATATGGTCTACTGTTCAATCTGTTATGAGCAACATCAAGACAAACGATGAGTTGGAGACTCTATTAGCGGTCTTGAACAAACATCGTGCATCACAAGAAGAAAATGTGATTCAATCCGCGAAACAAAAGAGGAAGACTATTGAGGAACTGACCGGCATAATTAAACCATCAAGTGTGAACGTGTACATACCAGCTGTATGCAAGAACAAGGGAACTGGTCGGAGACTACAAAGTGAACGAGAAAAAGCAATAAATTCACAACAAACAGAGGCTCTAAGAAAATGTGGTTACTGCAGAGTTGAAGATGACCACACCTCTAGACATTGCGAGAAGAAAAAGATTGAAGAGGCTGCTAGGGCCTGAGCATTTGGCCTACTTATATGAGTTTTATTTTCTCCATATCATGTTTCATGAGTGTGAACTTTGTAATCCAATATTTGGATTAATAAATAAATTAGTTTGGTAATGTGTCATTTGTGAGCAGTTGCTTGTGTCATATGGTAGTGTGCATGTGTCAATTATGTTTTGAACATTTAGAAGATATTTTTATATTTCAAATAAAACTACCCATTATTTGAATTCAAATGGTCACCCATGTTTGTTGCGACCATGTATTCGAACCGTCCCACAAACCGTCTGCATTCCCACAACATTAATAAGTGTTGCACTATAAATGTGTAGGATGTTTGTCTGCTGTCAATACCATAATTTTGGAGTCCAAATTCATGGGTAACAAAAGATCTATCTCCCCGTCGTCCACAGAAAAAGCGTCGAAGCAACAAAAAGTTTCTAGGTCGACACCAAGCACTCCAGATGTTCAACCACCACCTGAGATTCACTTTGATTGGTCTGCGTATGGAGACCCAGATGAAAATGAAGAGGCATGTTCAGAACGAGGTAAGGTTCATAAAACACCATCAATAACAACTTCTAGATCTACGAGCTCAAGTGAGTCAGCGCGTGACACAAACGCGGATGAAGATGTCACTGAAGACCCAGACGATTCGAACCGGGAGGACTGGTATTCTCCAGGACTTTGGCCTCCAGAGTGCGAAACAGATACAGAGAGCGAAACCGACAAATCAAATGGAGGTTCCGGAGACTCTGCAGAAAAAACTGATGATGATGATGATGAAGACAATGACACAAGTGGAGATGGTGGGAATTCGCATGATGAAGACACCGATAACAGTGGTTATGTTGGTGATGACGAGATCTAGGTTAAGAACTTACGTGAACATGTATGAGACAGATTGTTCCTGTGAACTGTTTGAATTAATTTGCGAACAATAAATTTGAATCATACTGATGTTAATTCGAATTTATATTATAGATGATCCATCATTATGTGTCAAATGTATGATGACACATTCCACTATTTACTTATAATTAAAGCGACATATTCCAGTAGTTATTTCAAATGTACGATAACACATTACCGGATGTTAAAGGCAACTGGTGTTTGTACCAAAATTACTATGATCATATAGAACAGAATTTACTCATTGCTACAGAGATGTTGTTGTTGCATTCAGAAATTCATATTGGTAAGACTAACATTTCGATTTAAACAAAAAAAACTAACATTTATTATAAACCACCATAGTGATTCATACGGATATCTAACAAAACAACTTAAGAGAAGTGTATGACAAACCAAAAACATAATATAAAGTTCAAACAACCATATCAGTTAACATCACTTCTACTTCTTAACGTATAACGATGCTACTGATTCAGACGACGATCCTTAATCTTGAATACGACACCATTCTGTTGATAATACTCGATTGCAGTGTCATATAGACCATCCCATGCAATATTACGCGACCATACCAAAATCTTGTAAAGGATACGAACGCGGAGCTTCTGAATCTGTGTAGCCTACAATTTATTTGAAACAACAAATGATTCAATAGTCTGTCCCAACATTATGATTACTACAGTTTAAAATAAGTGTACAAGTTTTATCACTTACGGCATTTGGCCTCAGCTCAGCCTTCCAGTGAGAAAGTCCCATGTAATTCTCTGCGTGCCACATAGCAAAGACGCCAGAATCGTGCCCGTTAAGAATACTTGGACATGGTAGTTTGACCAAAATAATGCCACTCTGCATCAGAATCCTGGCAGTTGGTGCATCAAACTCAGAAATCATGGAGCAGACCCCTCGTTGCTGCACATGAGTACACTAATTATTTTCCTACTCACACTAAACCGTTATAAATTAGGTTGAAAATATAATTAACAAATGAAACTTACAATGTTCTGTGGGAGGAAACCATATCTGTTCCCATCTTCCTGTTGCGTGAGACTATGATCAAACAACTCTATAACATGATTCTTGCAATCAAAACACATCACGAAATGCAATTTCCCAATATGTGCAACCACTGTAATCTACAGTAAAAACATAATTATGTCAGTCAGTTCACGACTACTAAATTTTAGTATAACACAATAATTGACAGAATTATAAGAATCACCAAATCAGCCTTAATGTAAGCAACAAATGCTTTTTCAAGTTCTTTCTTTGCAGCATCTCTAAATTTTCTCAAGGACAACCTGTGATACATAAACACATGTAATCAATAGCATGTAATAAACAACAGATACATATTATAAACATACGTTTGTATATGATTACTCACTGATGGAGATGGGGATATAAAACATCTGGCAGGGCCATCTGGGTCGCGGAGTTTCTCCACGTCATTTAGGTACCTCATCCAAGCATCAACCACTTTGGACGCGACATCGTTTCGATGGTTAATGGTTTGAACATGTTCTAGATGTAATGAAAATTTAGCCATGTCCTCTAGGTAGACATATGAACTTGCAACAAATAATTTAACATTAATACTATTCATGCATTTAATTTACGAAAATGAATGTATATAGTTCGAGATAAATTTACTTACTTGAACGGAGTCTCGTTGACTCCCATTATGTATTCGAACAGTTTTGTTTCATGTGACTTGAGCTCCTTCCTGAAGTTTGTCCTCCGTTTAGCGTAAGGGGATAACAGTACCCGCGGAAGTCTAGTGACACGTTCAAACCTGGGGCGAATAACAACTTCATCAACATCATCTTCTTCGTCATCATCGTCCTCTGATGCGTCGTCATCAATAAATTCATCCATTAGATCCCTCGGAGTAATTGGGTCGATACCAGATATAGTACCAAAATTAGTAGGTGTTGAATGTTGATGATCATTTTCTTCGATTCCTGCATGATCATTATTATCTACTCCATCTGATGTAGGCCTAACTCCATTATCGACAACATCTGGCGTTCCTATTCCATCAACACCAAGAGAGAACGATGGACCATCTCCTCCAACATCATGGCTCGCACCTGTCTTGATCCCTTGGTATAGTGAAGCATAATCTTTCCGTTTGAGACTATCCCATATCTTGTCGCATTCTTCCATCACATGAGGGTCTGACCAGTATAGGTCATCTAATGGACTCCTGTTGCCCATTTCGTTCTCCGTTTCCATTGCTGGTGTAGCATCTTCTTCTGCGTTGACATCAAAACATGCTACATATGACTCAACAAGGTTGCTGAGTTCCATCAAATTATTCCCAATATTCTTCTTCAACTTATGTATCTTTTCCAGTATGCATTGCATCACATATTATATAAGCACCAGTAAAATAATCACTATTCCATAAGCTGAAATGAATATACCTTGTTACAGATTAACAATGGGTTGCTATTCTGTGGAGGATTCTCTTCACCTTCAACCTCCATACCATCTGGCTCCTCGAGCTGGGGAATTGAAACCCTATCAGGTACAAGGAATCCCCTCCCAAACGAGCTGTCTTCTTCTTCTCTTGCAACTCGTTCCATTACTATGTTATCCGTTCACCCAGTAAGAGTGGGATACACTCTTGGAACAACGTTATTAAACCGCTAGAATTCAATTCTATCCAGATACAGAAGCTACAACATAAATATAAACACTAAGTATGTGACATATATAATGTTAATATACAAATAAAAACAGTGTGAAATCAAAACAATTACCAGCAGAAATGTTAGAGGACCATAGTACCAACTCCTCTCATCACCAGGACGAGCTTGCCATTCATACTTATTGAGAATTAGACTTTCGACAATTGGAGCGTACCAATTAAATTCTGGGACCCGATCTGTGTCTTCAATAGCTTCCCAGAATTTAAGGTTGACAAAACGGCTAGTACCAAATTCAATCATAACAGTAGAAAACATTACCAAGAAGTTCTGACGGAAGAGAACACCACCGTCTTTTTGCTCCCTCATTTTTTTTGTACACTGTACGAGGCAAAACTGCAGATGTAGTTGCCCCATACTGTGCCCTCCACGCAATCAGCCCTGGATAATTAGATGTTGGTCCTTTTGGGGTAACGTCAATACCTCCGCGAGGAATACCCAATGTAGCTTGAACGTCAAGTTCGGTAATACGCAACTGCTTCCCATTGGGGAGCAATATTGACATGCTTGTCGGATCGAAGTTGTCAACAAGCCAGTAACCAATAGTTTTTGGTATCTTACTAATACCAAGCTTAACCATATGACCAAAAACCATTGCATCCAGATCAGCCTTCTGTGCTGCTGTAAACTTCTTCATTGACTTATACAAACCATTAGGTGATGACCTAGTGTGGATCTTCAGCAGAGGTGTTTGGCCAGGATTTGCATTTTGCTGATCATTACCTCCATTTACTGGAGCAGGAGGATGTGGGGGTGAATTAGGTGGATTGGTATCAGTTCGAACTTGAGCTCCACTTGGTCTCTACATGCTATTAGATGATTGACCCACCGACACCTCGGAGGTACTGATGATGCCTTCCTAGGTAGGCAAATTTTTACCCCATGAATTGTACGTCTGCATCTCATTGTTCTAGTACCAGATGATGACGAGTAGCGGACACCAACATCACCGCTGGCCACAATCCTCATTCTTTTCAAACGACTAATAAGGGGTTCATGATCCTCAAAATTAGAGTCATCCACCACCATATGCATAGCTTTTTCTATATATACAATAAATTGTAGGAGTGAGTATATAATCCACATAATCAGAAATCATGCAATATTCAACAATGACTCACTTGGGTGCTTACCAACTCAACATACACATGACACATACATATGTAAATGACACAATGTATACACATGACATATGACAAGAGTTAAGTTTATGATGACAGATTATAGTCGTATTAAGAGTTGACACATCTTAACTTGATGAAGGCAGATGACATATAACATTAGCATATAAAAACCTACCTAATGTACAAACTGCATGCAAAATACAACAACATTTAATTTAGAATACAGCAACATGATGATTCAATAACAGAATCCCTTGTATAACATCTATTCGACAAATTGATCAAAATCAATAAGTTGAATAGGTCATTTTATTCTAGATGAAATGATATTTGTACCATAAGCACATTACAGCCAACTATTTTAACAACCCCCCTTTGTAATAGGGAACTGTACTACTTTGACAACCATGCAACAGACATAACAACAGAAAAGTGAACTCAGAACAAATATACTCAAACCAGTAAAAATTGCATGCAATATATGATAGTCACCCGTCCTCTTGATCTTCGGGGTAGTATCTTTCCTCTGGGATTTTTTATTCTTGGGTGCCATTTGAACAATAGATCAAACTATAACTAATGATCAAATAGAAGATGAGTGAATAACTTTCAACACTGAGCTAGGTATTTAAACAAACGTGCCACTACTAACCTCAATTAGGGTTTCAGACGAAGAATCGTAGAAGATCGAGTTTCTTTGAAGCTGGAGATTAGGTTTCCTTCAAGCTGCAGAACTCAGAGAGAATCACTCGGTGATTGATTTTCATAAATTCGAATTACCCAAAATTTGTGTAATGATAATCCACAGAATCAATCAATTCGGTGAAAATACCAGCGTACCCTTGATGCTGCTTGCAATGACACTTGCGCCATCCAATAAACACTTTAATTACATTGACTTGCCACCGCTACTTATGAAGAATCTGATGCGTCCATTCTTACATCGTGTGGTAACAGGTGGGTTCGGACATTTGTACTCCACCAACATGTTTGTACTCTAGCGCGACCCAAGATGTTATTCATATGAGTTGTAGAGTTTTAAGAAAAAAGCTTAAAAATACAAAGCCTTTTTATTTTCAAAAGAAATGAGTTTTCACTTGATTCCGCATGTCAAATATAAGGTGGGCCTAGGAATAATAAGTCCAATATAGTTTAGGTTTGATGATATAAGGCCCAACAAGTTGCTGGTCCAACTCTAAAACTGCATCTCCTCCGGGGACCGAGTTCACTCAGGCAACTCGAGTTTAATTCAGCTCTCAACCCAAAAAATCCACTCCAAATCAGTAAGCTCTGCTATGATTTGCTTATTTCTTTTCATTCCTATCAATCTGGGTTTCATTGATCTTCATCGATTCTTTTCATGATTGTGAATTCAATTGTATTTGTCTTTACCCATTTCATCTCATAGGGTTTAAGTCTTGGGTAGTTGTTTCTAGGACTTTCTGTCCTGTGCACATAATCTGTTTGGTGAATTGTCTGATTGGGTCGTTTAATTTCATTATATTGAGAATTCGGTGTTCTAGATTCAGAAGTATCTAAACAAAATGGTCCCTAACTCATGGATTTAGTGACTGTCCCAGAAAATGTGTTTGTAGGAAGCTACAAATACATAATTTTGGTGCTTGATTGCAGACTTGCACTCTATATTCTACAATACAATCAGTTTGTTGCAGTTGTGTGTGTGGTTCAGTGGTGCAGTTCAGATCCAGAAGATTGTTGTTGTGGTGTAGTCATTACTGTGGTTACTGACTTGGCTTGTTATGGCTGATTTTTAAGTAATTCTTAAACAAGATAAATAGGGAAGGATATCTTTGTGATATTGTTCAGACATTAATTAAAATTATATAAATGGGTGTAAATTCTGGAAATGTTGTTGAATATGCTAAAATTTCTTTCTCGGCTTTGTATGGTAGCGAATGGTGTATACATATTACGACGAGGAATGAATTGTGTTTCTTTCAAAGTTTCAATTGTAATCCCCCTTGGGTACAGGGGCGTCCCTACCATTAAGCGAGTGAAGCCAACGCTTAAGGCCCCTAATTAAAAAAGGCCCCAAAATCATACAAATATATAATAAAATGATTTGTTTAGTGTATTAAAGTTTCAGAAAAAACTGGATGATTTCATAAAAAATAATTGGATGACAATAAGAAAACAACTAGATGACGACGAAAAACAATTTTACATTGTAATACACGATAGATTATATATAGCTTATTGATTATAAACTCGAAATTCAAATCGAACTCGATTATAACAAACTCAAACCAAATATTTAACGAATCGAACTCGAGAGGCTCGTTAAGGGTTCAACTCATTTACAACCCTAGCTGGCCATGGGTCGGTTATTCGAATCGAGCATCGGTTCGTTCCTTGGACCGACTTCATTGGGCCAACAATTTCGAGACCCCAGATCGAAAGTGGTGGGCTTCACAATTTTGAGTATGTTATTCACAATTTTACATTATTGTTGGGAATTTTCCGATTTAGCAAATGAATGAAAAAAGGAAAGACGCGAGCGAACCAGTCTAAGCAGTTCCCAGTTTGATTTGGCGAGCCCTACCTGTTGTTTCATTTTACACCGGAGCAGGCAAAATCCTTAAACCCCACCCCAACTCTCAATTCTCAATCTTTTTCTCTCCCGCCGTCTCCCAACTCAATCCAACATTTTCTTGTCTCTCTCTCTACTTCTCAGGTAAGCAACTAGATTATATCATTGCATGTATGTGCTTTTAAATTCATATCGAAAATTTCAACCTTTTCTATATCAAGAGCCTTCGCAAGTAAGGATTATGTACCCACTGTTTGTTGAACGATTCAAATTTTTACTTTTATTTGCTTTTGCAAATTGCAATTAGGTCTCGTTTGTTTATGCTCCACAAGAACAGTACAAGTGTAGAAATAAGTTGATTAGCATATGAAAAGGTTTTAACCATTAGCTGGAATATACATTATTATAAGGGTAAATTCCACATGACCCCCCTTAACTATACGCGTGTCTCACATGCCCCCCCCCCTAACTACAAAATCAATCTGTGAGGTGCCTTAACTATCCAAAAATCCTACTTTATCTTTTTTTGTTGACTTTTTAAAAAATTATGTTAAGTTTTTGAGAGATGACGAAAATACCCTTCTATCTGAAAAATTAAAATAAATAAATAAAAATGATTTTGAACTTTTTTTTTCTATTTTTCTCGTTGTACAAATTTAAGAATAAAATTTTGTTAATAGTAAAAATAATTTTTAAAAAAATTTTTTTACAAAAAAAATTTAAAAATAAAAAATTACTTTTAAACATCGTTTTTTTATTTTTATTAATTTTTATAAATAATTGTTTTTAAATAAAAATTTAATACTAAAATATTATTTTTATTCTTTATTTTGTACAACGAGAAAATAGAAAAAAAAAGTTCAAAATCATTTTTATTTATTTATTTTCATTTTTCATATATAAGGGTATTTTTGTCATTTCACAAAAAACTTAACAGAATTTTGAAAAAAGTCAACAAGAAAAGGTAAAGTGTGATTTTTGGATAGTCAAGGCACCTCACAGATTGATTTTGTAGTTAATGGGGGGCATGTGAGACACGCGTATAGTTAAGGGGGTCATGTGGAATTTACCCATATTATAACTCAAAAATTCAGCCAGTCCTATTACACAAAGGCGTCCCTATCATTAAGCAAGTGAAGTCAACGCTTAAGACCCCCAAATTATACAAATATATAATAAGAGGATTTGTTTGGTATATTAAAGTTTTAGAAACAACTGGATGATTTCATAAAAATATAATTGTATGACGCTAAGAAAAAAATTAGATGACGAAAATATCCAAAAATCCTACTTTATCTTTTTTTGTTGACTTTTTTAAAAATTATGTTAAGTTTTTGAGAGATGACGAAAATACCCTTCTATCTGAAAAATTAAAATAAATAAATAAAAATGATTTTGAACTTTTTTTTTCTAATTTTCTCGTTGTACAAAATTAAGAATAAAATTTTGTTAATAGTAAAAATAATTTTAAAAAAAATTTTTTTACAAAAAAAATTTAAAAATAAAAAATTACTTTTAAACATCGTTTTTTATTTTTATAAAATAATTTTTTTTAAATAAAAATTTAATACTAAAATATTATTTTTATTCTTTATTTTGTACAACGAGAAAATAGAAAAAAAAAGTTCAAAATCATTTTTATTTATTTATTTTCATTTTTCAGATATAAGGGTATTTTTGTCATTTCACAAAAAACTTAACAGAATTTTGAAAAAAGTCAACAAGAAAAGGTAAAGTGTGATTTTTGGATAGTTAAGGCACCTCACAGATTGATTTTGTAGTTAAGGGGGGGCATGTGAGACACGCGTATAGTTAAGGGGGTCATGTGGAATTTACCCATATTATAACTCAAAAATTCAGCCAGTCCTATTACACAAAGACGTCCCTATCATTAAGCAAGTGAAGTCAACGCTTAAGACCCCCAAATTATACAAATATATAATAAGAGGATTTGTTTGGTATATTAAAGTTTTAGAAACAACTGGATGATTTCATAAAAATATAATTGTATGACGCTAAGAAAAGAATTAGATGACGACGAAGAATAATGTTACATTGTAATATATGATATATTATATGTAGTTTATTGTTATAGATTTGTCTATTTTTACTTAATTAATAAAAAAAATATGAGTATCGCTTAAAACCCAAAAAATTCTAGAATAGCCCCTGGTGAGTAATTTGGTCGTTGTCGTTGATGGTAGTTGCCACCTCTACGCCGGCGAAGTCTCCTTCTCCAGGAGATTTTAGTTGCGCCGTGAATCCTTGGCCTTAGTAGCTCCGGTCATCGAAGTGGTCTCATCTCTCAAAAGCACCACAATGCAGCTTCAATATCCCGGCGGAGCAGACCTCGTTGTTGTGGAGGTGGCACCTTAAGTTTGAGTCCAGTTCTAGGGACGAGTCTGCGACGTCGCAAACTCATCCCTAGAACTGCTCTCAGCACCACTCTTTCTCTCACTATTAAACTTTTTCCCTATTTCGCTCATCTCTTGTTGATTTGAGACACTGAAATGAAATGTGAGTGATGGACGTGAAACCCTAACTAGTACTTATATAAAAATACAAATATAATAAGAAAAACACTTATCCTCATCTTTTTTTTCATTTACTTCTTTTGCCTTGTATATATAGAGTGAGTAATGAAAATAAATTTTTTATATTCATTTTATATGTATGCATGCTTCTGGCCACGCACCCATTTCATGAATATGCACGAGATTTCTGAATATGCTGACAATTTTCTATGATCAAAGAAAAACAAATTCCTGGCCGAGTTGAATATGTAGCTAGTGATCAGCACCTATACATGTTCCAATATTTCATATCATGTCTGAATTTTTATTGAACTTTTCATCCCGAGTACGGTTATAAATGTGAATCCACTCTATTTGTGTTTTTGTCTTGAGAAATGAAGAATTTTTTACTAAGAGAATTATGGCCCCTTAGTTTAGTATTTACCAAAACAATACTCTCCCTTCAACGATGTGCTTTGTATGAATAACTTGCTTTTTTTTCATAAACGAGCATATGTTAATTGTAATTTTCATATAAAATTTTAAATATTGTGTAAATTAATTTTAAACAAAATTAATTGATGTATTTCCAATTGAGTGGACTTGGACCTATCCATTTTTCTGCCGGCCCAATCATAATGCTTTCAGCCCACACTAAAATAACCCATTTCGTAAGTTAATTATTAATATAGATTAGGCCCATTTGTTGGAGGGAAAAAGGCCCAAAATCTTTAAACCCTAAACATCCTCTTCCTCAACTACAATTATCAGTTTATTTTATTTTTTCATTTCTCCTTTCAACTATTTTTGGTTCTCATCAATTTCCGAGTAGACCCATCGACTTGTATAACATTGAGACCCATCAATTTCTATAAATTCAACAATTCGGATATTCATATTCAAGGTATGTACTGATTTCAGATTGGTTGGCTTATCGGGATATATTTTCTATGAACTTTTTCATTTCCACCATCTTCTTTTTGCTGTGAAAATTTTTATGAGTTAGTTTTTATTTTGTGGGATAGTTTAATGTGAATATGCAAAATGGTTTGCCTGAATTTTTTTTGACTTCATTTGCCGGTTTTGGTGTTCCTCATGATTGATCGCGCAAATCTCAATTTTTTAGAATATTTAATGTTTTTTCTATATATGTGGGAGAGATTTGTCTAAGAATTCCTGACTTTGAGGATATTTGTGTAGATGGGTTAAGCTTCCAAGCTCAAGATTATATAAGTTGAATCTTTGCTTTAAATCTCCCGTGTATGATGATCATTACTTCATTTTTTTGGAGCCCTGTAATTATATCATTTTATCTAATTTATGTATATGCTTATATACTATGTGATCTAGTTTTTAATTTTTATATTTACTATTGTCATATATACAAAATGTGTGTTACTTGGATTAAATCTGTAAAGTTTATTATGTCCTATTTTTAATACTATTGTTTAATTAATTAGTAAAATTGTTGGAGTATGATATTATTTTTCTACACAGAACAAAAGGCCCAATTTCTAATTTGCGCTTTAGGCCCCAATAATTGTTGAGCCGGCCCTGCTTGGGTAGTCGCCTTGAAATAACTATTTTATTTTACTTAACATTCAAAACCAGCTTATGTGTTTTTTTTGGGTGTTCCTGCCAAACTAGTTCTAAAAAGCAGTACAAATTCTTTCTGATTCTCTGAATGAAATGAACCTTATAGAATGAAGTCAAAAGTGGTTTATACTTCATTTAGCAATGGGACTTAATAGGATATATTGTTGCTAAACTCTGGTGCATATGAATAGGCTCTGCAATTGCGCATTCAATGAAGTGAAGAACTAATGCATGCCAAACTTTGTCAAATCGTATCGTCCAATTGTTTCTGTCTTTTGTTTGGTTGTTATACATGTGAACCAGTGAGATTCACTGATTTCTTCATTGATTCAAAAGGAGAGATTGTAGCAGAGTTGATTTGATATGCTTTTTCAATTCATCTAACATGTAGTTGATGCCTTAGAGGTATTTTCTTGGGATCAAATGTATGATTTGATTTAATGAGCTGTCTCTCTGTCTCACATACACATGGGGCGCCTACAACCAAGTCTAACTTGGCCAAAGGTTTAATTGTAATGCTTGGATACAGTTTGTGACTTGATAATGTCTTCCTTTGTAGATTGAAGGTCATTATGGCTCGAGTGATGGAAAAGTTCATTGTTGCATCAATGTTTATGTGGGTAGTTCCAGTTGCCATTCTATATGGTTTTAAATATGATTTGTTTCCTGGTAAGCTTCCCAATTCTAAATATTTAAGGGCACTGTTTTTATTATCAAGCACAGGAATCTAGAAATATGCACATTAAAAGCATTGCATCATAAATTCTCTTCCAATGCTCGTATGAAACGTAATGCCTATATTTCATATTTGTGATTTGATTATCACATGTACTCAACAGTGCCTTGCACTTGTCCTTTTCAAATTGGGTCAGGTTGATTGATATATAACTAGTCCTAGCTAATTAGCTGATTAAGTTTATTAACATGACCAATGTTGTGTATGTCATAAACCCACTTCTAGTATTTCATGTACCATACTTATTATTTCATGCTACCAGTGTTGTTGCACTTCTGTTGTGAACAACAGTTATGTATATTGTATGCTTGACATGGAGAAATGTGGAGTGAAATTAGCATTAGCAAGAGTAATGCTACTACAGAGTCGTAGTATAAAAGAGGAGGCATAAATTATATAGTTTAAGGGAAGTATGAAGCAAAGTAGATAAATGGTCTTGCTTTTGATTTGTTTTATCTCTCGTCTTTATGTTTTATCTATTTGTTCTGAATATGGGGAAACAGCAAAATGTTGATGATGTACTCTTCTAGAGGTAGATCACAATATGCACACAACTTGATCCTATACTGTTCTAGGGTGATGTTTGGCCCTTACAGTTACACATACTTGCTAAAATTATAACATAGAATGGATTGTTTAGGCTATATGCATTCAGAGGTTCATTTGAACAAGTTGTTGAAGTGGGTTCAATGTTATGCGTGTAACTAACCGATGGTCGATTCGAACAGGAGCAACCAATTTGTCCCCTTATTCTCTGACTCTGTTGAGTGGATTTCTTGCTGTCGTATCAGTCAATATTGTCATTGTATTCTACATATGCATGGCAATGAAGGAACCCACGGACAAACACGAGCCCGATCCTCTATTTGTTGCTGCAGCCAAAGCTAGTATAACTCGGCCTGAGAGTGAAGCCGGGGATTCTTCTCAATCGCGAGATAAACAAGAGTAGACCGAGCTGTAATGCCCAAGATTACACCACTCATTAGATCTCCAATCGCTATACTGTATTCCCAGTCTGTATCACTGCTGTCTTTTTTCTTTGATTAAATCAGTATTATTGGTTTCTGGTACCCATTGTCAATATCCAATTTTGTTCTTCCACCAGTTTTGTGAGGTGGTGAGATAAGAAAAACAACTTGTTCCAATTGAGTTGATAAACATCAGCACATTACTGTTTCAGTCACATTCTGAGTCATATCACTATTGAGTGGGTTAACTAACTTGTGGATGGTGTAAAAGAGTTGTTGCATTTTATAAAATTGCAGTGTTCCAAATCATTACAGATTGTTACATCCATGAGAATGTTCCATACGGGGATGTAGCTTAGATGGTAGAGCGCTTACATGCGAAAGGTACGGGGATCAATACCCTGCTTCTCCACACTTTATCATGTTTTCCTCCCATGTATTGTGCTGGGATTTCTTTTAGTTTCTTGGCCCAGTCCATTTCCCAACAATCATGTTTTCTTCCGAGTTTTACTAACCAGAGTATAGTAATTTGGTGCTGAAATGACATCAAAGTCTAATAATCAATTATCGCTTTGGCTGAGTGGTTAAGGCGCGTGCGTTCGAATCTCTCAGGCGACGATGATTTTTTTTCCCGAACTTTTTAAAATGATCAGAGTTAGTGCTAGAACAGACTCTTTTCCAAAGCTGTAGATGGTGCATGTGATTTCAAAACACAAAAATAATTTAACAAGTTCTTGTAGACTAATAAAGATTATCAATATCTCAAAAACATAAACTCCATGTTCTGTTTGCGCAAGAACCAAGGTTGGTCTGCAGTGCCAAATTGAGTACTGAAAAAAGCACTCTTTAATTATTTTTAATTAGTGAAGGCGGTCTTCATTCCACTACATCCCTTCCCCATATCATAGCAATTTACTTGACATGAGCAAAGAGCACATAATTCATCATAACACTCCTCCATTCATGAGCCTAGCTAGTTCCAATCTTAGCATCAACACTAACATATACATGCATTTTGAGGAATTGGACACACTTTTTCTTTTTTTTTTCTCAGCAAAAGTATAATGCATTAGAATAAGGTAAAGCCAACCACTCCCAAGATGGAAGAAGGAAGACAATACCAAAATTATAGATACACATATATTGAAATTGAAATTGAGGTAATGAGATTGAAAATACATGAAAAGAAAAGGCCACCGCCTGGCAGAACCTACAACCGGCGGCGGGCAAGCCGGAGCACACCACGTCGCCAGAAGGAAGACGGCCAGAAGTGAGGGAGGAGCCACGAGCCGCGGCAGCGAACGAGCAAAGGGAGGCCATGATGCAGTGCGGTCGAAGAAGTCGGTATGCAGAATGTAGAACACCTGGAGTTATCGTGAAAGTGTCGGATTTCGACAAAGGACTAGTGTTTTCTGGGCGGAAACGGCGTTCTGAGCATAACTCATGGTTATACCATGAAGTACGGTGAATTTCGGCCATCCGAGGTCATCTTAGGGGTCAAAATCGCAGATTATTAAGTTTTAGGCAGTTTTTACAATTTTAATAATTTGTTTCATTTTCCAATAAGTTTAGTTTTCCTTTTCTACAATTAGGGTTTGACTAGGTTTTGCCTATTTAAGCACTCTTATAAGTTTATTGTTAGTTAGTTTTGAAGTTAATAAAAAAATCGAGGTTTTCCTCAAATCTATCACCTTCGGTATTCGCAAGAATCAACGGATTTTGATAAAGAATTCCTCCTAGCCACGTACGCTGCATCAGTTGGTATCAGAGGTAGTCGATCCTGAGGTATGCTGCCCTGTAGACAACAGCGAGCCGCTCCCCAAGGTGCTGATGATGATCAAGTTGAGTTATGACGTGAAAACGCTGAATTTCGACGTGAGAACGACGATTTGAGGCGGCAGGTTGAATTATTGACATGACGAATTGATGAATTGCGTCCTTTCGCCGATTACCGGAATCGTTCACCCGAACGCCCTAACCAACGGTGGGAACAGGGTTTCAAGGTGGAAATTCCCCAATTCAATAGCAATCTTGAACTGGAGGAGTTCATAGATTGGCTATCACCCCCGATTTATGATGATTATGTTGAACTAGATGCAGATGCATAATCTAGAATTGTAGAAGCACAACTGAGTCAACATGAGCAGAATATTCGAGGAAGAGATGCTTTGTTAGCAAGGGATGAAACTTTATGCTACGTCAAATACTTGTTCTTACCTGATTCATGCAACAATGGTTACGAACAGTTTTTGGAGGGCATCGAGAGCTTGTATGATGAAGGCAGGATTGAAAATCTTGCAATAGCAGCCGAAAATTATTGGGAGCCTTACATGTATGTTGTTGCCTTAATCAACAACGAGAACCTAATACCAGCATCATGTATCAACGATAGAAGGCTTAAATTCCAAGGTTGGGTAATCGATCAAGGGGCGTGTACTTTGATAAGGAAAGTCCAGAAATTCAACATGGAACCCGTGATGAAGTGTTACACATTTACGATCCAGCTTGTGAACAAGGTGAGAGTACTTAGTACATCTGAAAATTCGGTAGGAGGTGCTACAACGATATGGGATCCTGGGGTGATTTTTCTTCTGAGGAGGATATTGTGGATCCAGATTCGAGGTCGAATCTTCTCCATCCAGGAGAGAATGATGCAGTGCGGTCGAAGAAGTCGGTATGCAGAATGTAGAACACCTGGAGTTATCGTGAAAGTGTCGGATTTCGACAAAGGACTAGTGTTTTCTGGGCGGAAACGGCGTTCTGAGCACACTCATGGTAATACCATGAAGTACGGTAAATTTCGGCCATCCGAGGTCATCTTAGGGGCCAAAATCGCAGATTATTAAATTTTAGGCAGTTTTTACAATTTTAATAATTTGTTTCATTTTCCAATAAGTTTAGTTTTCCTTTTCTACAATTAGGGTTTGACTAGGTTTTGCTTATTTAAGCACTCTCATAAGTTTATTGTTA
Source organism: Geranium rotundifolium (assembly GCA_963920655.1). NCBI lineage: Eukaryota > Viridiplantae > Streptophyta > Magnoliopsida > Geraniales > Geraniaceae > Geranium > Geranium rotundifolium. Next base: position 27,482,950 of record OY987311.1, on the reverse strand, counting down.
GTTAGTTTTGAAGTTAATAAAAAAATTGAGGTTTCCCTCAAATCTATCACCTTCGGTATTCGCAAGAATCAACGAATTTTGATAAAGAATTCCTCCTAGCCACGTACGCTGCATCAGGCCACCACCCCCAGTCTTCACTACTCACTGCCATAGGGGTTTCGATGCCGCCAAACAAAGGGAGGCCAGCACCACTAGTCTTCACCACACGCACACGTACGTCGATCACCCAACGAGAACGCTACAGAGCACCACCGGCAAGCGAGCAGCGACGCTGTCGGCCAACACCGACGGAGATCCCAGGTCGGGAAACGCCACCACGCGACACTGAGCACCCAGCAAGGCCGACGACCCCCCCTGCAATCTCTGGAGCCCACCACAACCACCGAGCTCACCACAGATCCGAGATCTTCGCGCAAGAGCTCCAACCAAACCAACTCTAAACCATTAGATCTAAGAGAGGCAAATAGATCTGGGATGAAGATCAAAGGTTAAGAGAGATTTAAAGGAAGGAGCTTGAGTTTGAAAGAAAAAGGGGCAGAGAAGGCTAGGCAGAGGACAAGGTCGGGGAAAGAAAGAGAGAAGAGATGGTTGCCGGCACACAAAGAGCGTCGCCGGCGACCGGAAAATCTCGGTCGGGGAAAGATGGAGAAGAGAGAAACCCGCCAAAGCCACCAAAGAGCACCGCAGCTCCGAGACCTGCTCTGCCAGAAAGTTCCCAGAACCCATCAGATCTGAGAAGAACCAGATCTGAGATTTGAAGGTGAAAAGGTCCGAGGTGGTTTTTGGCAAGAGCAGAAGAGGAGAGAGGTGCAAATCGGTGGTGGAAGGAGGAGAGAGGAGGAAGGGAGGAGAGGGGGTGGTCGCCGGCGTGCGCAGAGCGCCGCCGGCGACCTGAGACAGAATGGTTTTTGGGAGAGAGAGGCTCACGAAGGGAGAGAGAGTTTTTAGAATCTAATATTTTTAGAATTTCGTGTAGTGTGTTTCTTGTCCTTTCTCGAGGTTGAGGCCGATGGACTAATTTTTGTGAAAAAAAGAAATGATATGTTTGTATAAATGTTAAGAGATCAAATTTAGATGGGTAAGTATGTGTACAAGAAAAATGACATCAAAAAGAAAAATAGGGGAAAAATAATTTTTCAATTACAAATTTTCAAAATATAAGGTTACTTTTTAGATTACGAAATCATTATCCAAACTATGAGACTCTGAATTATGAGGTTAATTGTTAAGCTACTATACATTAATTTAGTCTTTTGGTTCAGTTATCCGGTCTTAGTGTTGCTTCTTTTCCAGGCGATCAACGAATAGTTTCGAATTCAACGTGAAAAATACCTCATTCAAGTTATAATCTTGTTTATTATTCGTTGATGTTGCTTAATAATGCGAGTTTGTTAAAAGAATAGTGAACTTTTAGTGGATTAAAAACTTTGGTTACATTTATTGGGCATTTTTCCAGTACCTCAAAAAATATAACGTGAAACTGTCTCTAACTCTCTTCTAATCACAACTATGGGATGGGAATGTCTGAGAAGCCAAATAAGTTTAAAGCGTACAGTTTAATTAAACCTACGACTAATAAAACTAACATACAAGCTCCGTGGGTACATGTAGTTAACTATAGTGTCTTCCCGAATGGGGAGATGCGGCTATAGAATGTCGATAGACACCGCTTTGCAGCTTTGTAACTAGATTTCCTTAATAATTACTAGGAGAAGAGTACAAACTATGGCGTAAGCAGACACGTGTTTAACTCTTATGTTTTCCTTTAGTGAGCCAACCGGTGATTGAGGGGCTCATTTCTTCCGTTGAGTGCTCGGAGCAAGTGAAGGATGTTCGCTCGAGTTCCCGTACTCATAAAGGTAGGGGACGTCGAAACATCCTCTGATTGCGGGAAGAGTACTCAAAAGAGAGTGTGTTTTGCTTTTGAGGGAGTGAGCTTGTGTGAGCGAACGAACCGGCGAGCCCTACGACAATTGAGTAGATTGTAGCTGAAGTGTCAGCATGACACAAAATTGTAGCTATTGTTTGACCCCGCTAACTGTATCAACCAAGTTTTTAGCATACCAGAGGATATTCCCAATGGAGTGGGGGGTCTCAATTTATCGAACGATAAAAGAAACTAATAGGAAAACACCCATAAAATATATTTCACGCGGCTTAAATGCATCAGAATCGACCGATGAGTTGATTCTGCAATATTCTAATATAGGCATTTGGATGCCGTTAGATGAGGCTATAGCTGTTGATTTGTTTCCTTAATGGGCTCTGACACATATAACGCGATAAACGCGCATTATAAGGTGTTTTCTTAGGTGGGTTACTCTGCCAAAACCTTGCTTGTTGGAATACCTTAACATTGCTTGTTCCCTTGGGAAGAGCCCTTATAGTTTGTAAGTGTTTCCCTAGTTCTCCTAGTTTATATATTAAGTGAACAACTAGTCTGTAAAATGGAATAGATTAGTTTCCCTAGTTTCGTTTTTAATCTTGGTGCATTTTCGTCTTTAAACTTGGTGCATCCATTGAGAGCCCGGGCAAGTGGCTTTAGGCTTTACGGATTAAAGCGTAGCAGACCTGAGACAGAGCAGAGGAAATTCGAATGAACGCTTGGTTTGGACGAAACTAGGCTAGGCAGATCTGTCAATCCTTCCCCATAAGGTTATGGGTCCGAAAAGAATTTCCGAAGAGCATCTAGATTGAGATTACCCAAGATGAACAATCTTAACTAGGAGACCTGAATGGGAGGCTAGGAATTCAAAATTGCTAGCTTCGTGCTGAATGAGACACTGCTAGAGCGACCCGAGCTTTAACCACCAAGAAAGGTACTTCTCTGTCTTTGAAAGCGTGGTTTAGGTTTGTTAAGGCATAAGACTAAGAAAGCTAATTAATCATATCATCAAAAAAGCAAGTTTTAGTTAGGATGCATTTTCTTGTTTTTGTGATTAGATCCGCGTCCAAGATATATGTATTTTCCGGGAGTAAACAAAATGGAAAATGAGGGACTTTAGGGCCCTTTAAGCGCATGTTTTTTAATGCATGGGTCGTAACACTTTCTCATGGTTTTAACAGCGCATTTCATCCATTTTCGAGGGTGAAACAAGGCCAAAATGGCCCCTTTTCACGGGGTCGGATGAGGAACAAACTTTTAGTCGGTGGTTTTTATCTTATATGAAAATACGTGACGGCGATGCTTAGGGCGATAGCGAAAGTCGAGTGTTCTCAGGGGCAAAAAAAGCAAGATTGGTTACGCACAATCAGACCTCCTAAAGAGCATTCCCTCTCTGTAGGATACATTCTCTAGAGCTAGGAAAACGGGCTTAAAAAGCACAGGTTTCAGGCTTGGGGAACCTACGGAGGGGGCTCTGCTCCGTCGTTATTCTTTTAGCAAATAATAAACAAGAGAACGAAGTGAGCCCAGGAAGGCGAACAAGAGAACGATATGTAGCTAAACTTTCTTAACAAAGAAAGAAAACAAGCAAAGAAAGAAAGCACACTGACATGCCCGAAAAAGGGAAATGTTGAGCTAGGAGCGAGTGAACGAACGTGAGGGCAACGGGCTCAACAGAAGTATGTAGCTAGTGTTTATATAGGCATAGGTACCCAGACCCTTGGGTACAGTTTAATTACAACTACGACTAATAAAACTAACATACAAGCTCCATGGGTACATGTAGTTAACTGTAGTGTCTTCCCGAAAGGGGAGATGCGGCTATAGAACGTCGATGGACACCGTTTTGCAGCTTTGTAGCTAGATTTCCTTAATAATTACTAGGAGAAGAGAACAAACTATGGCGTAAGCAGACACATATATAACTTTTATGTTTTCTTTAGTGAGCCGACCGGCGATTGAGGGGCTCATTTCTTCCTTTGAGTACCTAGAGCAAGTGGAGGATGTTCGCCACAGACCTACTACAGACTACTAAACCTACTACTAAACCTAACCAACCAATAACACTACCTTTCCTATTCTAAACACTACATTTCCTAAGACAAGCAAAACAAGCATATAGATTATAGTTAGAGAGACAAGCAACACCAAGACAAGCAAATTAACAACAACTATAAGCATTAGCTACTCTTCAACAACAAAAACTATAAGCATTAGCTACTCTTCAACAACAACAATAAGACAAACAACAAGCAACACTAGCCGTTGCGTTCGCTCACCCGAGCTCTCTCAGCCACATTCCCTCAATCTAAGGGGGCTAGCAACAAGGAAACAAACAATCAGAGAATGAAGAGAGCTAAGCGAGGAACAATAAGACTATGTTATTTGTATCCTCAATCTAGGAGCCTCACAACAAAGAGAAAGAGAAGACAGGTAACAAGAACAATTAGATGCTATATACTCTTGCCATGAGGCATCAAATCCAGAAGAGTAAGCCCATCAAGAAGACTAATACCTGCCATGAGGAATCCAATCAAGAAGAAATACCCTGCCATGAGAAGACAAACCAAATCAAAAGACAAGGAACTATAGCAATCCTAACCCTAAACAAGATAACTAACTACCCTAACAAGACTCCTTAAGACAAGATGTTTTCACTCCTCAAGCTTGTTTCACTCAAGACAAGGTGTTTCTTGATTTCAATTTATATGGTTTTAATCACAATACATTTTTCTTGGAAATAGAGAAAGTAGCAGACAAAGTTGAGCCAAAACAAGTGAAGCTCAAAATTCTTCCCAATCTAGAGATAAATAAGAAAAGAAAAGTTCTCAAAATTTACTGTTTACACAGAAGAGAAGGAGAATGATGATATCAATCAATTTATATCAAAACATAGCTTAGCCTCATCCCAAGGGCCATTGATCTCAAATTTGTACTCCTGAATTCTTATAAGCCAATAAGAGCACACTACATTCAGAATGACCAACAAACCTACCATCACAATGAAAAGCAATTGGTGCATCATGTACACTAAACCCAGGCTCACAACCATTAATCCAAACGAAAGCGCAAGGTGCATCCGAAAGGAGTATTTCTTTATGCAGTAACTGACAAGCGGAGCGAATAGAAATACTTGAAAGGAGAACAACATGATGGCAAAAATATGTAACCATGATGGAAGACGGGATGCGATGAAGACAGAAGCCACCGGGAACTCTGAATGTGGATCAAGAGTAGTCGTGCGAGAAGTGAAATAGTTACTGCCCAAATGAAGTCCGAGCTGATGGACCTTGTAAGAGGACCTTGGCTCCAAAATTTGTTGTGAAGTGTTCAAAATTTAGTTTCCAACTGATACTACCATTGAAAACTAGTTCATACTTCGTTGGAACCTTACTTAAAATTTACTCTCCAACGAAATATGAACAAGGTTGCAACACATTCCAAACCTTTGATTGACGCATCCAATGGTTGAGACGAGTTCTTAATTTTCATTGCAAGGGACTGTTTTTATTTGATTAATCCCCTTACTCTCATGAGTGAAGAATACTAATTTGCTAGCTATCATGATATGTACATAAAGTACATACGATATGTGTTAGAATTGGATACCCGGAATGACATGGCACGCTACACCTTTATCCAAATCCGTACTGATGTTGATATCTGGATATTAAGCCAACCAAAGAAGAAGAAGAAGAAGTCAAGAGCAAGAACCGCGCCGTGGTATGGAAGCCACTGACTTGAAAGCAATTATCCCGGGAAGACCGTGGTGGCGATCAAATCCGGTTGCCTTCGAGGTTAACACGTTTGTCCCTCAGCTGTGAGCCCACTCGCACAACTAAGTCTGGAACAGTGTAGACTTTTTCCAGGAACAGAAAAGCTTGCAAACGAATTTACAACGATTGGACGAACAACAGTCTGTGAGGACGTCAGATCGCACAATTGAAGAAACCCGAAGTAAGTAGAGGAAATATTTTGTTTCAGTAGAGAGAGAGAAAACGCAGTAGCAGTTCAGGAGTTCAGTGTGTGTCAAATGAGGTGACAACCTTCAATATTTATAGAAATATCCGAAGAAATTCATTAAGCACACAATAAAGACACCATCAAAGCTGTAATAAAATCTCTGAAACAAATTTAATTAAAAACGATTTGAATTCAAATATTTAAAAAATTAAAACCGAATTTGAAATTTATTTTAAAAAATAAATCATTTCAGAAAAAAAATCTTGTTTTGCCCGCACCGCAGGTGCTCTACCAAAGGCCAAAGCGAGCGAGCAAGCGAGCCGAGCCGGACCGGACCGTGCCTGAGCCCGAGCCCGAGCCGGACGGACGGCGGCGGCGGCACGCGTGTGGGTTTGGCCCAAGCCTCAGGTTACCCCTATAAGGCCCACACAAACAATTGAGGAGAGCAAAACAATTTAAACCAAAAAAATCTTTTCAATTCTTTCAATGTGGGATTCCAACATATAGGAGGCTTTTAACTAATAAACCCCAACAATCCCCCACAAAAGCCTTACAAATAAAGGGTTTAAAAAGTGAGGCAACAACGTACTTGTGAAAAACGAGTGAATTGCTTCTTGAACTTGTTTTCACTTTCCGATGAGACCTCCACAACACATATCTTATCTTCTAATTTTACAAGTTCCGCGATACCTTTACTATGCTTTTAAGGCAATGCGTACTCCTCGGTCTCGCGAGTGTATTTCAGAAAACCCTTTCAAGTTTTCCGCTGACGGCGGCCAAACCATCACACTCGCATAGGTAGCTCGTCAGGTGCGTCTCACCAGCACTGACTAAAGAGCTATTAAGGACAGAGAGTCCAACCTGTCAGCTGCAAACGAGTCTTATCAAGTGTTTCTCAATAGCACCACCAAGAACTGGTTTTGAGTCATCAACATCAAAAATCCATCTAGTGCGTCTCAATAGCACCACCAAAACTGGTCATGGATTGGTTGTCTTGAAAATCCATCAAGTGCGTCTCTATAGCACCACCAAGTACTGGTTATGGATTATCAAATTCGAGATCCATCAAGTGCGTCTAAATAGCACCACCAAAAACTGGTTATGGATACTCCTGCACGACTTCGCGCCATAAGAATGGACAAAGTAGTGCAGCGAGAGTTATATGGTTTCGTTTGACCGCTAGTGGGTATCCACCATACTTTCACGATGGGGGCTTAAGTACCATCCCCCTCGAAGTCTTAAGGACAACTCTTCTTGGTAATCCCTTTGTGAAAGGGTCAGCAAGATTTCTTTCGGATCTCACATAATCCAAAGAAATTACTCCATCTCTCAAGAGCTGTCGAATCACACTATGTCTTAGGAGAACATGTCTTTTCTTTCCATTGTAGACATTTTTCTTCGCCACACATATGGTTGACTGAGAATCACAATTTAGTGACACCGGGATTTCTTGACGTCTTCAGATGGGCACATGGGTCAGCAAGTTTAGGGGTGGCACTTTTTACCCAAAACCGAAACCGAACCGGGATCCAAACCGAATCTGAACCGAAAAACCGAGAACCGTGGGTATTGGATCAGATTTGTCGAGTAATCACACATCTCCTCTCCATCTCGAGCTGATTTATTTCTCCATCTCTCCTTCCAGCTCTTGCATTGACAAAATAAGCTCTCTTTTGCAAGTAAGTTCTATTTTTATCTGCATCGTGTACTTACTCCTTAGTCCTTACTACATAATTTGTCTATTGTCACCATCAATTTATAAATGGGAAAAGTTCTGTAAATTAGGGCTTTTCGTAAACCTAAGTTTTTGAGCCCAATTTCTAATTGAAACTGAAGTGGACAATTAGAGGTAACTCAATTTGGAATTGAAGCTCTACTGAACCTAGACTATTTCAAATTTGAATTCAGGCAAGCAAAATTAGATTTTTTTTCTAATTCCTAATCGCAGTCGAATTGTTTTTTATTTAACATTCTCGAATCATTCCTAATTGCTAATTAGTTTAGGTTTTTTCCTAATTCCTAATCGGAATCGGGTTTTTTTTCTTTCTAAATTTCTGTTCTTCCTAATCAATTATTCCTAATTACTAATTAGTTTCGACCCTATTCTCATAACACTCATAATTTCCTAATTAGTTTCGAACTTATTCACAATTTTTACGAAAATATGAGTTCAAGATGGAAAAAAATATCATGCCCTGCCTATCAAAAGACAGAAGCAGACTGCAAAAGTTGAACTTTACTTCAAATCAATTCTTTTTTGTTCTCTTCGTAATTTGGATCTCCTTGGTTGCAATGGCTTGTAGGAAGAATCAGTTTCCAGCTTCGAACACAATTGATGTTGATGGTATTGGTGCAATTGAACTCGATTCGAGTTCAGCGTCGCAAATTGAGCTGCGAAAGGTAATTTTCTAACTCTAATGTCATTATTCATAAATATGAATTTAAGACTGTTTTATCATGTTCAAAATAGTGTCATGAATCATGATATGCCTTAATAATGTTATCAAATAGTTAGTATAAAACTATAAATTATTAGACACTTGTTTAATTATTTTGAATTAGTTAGTAATTTCGAAGTTAGTAGTAGTACACGTAGTTACATACTCTGCTAATCATTGTTTTGTAACTTTTGTTCTATGGTTGTTTTTTTATATAGTCGTTGTATTTTTTTATATAGTTGCTACCCGCTGTGTTTTTTAATTTTTATATAGTCTTTATTTTACCTTTTCTTATTTAGTCACTGTATTATTTATATAGTCGTTGTGGCATGTAGTCTTTGTTTTTTTATACGGTCGCTGTCTTTCTTATTTAGTCAATGTATTTTTACTGTAGGATACCAATAATGGCGGTGATAACACCATATTGACGCCAGAAACTGTAGCGGGAACAGCAGCAACTGGAGGAGGTGAAGGAGTGCAAGATGTAACTGCATCGCAGGGTAACAAACTTAAAGATTCTAAACTTAGATCTTCTGTATGGCTTGTCTTTAAAAAAATTAAAGATAAGAAAACCGGTAAATGTTTTGCTGGGTGTACGAAATGTGGGAAGATATTAGCTAGTGATTCTAGTTTAAATGGCACTTCTTCACTCGGTAAACATATTAAGATATGCCCAGAAAATCCAGACAAAAAGAAGCTTAATAAGCAAAAGACTTTAGTCTTTCAAAAAGAGGGAAAATTAACTCCTTGGCATTTTGATCAACAAGCATGTCGATATGCTTTAGCTAGAATGGTAGTAATAGACGAATTGCCATTCTAATTTATAGACGGTGAAGGGTTTCAACAGTTTTTGGCTGATGTATGTCATAATTTCAAAGTTCCCTCTAGGCGCACTAATGTTAGGGATATATTTTCAATGTATCGAACTGAGCAACGTAAACTACATGCATATTTTCAAGCTGAATCCCCTAGAGTGTCAATGACAACCGATACTTGGACCTCAAATCAACAAATTAACTACATGTGTTTGACTGCGCATTACATAGATACAGAATGGGTCTTACAGAAGAAGATTCTAAATTTTTGTCCTATTGTTTCTCACAAAGGCGAGGACCTAGCTAAATCTCTTGAGTATTGTTTGCAATCATGAGGTCTTAATAAAGTTATGACATTGACGGTAGACAATGCTAGTGCAAATGACAAGGTCGTTGAATATCTGGTTAAGAGGATGAATTTCTCATCTAGCTCGGTTTTAGATGGTAGGTTTATGCATATGAGGTGCATTGCACATATCATAAACTTAATCTTCAATGATGGAATAAGGATGTTAGAAACATCTGTGGAGAGAGTTCGATTTGCTGTCAAGTTCATAAAGCTATCACCAGGAAGATTAGCTAAGTTTAAGGAAGCTTTTGATCAAGCAGGGATACAAATAAAGAAACTTCTTTGCCTTGATGTTTGCACTAGATGGAACTCCACCTATTTGATGCTCAAGTCTGCATGTAGATTGGAAAAGGCTTTTGAGTATTATGACGACATTGACCCTATTTTAAGGTTCGAAATGGACCATAAAGTTAAGAAAGATGGGGGCGAACCACTTGGCATGCTTACAGGTGATGATTGGGCTGATTGTAACTCCTTACTGTCTTTCTTGGAGCTGTTTTACGATATGACAGTGAAGGTGTCTGGTTCATCTTATGTTACAAGTAGTAATGTTCTAGATGAAATTAGTGACATATGTCTGCCTATAAATGAAAATGTATCTAGTGAGAATAGAAATTTGAGGGAAATGGCAGGTAAGATGTTATTAAAATATAACAAGTACTTTGGAAACATTGAGAAAGAGAACATGTATATCTTCATAGCTCCTATATTTGATCCTCGGTACAAGCTAGATATTGTCAATTACACTATAGAGCAGATATATCCTGATGACAAGGCAATCCTGCTCAAAGAGCATCTAAGACAGACTTTAGTTGAGCTTTTCGCAGAGTATTCCAATCTTTATGGTGCCACCAGTTCTTCTATCTCACAGCCAGAGAGTATTGTTCTTGACATGCCTCAACCTAAACGAGCAAAAGGGATGGTTCGAGCTCAATTTGAGAAGAAGTTACAGTCTGAAGAAGAAGGAAATAACATTTCAAAACTAGATAGGTACCTTAAAGATGATTCTTCAAAAGATCCATCATCTGAAGATGTGTTGTCTTGGTGGAGTAAGAATGGTCATAGATTTCCAATCATTTCACGAATGGCTAGAGATATTTTGGCCATTCCTATCTCCACGGTGTCATCTGAATCTACATTTAGTACTGGGGGAAGAGGTACTAACCGACTTTCGGAGTTCATTGAGTCCAATGATGGTTCAGTGTCTCATTTGCACACAAGATTGGTTGAAAAAGGCACCGACAAGTATAAAGTCATTGGAGGAAGAAATGGACAATCTTGCTATTATTGATGAAGGTACTATTTTTATTTATTATCTCATGCTTCGTAACATTTTAAAGTTTTGTTTTGTATCAAACATTTTTAATTTTGTGACTAAAAGTAATCTGTTTAAATTATGATGTTGATGGGCAGAATTATTTGAGTCTGCAAACTTGGAAGGATTGCCTCACATTAAGTGAAGAATGGTTCATGTGAATTGAAAAGTGAAGGGGATGCCTTATTTTAAGCATGTGAATGGAGTATCTGCCTCACTTAAACTTTAAGTGAAGAAAATAGTATATTATTATTCTTCTAGTTTTATTTTATTTGGAAACTATCAATTTTGTTTGGGTTGTATTAAATAAATTTATCATTTAGCATGTGGTTTTATTTGGTTCTTACACATTATTTTGATTTAATATTCTGATTGTTTGCATATTTTATGAGTGCATTATATTGAATAATTGTATGAACATCAGATTGTTAAGTCTAATTGGAACATCGATTAGTTCTATTTTTCTACAACCATGGAACTAAACCAAAAAATTGGATCTAATTGGATAGAATTAGGGAACCGATTTGGAGAACCGGACTTCAATCACAATAAAATTTTAATCGGGTCTAATTGGATAGAACCGGGAACCGAACCGGTTAGAACCAAACCCAGAACCGGACTGGACCCATACATTTGGTCCTGTTTTTGATCTCAAAATTGAAGAACCGGTTGATCTGATTCGGCCCGGTTCTAGAACCGTACCCACCCCTAGGTTTCTCAGCCAGTCTGCTTCTTGCCCAGCCAACTCGAGGGCAATCAACTCAGATTCCATCGTGGAGCTAGCTATGCACGATTGTTTGAAGGATTTCCAATAGATAGCTCTTCCATCCAATGTAACGGCATAGCCACTTGTAGAAGTTACCTCATCTTTACTTGAAACCTAATTTGCATCACAGAATCCTTCTAGAACAGCTTGAAACTTAAAGTGATGTAATGACCAGTCAATAGTACCTTTCAAGTACTTGAGTAAACGACGAAGGGCTTCCCAATGTTCTTTACCAGGGTTGTGAGTGTAACGACTCAACCTGCTCACAACATAGGCAATGCTGGATTGGGCAAGATAACTCTGAAGCTCGCCTCTGGAAAGACGCTTGCTCTCAACAATGCGCTCTGCGTTCCATCTCTTCGCCGCAACCTCATCTCGGGTCCTCTTCTCAACAAAGCTGGACTGAAGACTGTGATTGAAGCTGATACTGTTATATTTAGCTTCAAGGATAGTTTTGTGGGGAAAGGATGTTATAGTAATGGACTATTTGTAATCAATGTTGATTCAATTATTGGCAATAAAGCTTCAACTTTTGCTTGCATCTCCGAGTCAATAAATATTTGGCATGGTAGGTTGGGTCATGTCAATGAAAATCCCATTAAAAGGCTAAGGAGCTTACCTATAATACGTAACTTCTCTTTCTCACAATTATCAAAATGTTAGTCTTGTGTCGAAGCAAAGTTTACAAAAAAGCCCTGTAAACCAGTAACTCAAAGGCACTCAAATCTCCTAGACTTTATTCACTCCGACTTAGCTAATTTTAAGAATACTAGGAGCAAGGGTGGTAAACATTACTACGTGACATTCATTGATGATTTTTCACGATTTACCCGAGTGTACTTGCTTCGAACAAAAGATGAGGTTGAACAGATGTTCATCAAATTCAAGAATGAAGTGGAAAACCAACTTGATCGAAAGATCAAGAGAGTTAGATCTGATCGAGGCAGAGAGTATGGCTCAAACTTTCTGGTCGACTTCTGCGAGAAGAACAGAATTATTCACGAGTTAAGTGCGCCATACGTACCTCAACATAACGGAGTAGCTGAACGCAAGAACATAACTTTGAAAAACATGATGAATGCAATGCTTCTAAGTTCTGGCCTTCCTGGCGAGATGTGGGGGGGGGGGGGGGGGGGGGGGGGGGAAGATGTTCTCTCAGCTTTTCATATTCTTAACAGGATTCTTCACAAGAATCTTGAAAAGACCCCCTACGAGCCGTGGAAGGGTTACGCCCCCAACTCGAGTTTCTTAAAGATATGGGAGTGTTTAGCTAAAGTTGGTCTACCTCCTCCGAAGAGGACCAACATTGGTCCAAAGACCTATGATTGTGTTTTCATCGGGTATGCCCAAAACAGCGCTGCCTACAGATTCATGTCCTTACATGATCTTTCCATATCTGAGGCAAGAGACGCCGAGTTTTTTGAGCATGTGTTTCCACTAAAGAAGGATGCTACTGCCTCTTTGTCATCTTCAGTACCTGTGGATGTCCCCAATGTGGCTGAAGATCTCAACACACAGGTCCTTTCAGAGGATCATGGGGATGAACTAAGAAGAAGCAAGAGACCTAGAATCGAGAAGAACTTTGGAGATGACTTTGTCACTTCATTTCTAGCTGAGATCGTGGAAGTTGATTTCGTTAGTGAAGAACTAGTATTTGCCTATCTGACAGAGGATGATCCCAAAACCTACGGAGAAGCGATGAGATCCGTTGATGCTGGTTTTTGGAAGGAAGCTATCGATAATGAACTAAACTCTATTGTGTCAAATCAGAACTGGGAGCTATCCGACTTACCAAAGGGGTGTAAACCCATTAGTAGTAAATGGATTTTCAAGAAGAAACTGAGGCCAGATGGCACAATTGAAAGGTTCAAGGCAAGACTAGTAGTATGAGGATTCACTTAGAGAAAGGGCATTGACTACTTCGACACCTATTCCCCTGTGACCAAGATAGCTACGATTAGATCTCTAATCGCTCTAGATGCCATATATGAGTTGGTTATACATCAGATGGATGTCAAAACCGCTTTCTTGAATGAAGATCTTCATGAGGAGATATATATGTCACAACCTGAGGGATTTGTGATAAAAGGTCAAGAGGAAAAAGTCTGTAAGTTAAGGAAGTCACTCTATGGACTGAAACAAGCACCAAAGCAATGGTATGAGAAATTCCACAACATTTTGGTTAGTAACGGATATGTTGTCAACAACTCTGATTCGTGTGTTTACACAAAGATGGTTGGATCAGATTGTGTGATCATATGTCTTTACGTCAATGATATGTTAATCCTTGGTAGTAATCTTGTTGTTATAAACAAAACCAAGGAGTTTTTATCATCAAACTTTGAGATGAAAGACTAAGGGGTGGTGGATGTCATCTTAGGAGTGAAAGTTTTGATGGACAAAGATGACATCTCTCTAACTCAATCTCACTGTGTTGAAAAGGTGTTAAGAAAATTCAACTCTTTTGATGTCACACCTGTTAGGACTCCCTACGATCCTTACATACATTTGACGAAGAACTTCAGAGACAACGTGTCACAAGTCCAGTACGCTAAGATCATAGGAAGTGTGATTGGCTCAGTATCTAGATATTAACATCAGTAAGGATTTGGATAAAGGTGTAGAGTGCCACGTCATTCCGGGTATTCAATTCTAACAATTTGAAAGCAATTGCAGTCATCATCTTCAGCGATGTTGGCACGAGCAGGTGAAGACCTTTGTCGTTGAGAACATCAGTACGCCTTGTGGCCGTCCTTGCCACAGACCCAACATTTGACCTTCACGAGGTTTTGAGTTGATCCGGTTGGAGGTGCATCATTCTTGACCGGCTTCTTGAACTGGTCCTTCTTAGGTTGTACTCCCATCTTGGCTTTTCCTTTGGTCTTGGGGTTTAAAGGACCAGACGACACCACCATGTTAGCCTTGATAGAATGAACTAATAGGGAATCAATTTTGGCCTTCAGGCGGTTCGCCTCCTCGGTTCGCATGTGAGATATCAGCTCCTGAAGGAAGAGATCCTTGTTTTTGTGCTTGAGGTGGTTGCGGTAGTCATTCCAGGAAGGCAGGAATCTCTCGAGCAGGACATTAGCCAGGAATATCTCATCCATCTTCATCCCCTCGTTGACGATATCAATGGACAAGTTTTCGAACAAGTGTACTTATTCCATGATGGGCTTAGAGTCGACCATCCCGAAGGCGAGCCATTTCCCGACCACATACTTTTTCTTTCCAGCATCATCAGCCCCATATTTCTTGTCTAGAGCCTCCCAGATAACTTTAGCTGATGTTTGAGCCATAAATAAATCAAATAACGGATTCTTTATTTGATTTAGAATATGGTACTAGCAGTCTTGTTGTCTTTTTCGTATTTGTTAGTGTCATCCTGATTTTTTTTCAGGATGGCAGCTATCGGGGGAGTTTGATCGGGATTGGCGGGACCATGCACAGTGTAGGGAACCGGGGGAGCATGCAGAAGAACATGGTCTATCTCTAGTTGTTCGAGGTACATAAAAATCTTTGTTGCCCAGCGACGGTAAGTCGTACCGTCAAGGAGTTTTAACTTAGCAGCATGCATATTGGTTGAAGCAGAGCTAGACATCGTAATATGCAGATATCAGTAGTATAATTGCTTTCAAATTGTTAGAATTGGATACCCGGAATGACGTGGCACACTACACCTTTATCCAAATCCTTACTGATGTTGATATCTAGATACTAAGCTAACCAAAGAAGAAGAATAAGTCAGGAGCAGGAACCACGCCGTGGTATGGAAGCCACCGACTTGAAAGCAATTATCTCGGGAAGACCGTGGTGGCGATCGAATTCGGTTGCCTCCGAAGTTAACACGATTGTCCCTCAGCTGTGAGCCCACTCGCACAACTGAGTCTGAAACAGTGTAGACTTTGTCCAGGAACAGAAAAGCTTGCAAAGGAATTTATAGCGATTGGACGAACAAAAGTCTTTGAGGACATCAGATCGCACAATCTAAGAAACCCGAAACGAGTAGAGAAAATATTTTGTTTCAGCAGAGAGAGAGAGAGAAAACGCAACAGCAGTTCAGGTGTTCAGTGTGTGTCAAATGAGGTGACAACCTTCAGTATTTATAAAAATATATGAAGGAAGTCATTAAGCACACAATAAAGACACCATCAAAGCTGTAATAAAATCTCTGAAACGAATTTAATTAAAAACAATTTGAATTCAAATATTTAAAAAATTAAAATCTAATATGAAATTTATTTTTATAAATAAATCATTTCAGAAAACAAAATCTTGTTTTGCCCGCACCGCAGGTGCTATACCAAAGCCCAAAGCTCGAGTCGAGCCCGTGCCCGAGCAGGACAGACGGCGACGGCGGCGGACGTGTGGGTTTGGCCCAAGCCTCAAGCTACCCCTATAAGGCCCACACAAACAATACAGGAGAGCAAAACAATTTTACCCAAAAAATCTTTTCAATTCTTTCAATGTGAGAATCCAATAAATAGGAAACTCTTAACCAATAAACCCCAACAATATGTACTAATTTTGATTATAGATCTATTAGCAAAGAAATATATTTTCTGAGTAGAAAATGGTGCTGTCATAAGAAACTTACAAATAATAATTTTCTCTCAATCACCATAACACCATGAATCTTTCTGAGTAACCAAATCCATATGACACATAAAGTAAAAGATTTAAAGTAAGAACATTTATGAGAACCCATTAGTGTTTTCACCAAGAAAGAATATTTTATAAAAATAAATTAAGGGGTAATTTCACTTAGGTCACCACAAAAGTTTGTAGTTTCACTTAGGTCACCATAATTCTAATTTAATTTTCGAGGTCACCACAATGAACTTTTATCTCACTGTTGATCAATTTTTATTTTGAAAAGAACAAAATGCCCCTCATTTGTTTTCAAAATTTCAAAATATGTCATTTCTCTTCAAAAATGTCATTTCCCTCCACTCCACTGCTGACCACCACCTTCCACTCCTCCCCGACCACCACCTACGACGTCGTCCCCTTCAACCACGTCCTCCACCTAGTTGCCCTCTCTTTTTCTCGCTTCAGCGTGGTGGGCATGTCCGTCTCTGGCCGAGGAAATTTTAAAAAACTCGACCTACATCACCGACGAGAAGGAGGAAGATGGAGGGGAAAGTGCCATTGGGTGGTTGTTTCCAACTCGATCCGAAGAAGAAGCAGTCGTCGTCGGAGAAGAAATTGATGTCTAAGTTGCCGATGCGGGTGAAGTGGAGGAAGGGGCGGCGGCGGCGCCAGAGGGAGGCGGTGGAGAGGTGGTCTGCGTCGGCGAGATCGAGGCAGGAGAGGAGGCGGCGGAGGGAGGGTCATGGTCGATGAAGGAGGTGTGGGAGGGTCGTGATGAAAGAAAATGAGGTGAGGGGCATTTTGGTCTTACAAAATAAAAATAGACCAACAATGAGACAAAATTTTATTGTGATGACCTCAAAAGTTAAATTAGAATTATGGTGACCTAAGTGAGACTACATACTTTTGTGGTGACCTCAGAAATTAAATTAGAATTATGTCACCTAAGTGAGACTACAAACTTTTGTGGTAACTTAAGTGAAATTACCCCTAAATTAAACACCGTAAACAAGAGAAAAAGAAAACATTCATATACATTTCCTTCCACTTTCCAGCAACCAAACAGGAATGACAATAAACAGAAAATAGAGAACGCATAATTTATTGCTCGAAGCGTCACAGTTTCTGGGCGATTCAGTTTCAGCTCTGCCGATTTGAGGTTCGTCTACTTGTTTTTGGATCGCTGTAAAATTAGTTTAACCCGACCCGAGTCATCCGACACACATACGAGCGTGTGATTATCGTTTGGGCTGTAACTAGTACATGAGGCCCATAGCTTTTCACATAACCTGATATCGGTAGGAATATTATTATTAGCAATATAATAAGCAATGGCTTAAGGCCCTAAATTTTTTAGTAAATTAGTTTTGAAGAATATTAAAAATAAGTAATTTTTTTTAAACCAAATATTTCATTCATTCAAATAAGGTCTGACAATCCCCACACCCATACACTGAGCGTACAATATAACATAATACTAGTACAAGCCACAACATTCACCTAGACTGGCGGGAGAAACCTAACTTCAAGGAACAAATTTTAACTAATGAGCCAACTAATGGTACTAAAAGTAAATAATTTTACTAATATATTATTTTAAAAAAGTACAAGAATTGTGAAGGTGGTCATGTAAATAACTAATTTATGCATAATTATTTTGTGTTTTTTTATTTCATAAGTAAAAGCTATTATTTTTAACAAAAAAATGCCTAATTTTTTATTGCCGCTTTAGGCCTCCATGAACAAAGACCCGACCCTGGAATGACAATGATAAAAACATCATTTATACAGAAACTTACGAACTTATATTATCTAGGTTCAATTTTTGGTCCATATTAATTCACTTACTTACTAGTGAAATAAATAAAATGATAACTCAAAAGTAAGGATGTAAAATTCGCTAGGTACGTGTATCAGGCTGAGAAGTGAAAATAGAGAACCGAGAAAGAGAGAAACAAATAATGAAATGGAGATGGATTAGACTTCGGTTTGTTCTCTTAGTTCTGGAACTAAAAGCGATGAAAACATAAAACAACTCAAGCTTACGTGAGAAGGTTTGAGTTGTGATTGGTTGAAATTTTTTTTTTTAAATTTAAAAATCAAAATACACTATTTAAACGAAATCAGTAAAGTAGGTTGATCGTCTTGGCATCAACTTCATGGGTCGCTACTGTTGGGCCAAGCATGTCAGACACAGCGCACCTGCCTGACTGATTAACCCGGTCGCCTTCTCCTGCTGAGCATCGTCAAATCACCTCGGGTTGTCTACCAAAAAAATTTGAAACCCTAGATAATACCTCCCGTTTCATAAGGCAATCATCTTTTTTCCTCTTCGATCTCTCCTCTATTGCCTCTAACACCAGACGAACTGATTTTGGCAAACTCTAGTCCATTGCACAAGCAAATCGTCGTCGACCAATCCGACGCTCGCCCCTTGCCACCAACCAATCCATTCAACAATGTGCTCTCGGGTCTCGGGATGTGGCCTGAGCACCATGGTAGACTCGATCATTTATACCGCTTTTTATGTTTTAAATGCTTTGGCTTTCAAATATTTTATGGTGTTTGCGGGCATGATATATCCAGAACAGACCCACCAGGAGCCAAGGAAGGGCAGCCGTCTCCTTGGTTGAAGAATTCGAAAACTGCTAAAAGATAATTTTTGTCAAAAATTGGATATGCCCTCTTAAATCCTAAAATATGTAAATATTGTTGAAGTTTAAGGCAAACATCAAGATGACTGAGTTGGAGGGTTTGAGAGAGGCAAGTCAATAATGAATTTTTCTATGGCGATTGTGGGTAGGGGTGCTCAAGTCAAATTGGGAACCGAGAAACCAACTGGAACCGAACAGAACTAGAACCGGGCGAAACCGGTACGGTTTTGGTTGTGATTTATGCTAACCGGTTTGGTTTAGTTCAATGTAGTGACACGAACCAGAATCGTGCACGCAACCTCTAGGGTATAAGATTAGCCCCCTAATCACTTAACCAAACACAATTTTAATCTTATTTATACATGTTTTAATTATATTTGAACTTAGTAGTGTGTTCGGTATCTATTAAATGCTTTACTGAACCAAATACTTTTTATTTCAAATTTTGCATTCAAAGTTCCACATCCGCCCCATCTAAAAAAATATTCTCTTCTCATTCATAAATAAGAAGTTTTTTTGCTTCTTTCATAACCAATCTTTGCCTTGTCCTCTTTGAATTAGAGCAAAGAATTATGGTTTAAGTGTTTAATATTTACCATTTTATTAAAAATGGTGTAATACATAATATTATTTTTGGCTTTTATGTCGGGAACTAGTATAATTTAATTCAATGATGTTAGAGTTATGCCCCAATCCAATATTAAAGTGATCTACATATGTAATGTTTTATCATCTTTCCGAATAAATAAATCGGCATATATTACTAATGTGTTGTAGTAATATATCGAATGTAATTTGATCTATGTCATTACGTGTGTAACCACTAATAGTAGAACTGTAGATCAGAAAGAATTACATTTGATGAGTCCCTGATCAGCTAAGCTTCTTTATGAAGCGATCAGTATGAAACCAACTCCTTGTGATCACGTTGTACTAATCATGGCAAAGTATGTGCCGGAGTTATATCATAGATATCATCAGGTCGATGATATCGAACAACCCGATTGTGAGTATGCTGCATAGATCCAGTCATGAGATACTCACATATCGTAGCTTGTCATTATATCCTAAGACCAAGGAGTCTTTGTGTACACTATGTAGCGTATACCTAAGTTTGACCTAGTCTAACGTTATCTATTAAAGGGTAACTATAACGGCTTCGATTGGCTTGCATATTTATTACATTAGTGAACTCAAAAGGCGTCCGAGGGATTTATCACTCATACTTTGGTATGAGAAAGATATTCGTTTAGGCCACTTGATGAGTATGACTGAAGAAATAGCACGGCCGTGCAGGTGATACCTTAGTATCAGTTTTGAGTCATCTCAGATATCAAGAAACAGTGATTGATAAATTAGGATGACCATTCTATGCCTATTGATCAATCTGGATATCAGTTTGATAAAAGGATATTGACATGTACGATAACAGGTTAAGTCGAATAAACGATAATCACGAACGTTGGGTAATCATAATGTCTTGCTAGAGGCCACTTATGATGGAAAGGGTAAAATAGTAATTTTACCAGTCTGCCAACTTTTCGTGAGCCTAGAGGGTCACACGCATTAAGCATGATACATGACAAATAATTATGGATGAAAATTGAGAACGATTCGGTAGTTTTCTGGCCTGAGTTTTTAACCAGACGGTTGAAGAAATCAATTCGAGAAAATTGAACCGTTTTGCCTAAACCGAAATTAGAACTCAAGTTAATAGGTTTAATTTGGGTTTTAGTTAAACGCGCTTAAAGCCCATTTAGGGATTCAAGTTATGAATGGGGAAGAAGTGCAAATAGGAGTTTAAGAAGGGTAGATATGCAATTATTAATTTGAAATTCAATTCAATTTTATTTCAAATTAAAATTCCAAAATATCTTCCATCTTTTTCTCAAACTATTGGCAACCACTCCCCCTCATTCTCTCCCTCACTTGACCGATCATCTCCTTCTCCATTTTCCTCCATTGTTGATTTGTCAAGCTTCTCAAGAACACTCATAGCAAAAGTATGAGGGAAAACCTTCTTCGGTTGTGGTGCTTGTGTGGACCTAATAGAGAAACACTAAGCTTGTGTTTTCATCGATTAATAGAGGTATTTTTCAGATTCAAAAGGTTGATAACATGTTGAATTTACATTAGGATCAAAGATTGCATCGATCACCATGGTTACACAACTTCCGCTGCATGAAATTTATCGAATGGAACCCATAGTGATCTCTTTCAAATGAGAGTTAATTATTCTAAATATGATAAATTAAATAGAATTAGTTTAAAGTTTAAACTGGTTCTAGCTAATCGTGAGAACCGATTAAATTTTCCAGTTAACCGAAAGTTCAGTTTTTGAATATTACCGGTTCGGTCACGGTTTTGGATTGTGAAAATCGGAGATGACCGGTTAATCGGTAATGAGCAGCCTTAGTTATGGGTCTTGGTTCTTGTCTGCTATTCTGATTTGCCGCCTTTTTAGAGGCACAACCTTTACTTCACTTAACTCACTAGTCTTGTATGTCTACATTAAAAAATATGAAAATTTATAGAAAAATATGGAATGTTACAATGAAGATGAGAGAGTTTTGAAGCGATATGGATAATTGATGTAAAAATAAAGAATTATAATTAGGTTTTATGGAAAAATTATATGAATATAAAAGGAGATTGAAACCTTATGGTCAGTAATTGGTATAACATATATGGCCACTAAGAGCATCTCCAATTACGCTCCCTATACTTAAAATAGGGAGTGATTTGCATTGAAATTAGGGTAGAAAGCCATTTTTTCATATTTAACTCCAGTCATGCTCTTTTCATTTAAACTACATATATTAATTTAATAATATTTCTTACTTTTTAATAATAAAAAGTTGATAGAGTAGAGAGTAAAATATGATAAATTATAATAAATAAATAAATAAAGCAACATGACTCTCTCTCTCCTTACATGTAAAGAGAGAAAAGAAATGTGGAGAGCTCCCTATTGTAAGGAGTCATTTAGAGAGCCTTATTGGAGAGCAATTTTTACCTTTTCACTTTTTACAATAGCGTTTTAGCTATTGTAGGGAGTAACATTAGAGATACTTTTAGATGAAATAACATATCATGTCACTATGCCAATATGTATGACTGAGCGGGTTATGTGGCTCGATTGTCAATTTCACAAGGTTGCGACCGAGACCAAACACAGTCGACATATGACATGATAAGTGGCCTAAATAGATGTCATTCCCATATCGGAGTATGAGGGATAAATCCCTTAACCGTCTTTCGAGTTCACTCATGTAACTTATATCTAAGCCAATCAGAGCCCTCATAGCTCCCCTTTTACAGGTAGCGTTAGAATAGGTTAAACTTAGATTCTTATTATATAGTGATCACAAAGACTCCTCGGTCTAAGGATACAATGACAAACTACGATATGTGAGTATGTTCATGACAACATCTATGCAACATACACACCATCGGATCATCCAATATCATTCCCTAATGATATCCATGATCTAACTCCGGCAATCGCCTTGCCATGATCAGTAGAGAGTGATCAGAAAGAGTTATCCTCATACTGGTCGCTTCTTAAAGTAGCTTAACTGACCAGGGACCCATAAATGTAATTCTTTCTGATCTACAGTTATACTATTAGTGATGACACACATAATGATATAGATCAAATTACATTTAATATATTACTACAACACATTAGTAATACACTGCCGTTTTATTTATTCGAAAGGATGATAAAACATTACATGTAGATAACTTATTACATTGGATTAGGGCACAACTCTAACAATCTCCCACTTGCTCCTAGTTCCAAATTAAGTTCCAATCTACTCCCATAGGCCTGACATGTTCCTCATGCATAGGCTGCGACAGAGCATTCGTCAAGGGATTGGTCATATTATCATCAGTCGAAACATGTGTAATCTCCACATCACCTATATCAATAATATCTCTGATGAGGTGATATTTGTTGAGTATATGTTTGGATATGTTGTGGAATCTGGGCTCTTGAGCAAGTGCTACGGAAACTGTGTTGTCACACAACAAGCTCACCAGATTAGACGCTCGCGGTGTTACATTTAATCAAGTTAGAAAGCTTCTAATCCATACGGCTCCCTAGCTACTTCCGATGCATCTATATACTCAGCCTCTGTTGTAGAGTTGGCATCCGTGGCTTGCTTAAAGCTTTTCCAGCTGAAAGCGCCACCGTTCAACACAAAGACATATCCTGCCTGAGATTTGAAGTCACCAGGATCTGTCTGAAAACTAGCATCAGCATAACCTTTGACTGCTAGTTTTCCCAGTACCCTCCCATACACTAAGAATGCGTCCTTAGTCCTTCTCAAATATTTGAGGATGGTCTTGATGGTAGTCCATTGTTCTTGGCCAGGGTTATCCTGAAATCTGCTGGTACAGCTGAGTGGGAACGAGACATCCGATCTCGTGCATATCATGACATACATGATAGATCCTACAGCCGAAGCATATGGACCTTCATCCTGTTCAGCTCATCAGGTGTACTAGGACACTGTTTCTTGCTGAGCTTAATGCCATAACGCATATGTGTATATTCTTTCTTAGATTCAAGCATTGAGAATCTTCTCAACTCTTTATCTATATAAGTGCTCTGACTTAGGCCCAAAATCCTTTTGGAATGATCTCTATTGATCTTGATGCCCAAAATGAATGCAGCATCACCTAAGTCCATCAAGAAGCACTCCCCTAACCAAGCTTTGGTGGCAAGGTCGGGATGTCATTCCCGATGAGTAGTATGTCATCGACATAAAGTATGGTTAGGTGTTCCAGAAGATGTTTAATCTTCAGGACATGCGGACTGACAAGGGCTCTCGCCTTGAGCTTGTAGGAAACAAGTTCTCTAAAAGTATCATATCCTTCTGTACGAGATTTCTCCTTGAAAATTTCCTTGATCACTGCCATCAAGACACGAGGATCACCTGAAAGGTACATGAACTGTTTCTGCAGCTCAGGCATCATGATGCCCATCATCATGCATGGTACGTCAATCTGGTTACTAAAGAACTTTTGATAAGTATCCCTAAGTGCCCTAACGACGTTCAACGGTGGCTCAGCAGGTGGGTCCTAGGTAAGGATATATTGCTTACGTTCAGCTTGAGAATTAATCTCAAGTTTCTGTCCCAGTCGAGGAAGTTGACGCCGTTAAGCTTATCTTGCTCGATTAGGACCCTTAGTGCGCTGTTATCTGAATGTGTTGTGTTTGCCATTTAATTCTACACGGAGTAAAGAATTTTAATCAATATTTGTTTAAAATTCAAGTTGGAGATTGAATTTTAAAACACTTGTCTGATTCTAAACTTTAGAATCTTAACCAGGACTCTCGCATACCCTAGATTGAAGTGAATGCAGGCTTACCGCTCCAACCGATGGTACCAAGGTAGGATAACTCATCCAGTTACAAGATAGGGTTTGTACATAAAAATGTACATGACATACCCCATATGATACCCTAGGTCAGCCCTAGCTGACAATCGTAGACAAGTCTACCAAAACTCAACTATGACCCATTTTAATATGGATACTACGCGTAGGCGCACACATCCGTATTAAACTGTCCAACTCATTCGACCCTTCTCCCCTATGAATGTTCCGCGTAGGCGCACCCACTCACATGTTCGAATGCTTTTGAGTTTTGAGGTTTGGGTGGTATCTCGCTTGACTTGTAATTATTTGTGAATTAAGTGCTTAGTGCTCTCTGATTGTAAATCGATGCAATCTTAATTGAAATTATCAACTACATATTGATGCAAAGATGATTCCAAGTCCAATTACATGCAAATGTAATTAAATTCTGATTTTAATCTTCCGTATGTGGGTAATAGTTTAAACTACATAAACTCATGCATTTAAACTAAACATACATTCAATAATTCAATATAAATGTAAATGAGCATGTATAGCCTAGCCCGACATACCTGCTAAGGAAAAACGAAAAACAGAACCTAAACAATAAATCTTCAGTTTTGTGCTCGCTTCTTCCTCATGGACTCCCACTGGCTTTGAGACTCCTTAGGAACTCCACCAAATCCATCTTGACTTCTTTCTTGCGTCGGTCTTCGTAATTACATAAATAAAATGAAATTACAAATAACAACAACACACAGACCGTAATTAAATTATAAACCAAAGCAATTACACAGGTTGCAAAATAAACCGAAATCTAGACGGGCTTGGCTACACATCATGTTGAAATCAATCATGTTGTCAAACATCATGTTATCAAATACTATGTTATCAAACAACAAAATTAATTCCAAATTTTATCTTACTTAAATGTGGGGAAAAATCCGGTTTATCAAAACCGGACGGTTTAAATTGATTAGCCAAAATTGAACCGGCTTACCTCCGGTTTGTCGAAACCGAATCTAAAATTTAAAATTTTAGGGTTTTAAAATTTCTCGCGAACCGTCGAGGATTTGACTGGTTTAAGCCCGAGACCGGTCGGACCATATATGTCTCTTTTATAGAGTGTGTACCTTCGAAAGACTTAACCAATTTGGGTTCAATACACATTCTTGAAGGGGGTTCAGTATCAACTCTCTCAGTTGTAGCCTTACACCAGCAATCGTTGCTCCAACAATCATTGTACCAACAGTACAATCCAGAAGAAAGAAAAGAGGAAACTTCACAAATCGTCATACCCAACAAGAGGTCATGACATTGAGAACTGTAAGAAAGCGTCGAATTCATTGGAACATCAAGATGTTATGTGCTATCAAGAAAGACGATGGAAAGATGAATCGTATTGTCATTGAAATTGGGGCGATTGTTCGATCACATGTCTTGGTATCTACTGAATCATTCAAAGATCTTCCCAAACACGGCCAACAGGTTGTGTTTGACCAACTTGGTGTAAATTTGTGCACATTTATTTATGATGCACCTAATATCTGTTGTTATTTTTAATTTTCTTGTGCGGAATTTTTACGATTCTTGTCAACAATTTGAAACATACAACTTGTATTAAGGAAAAAGCTCAAAGAAAACTCACAAAATGGAGGTCTACTTACTGAAAAAAAATACAGACGGGAGGAAAGAAGAACATTCCTGAACAATTTAATACTTGAGTAGAAATGTGTAAGACTCTTTGTGCAACTTTCGATACCGTAACAAAAGATGTATAATTTCGATACCTTAACTCCAATTTTTTTTATTTGTGTTATATATTATATTTTATCTTCCGAATGTGTATATGTTTTATTTTGTAGAAACTCTCCAAAGATATATCAAAGAATCGAAAATCGAAGAAGTTCGATCACACATCCGATCCGCGAACATTTCTCTCCCGTTCCAAGATCCATAAGGACAAGGAAGCTTCTTTCCTATTATTGAAGCCTATGTTGAAGCTTATGACAGAAAAGATATTAAAGGGACGGTATATTCATTTACATAACTTATTAATGCATTCATTTTAAAACATGACATTCTATATTATGACTTAGAATGTTTAACATTTTGTTGTTTGCAGTAATTACAAATACATAATTATAACTTTGTTTCTTGCAACAACAACTTGAAGTTCACAATAACAAACAAGAAGTGGTATTAAAGTCACAATTAAGTGGTTGTGATGAACACGTGCCTTTATATGATGATTTACAAACACATATTTAAATGTTCGACAAAGTTATTAGCTCGAACCAGGGAACACGTGTAGGGGGAAGAGGGTCGGGAATTTACCTATTCATGACCTAAAGCCCGGCATGAAAAGCACATCTTTCGGCAACACAAGTACAATAGTTGAGGCTGAATTCCACAAGAATGAAGTTTGTAAGCTACTCCAAAAAATGGAGAAAGCATATGCAAAACGTGACAAACAATTTCTAAGTGTGATGAAATATATGTAAAATGTTTGGACTTTCAAAAATAAGGTGACGATGATATGTTTTCATAAAACTAAAGTTTGATTATTTGTTTTTTTAACATGATTTTCATGTTTTGTTTTGTTGAACTCCATGTTTTTTGTCACTGTTTTGGTGACTACATAATTTTTGAACTCTCTTAGATATAAGAGATGTTATAAAGGTAATATAACTTCAATTGATTCAAGTTGTTTGTTCTTCTTAAAAATTAAATTCTTTCACGAGAAGAATTTTTTTAGCAAATTAAGATTAGTTAATCACGTAAATTAAAATATTGCAAATTTTTTTTTGCTCAGCAAAAGATGTGTATTAATGAGCCCAACAAATCCATTCCAAGTTGGAAGGGAAGAGCGGGCAAAAGTACATCAATATAACAAGTGATAATTGAAAATTGAGAATTGATAAAAGTTGAGAAAGCTAAAGAAAAAAAAAAAAAGTTGAACAACTCCTTTAGCTTGTGACGATGATTGGTGATTGTTCTGCCTCTATCCAAAACATTGGCCATGAACTTTTGCTTGGTTGGTTGCACATTTTGAGAGCTCTCTTGAACTTGGGTTTCGTACTAATAAACTTGGGATTGAAAATTGGATGGGTGTCAACTATGAAAAAACATGGGCTTGCTAATTGGGGAGGTTGAATTAGATTGATCCTCACCAAATGATAAAGTTGAGAGGGGAGGGGGGGTTGAATTAGATTGATCCTCACCAAATGATAAAGTTGAGCACACAACTTTATCATTTGGAAAAGCCAATTTTGGGAAAAACGCGGAGAAGTCGCATCTGCAGCCTACAAAGAAAACGCGTCAGACACA
Organism: Geranium rotundifolium; assembly: GCA_963920655.1. Taxonomy (NCBI): domain Eukaryota; kingdom Viridiplantae; phylum Streptophyta; class Magnoliopsida; order Geraniales; family Geraniaceae; genus Geranium; species Geranium rotundifolium. Next base: position 27,455,475 of record OY987311.1, on the reverse strand, counting down.
TACAGAGTGAAACACAAGGTGATGTCGACAGCAACCGACAAGGGGAATGAGTCGATGCACTCAAAGTCAGGCGAAGGTGGTTCACAACCCGAAGCGACGCCAACATTAGGAAACCGCCGGAACGAACGAATGGAACTACGATGGGAGTCACTAGAGAAGGCGAGCCCCAAAAAGACCACAACCCCCAAGGCGCCACTGGTACCCGGAATGTCTACGGAAGAAGGAGCGAATGGAAGGATGAGCCACCGCACCAACTCCGGCGAAGAAACTGCGAAGGGAGTCCAGCACCTCCAGACATCACAACACAAATGAGAACGCCAGGAATCCATCATGACCATGACCACACCAGAACACCTCCGGCGGGAGGCAGGAGAGGATCGATGTTGTCGGCCAACACCAACAGAGATCTCCGGCGAGCCCGCCGAAAGAAAACCCGTCACCACCTCGCAACACTGATACCCCACCACCGTGAATCACCGCTCAAAGATCACACACAAGAGCTCCACCGCAATCGTCCTCGAACCAACCAAATCTGGAAGAGAAAGCCAGATCTGGGTTTTGAAGTGAGAGGTTTAGAGTGAAAATTCTGATGGAGCTTGAGATGAATGAGAGAACACAAACTCTAATTGACCCCTAAACCACTAGATCTGGATTGAAATTGAGTTGGTTCAGATAGATGAGAGGAGAGTTGATGAGAAGAGGGAGACCAAAACGGCAGGGAGAAGAAGGAGAAGATAAAAGGAAAAGAGGGATGGTCGCCGAAAACGCGAATAGCGCCGCTTGCGACCTTGAAAGTTTGGCCGAGAGTTTCTTTTGCAAAGTAGAGAAAGTTTTTTGACAAGTCTGTATGTTTCTTTGTAGAGTAAAATATTGCAAATTTGGAGGCGACTAATTAGTTTCTTGGTCGCACGTGTGGAGGCGCCTAAAATGGTGTATGGTCGTAGGTGTGGAAGTAGCAACCAAGCACGGTCATGGTCGTAAATGTGGAGAGGGATCAAGTTTGGAGTATCGTCGCAGACTGTGGTTAGCGACGTGTAGCTTGGTCCCTGATCATATTTGGCGACCGAGATTTAGCAACCAAGATGTCAGAGACGAAGCCTTGGTTGCTACAATGACTGGCGACGACATCTTGACTGGTCTGCGACGACATTTCGTTGTTGCCTTCTCCTTTGTTTGCTTATGAAAGTTACATTTTAATAATCAACAAATATATATATAGAAAATCATGATAATGTGATTTGTAATATATAGTCATTATAACTATTATTCTTTACATAATTATTAGTTTATACTATGATATATAATGGATTTAGCTTGTAACAATAAAGGTTTATGTTCATTAATTAGAGAAATAATAATTCGTTCTCATTTACTTTTATTTTACAATATTTTGATCTTGAAGAAGTTAAGTAAAAAACAAAGGGAAGAGTTCAGATACAAACTATATATGAGCTACAAATCTTAGAACAACTATAGGCCGTCGGATGGTTTATACAAACAGATGAGATGAAACAATATTAAACATGGGTAATTAGCGCATAATACGGTCAACAAGGGTAATATAGGCATTGGCAAAGCATTTAATATTCACGATCCTCTAATCACGGAAACGATGGACGTTACATCGCCTTTAAATGTGATTTGAATACCCATTTCAATTTGCATTTTCAATCTCAGCTTGACGGCTATAGACAGACAGACAGGAGGTTCAACAATGGAAGGTGATTCGAAACAGGGTATTGTTCTGATATGGAATAAAATAGTTACCTAACCATCTCAATTGATTATGTATGTCGACTGGAAAGGATTGTTATTGATTTGAACGATTTTCCAGATGATGAGTATGGTGAGTGATCGATTATAATGAACTATATTGGTAATATGATATGTTAACCATGGATGAGGAATCTAAAACGACCATTATTGGTGGAAACGTCCTCACAGATTTTGATATGAGCTTACGTTATGATTATGTTTTAGATATGATGAACGGTCTTAATTCACAGAGGTTTGATAATAAGAAATGGACTGATCCACTAGTTGCAGAAGGTAAACTATTTAAATATATTATGGCACCCTATGCTTTGACCAAGACTTGAATTTTGGTGCGCATCTTTCTAATACCAGATGTCTAGATACAACGATATTGATGTAATTGTATGTATTGTGGACAGATGGTGTCGATGATGATGACCATGTTGGCATTGTAGATGATACTGAACCAGATCCGAGACATACTAATACTATGAATGTTTTCAACATATTGTCAGCATGTGAAATTGAAATTATGAAATTAGCCACTAAGAATATGGTATATATTTCTTGAATTCCAAAGGTTGCAAGCGCGTGCGTGCACACACACACACATATATACACAGGAATTATGAAATTAGCCACTAAGAATATGGTATATACACACACATATATACACAGTTTGATGACACAATTATGTTTTCTATATGAGCCACTAAGAATATGGTAATATATTTCTTGAATTCCAAAGGTTGCACGCACAAGCGCAACCTGGGTTGTGGCCACCGGAGACCAATTCGGATTCATCTGATGATTCAGACCCTGCCTCTAGCGAAACGGAAGACTCGGATGACGGATATAGTGGTTCCGGAGATGAGGTCGAAGGAGATGAGGCTACGTAAGAGTTACATCTTATTCAAAATCCCTGTAATATATGTTTTAGCACATGCACTATTGTGTCATGATTTTCAGTTTAATAAAATTAAATTCTTGTTTTATGTTCATGTGCTTGTCTGTGACTGTATTTATCTGACTTGTTATCAGGAGGTGAGAGCAAGAATCAGGGTTACAAAATGGTTGTGCTTGTAATTCTAAGAATGTATGAAACCAAGTTTAACAAATTTACATGGATATACATTTTGAATTACACATGACATTTGTCATGTGTAATCGACATGAGTGATGACACAAAAAACTTAGAACATTAAACTTCTAGTATGTGAAAGATCGTGAACACTGAAGCAAGAAACATGTTTGATGAGACATTACTAATAAAAACACATATAAAACAAAAGACATGTAACAATGCAGATAACACAACCCACCTGCTTGGAATATGGTGAATTGGAGATCAGAAAACATCGAGTGATGAACAAAACTTAAATAACACTCATCTGCCTGTGTAATGGACACATATGCTACATTCGCATACAATCAAGAACAACAATTTGGGAATCTGATATTTTAAAAGCAGTTCAAATTTATTAATATCCATAAGGAGTGCATTTAAACCAAAAGACATGAGAGGAACTGGAACAAAAAATAAATTGTTCAAAAACATGAAAGAAACAACCCACACATGAATATGGGTGACCACCATACTAGATAACTATTTTTTTGAACTGCAATGTCTAACAAAAAGTCAGTTGAAGCGACGACGGTCATTGATCTTCAATGAGTCCCCCTTCATTTCATATTGCTCAGCTGCAATATCATAAAATGCATCCCAAGCAAGGTTCCGGCGGGACGTTATGAGCTTAAACATCATACGAACACAAAGCCTGACCAGCTGCTTACCCTGTACATGATCAAATAATATATCATATACATTTGTTCATATAGCTTAAACTAACACGTAATGTTGGTCTATAAATAGGGTAATTGTACGATACCATATGTCAGAATATTTGTAAATAAATATAGAATAAATTAGTAGTAATTAGTTTATTTAGTAAATCAATTAGTTATGCTATATTCAATTATTTATATTTAGTCAACCAATCCTATTTATGGTAATCTGTAACCCTGGCACTATAAATACCAAGTCTGCTAGTGAGAAAGTATTCATTCCGCTAAATTATTCTTGCTCATATAGTATCAGAGCAGGTTAAGAGCCAAACACCTCTATAGGGTTTCCGCCAGTTCTAAATGGCAAAATCCAATACCACTACCACCAATTCAACCGGTGGATCTCTTCAATCTAGTGGGTCAAATCCCATCTCAAATCTCGACTCCTCTCAAAGTTATTCCATTACTTCTCATAAACTAAATGGGGGTAATTATATGGAATGGTCCCAATCGGTCAAGCTCTATATCCAGGGAAAAGGAAAGTTCGGGTATCTCTCCGGTATGACGGCCAGACCAAAAGATGGCGATGAAGGCTGGGAAAGGTGGGAAGCTGAAAATTCCATGATTATGTCGTGGCTGGTGAACTCAATGGAAACAAGTGTGGGACGAACATACTTATTCCTTCCATCAGCGAGCGCAATCTGGACCGCCGTAAAGGAGACGTATTCTGACCTCGGAAATTCAGGCCAACTATTTGAAATCAAGAATCAGCTGAGAAAGCTAAAGCAAGGTGAAAAATCTGTTACTCAATACTACACAGATCTGAAAACCTTGTGGCAGGAACTCGATCTCTATTGTGACTACAAGTGGAGTTGTCCTGAAGACAGCACTCTCTTCCAGAGGACGGTAGAGAAAGATAGGGTCTTTAATTTTTTGGTGGGTCTAAACAAGGAGCTAGACGAAGTCAGAGGGAGAATACTCAGGCGAGAGCCACTTCCCAACACTAGGGAAGTATTTGCTGAGGTGCGGCGAGAAGAGAGTCGTCGTTTGGTCATGCTTGGACCTCACACCAATGAAGCTGCATCTTCTCAACTTCACACGGCTGCCATGATGTCTTCACGGCCTAACAACCACCGATTCACAAACAAAACTGATCGACCAGTCTGTGATTATTGCAACAAGCCCGGACATGTGAAGGCAAAGTGCTGGAAGTTGCACGGTAGACCAGCAGACCACCAGCCCCCTCATCGATCAAAAGACAACAAAAGCGGCTATCAGGTTTCACGGGAAAATAGCAGCACCGAAAAAGCTCCTGAGAAAACCTTTTTCAGCAAGGAAAACTTAGAGCAACTGTATCAACTATGGTCCTCACATCAGTTATCCAACAATCCCTCATCCTCTCTATCCAAAAAAGGTAACCTTAGAACAGCCTTCAGTGTCTCAACCAAATATCTCAATCATTGGATCTTAGATTCGGGAGCCACTGATCATATGACTGGATCCTCCTATTTGTTCAACTCATATTTCCCATGTTCTGTTCATGAAAAAATTAAACTTGCAGATGGATCTCTCTCGGCCATTGGAGGAAAAGGTTCTATTATCATTTCACCCTCCATCACCCTAAACAATGTTCTACATGTGCCCAATCTCGCATATAACATTTTATCTGTCCACAAAATAACCAGTGACTCTCATTGTCAACTCATTTTCTTGCCTTCTGGGTGTGATTTTCAGGACCTACGCTCGGGGAAGAAGATTGGCAATGCTAATGAAGAAGGGGGGATGTACTATTTCAACCCAGAGATCTCGGGTAAACGAATTCAGAAACCTCAATCTTCTAGTTTTCTTTCGTTATCAGATGAAATAATGTTATGGCACTTTCGATTAGGTCATCCTAGTTTTGGGTATTTAAAACATTTGTTTCCTGTTTTATTCAAAAACAAAGCAATGGATTCCTTTCAGTGTGAAATATGTCAATTTGCTAAACATAAAAGATCAGTGTTTCCTGCTGTAAAATATATGCCTTCGAAACCTTTTTCGCCCTTACATAGTACCTTGTGGGGTCCATCACGAATTAAAAACATTTCTTGAACAAGATGATTCATCACTTTCATTGATGACCATACTAGGAACACATGGATCTATCTCTTAAAAGAAAAATTGGAGGCTGCGCATACTTTCAAAACTTTTTGTACAATGATTAAAACTCAGTTCCAGACTAAGATTCAAGTGTTACAAACAGATAATGGAAGAGAATATTTCAATACCATCCTAGGGAAATTTTTTACTGAAAAAGGCATCATCCATCATAGTTCTTGTGTCGATACACCTCAACAGAATGGAATTGCCGAAAGAAAAAATAGACATCTTCTTGAGGTTACCCGAGCTTTAATGTTTTCAATGCATGTACCAAAACGTTTTTGGGGAGAAGCTTTACTTACTGCTACTTTTCAAATTAATAGAATGCCTAGCAAAGTATTAAGCTATCAAACTCCTATACAAATTCTTCAAAATTATTTTCCAAAAAATAGATGATTTACCACCTTACCTCCGAAAATTTTTGGTTCCACCGTTTTCGTACACGTTCATGATCATAAAAGGAGTAAACTAGATCTGAGAGCAATTAAGTGCATCTTTCTTGGTTTTTCACCTACACAAAAAGGTTTTAAATGTTTTAACCCTTGCTCGGGTAAACTCTACATTAGTATAGATGTCACATTTTTTGAAAACAAACCTTTTTATGAGAAAACTTCTCTTCAGGGGGAGAACACTAATGAAGATCAGTTTTGGGAATTAAGTGAAGTAAATGTTCTACCCAAAAACAGTATTGATTCAAATGAGAAAAGTGCGGACAATATTATTCAATCTTATAACGATATTGAAACTAACTTGAATGAGGACCAATCTACTGATTTCCGTGTTTGTTCGAGGTCTGATGAGCTTGAGCCCCCAGCATTGCCATCGTCACCCTTGAGCATTGGTCGAGGTACTGACTCTTCTCTCTTAAATACACCTCATTTAAACATTGAACCAGTAGAAGAAACAGATTCCTGTGAAAATGAAGAATCAGTAGAGTCTTCTCAGCCTCACAGAGAATTGTTCACTGAACCCATAGCCCTTAGAAAATGAACAAGAACCTGCACAAAGTTTCCTCTATATCCTCTTGCAAATTATGTCTCATATCAAAATCTGTCTCCCAGTTTTAGGGCTTTCACTACCCAAATAACTAATGATGAGGTACCTAGCTCTATACATGAAGCTCTAAGTATTCCGAGGTGGAAAGAGGCTGCCTTAGAAGAGATGAAGGCCCTTGAGAAGAATGAAACTTGGGAAGTAACTGCTCTACCGAAAGGTAAACATTTGGTGGGCTGCAAGTGGATATTCACTGTGAAGTACAATGCTGAGGGTCAAGTGGAAAGGTACAAAGCTCGACTAGTAGCTCGAGGGTTCACTCAAACCTACGGTCTAGATTACGAGGAAACATTTGCACCCGTCGCCAAGCTTAACACTGTTCGAGTTCTACTTTCCTTGGCTGTGAACTTAGACTGGCCATTATTACAGTTTGATGTCAAGAATGCTTTCTTAAACGGAGAATTGGAGGAAGAATTATTCATGCAACTTCCACCAGGATTTGACAGCAACTCTGATGGGAAAGTGTGCAGGTTGAAGAAAGCTCTATATGGACTCAAACAATCTCCTCGGGCCTGGTTTGGAAGGTTCACTAGAGCCATGAAAGATCAAGACTACAAACAAGCTCAGTCCGACCACACCATGTTCTACAAACACTGTCCTGGAGGTAAAATGGCTATCTTAATCGTGTACGTTGACGATATAGTCATGACAGGAAGTGACGAGGCAGAATTGACAAGGTTAAAGACTTTTCTTGCTCAACAATTCGAAATAAAGACCTGGGAAATCTAAAATATTTTCTAGAAATGGAGGTGGCGAGATCTTCGAAGGGATTAGTAATTTCTCAGCGAAAATATGTACTAGACCTGCTAGCCGGAACCGGTCTCCTTAGTTGCAAGCCTGCTGCAACTCCAATCGATCCCAACCACAAGTTCAGCAAGAGTCAAGACATAGTTCCAGCCAACAAACCCAAGTATCAAATATTAGTTGGAAAACTTATTTATCTGGCTCACACTCGACCCGACATTGCCTATGTTGTTAGACTTGTTAGCCAACACATGCACAGCCCTTCAGAAGAGCATCTACAGGCTGTGTATAGGATTTTACACTACTTGAAAGGAAGTCCAGGCAAGGGAATAATCTTCAAGAAAAGTGAGGATCGGCAAGTTGAAGTCTTTACAGATGCCGATTGGGGTGGAAATGTAGACGATCGCCGATCTACTTCAGCTTATTGTACGTTTGTGTGGGGAAATTTGGTGACATGGAGAAGCAAGAAACAACATGTCGTATCACGAAGCAGTGCAAAGGCTGAGTTCAGGGCAATGGCACAGAGAGTATGTGAAGGGATATGGCTGAAACGTATTTTGGAAGAGCTAAAAATGGAGATAAACTCTCCTATGAAGCTCTATTGTGAGAATAAATCCGCAATCAGCATTGCCCATAATCCGGTTCAGCATGACCGCACCAAACATGTGGAGATCGACACACTTCATAATGGAAAAACTTGAAAGAGGAGAAATATGCACGCCATTCGTTTCTACAACAGAACAGCTTGCTGATGTGCTTACAAAAGGCCTTTATAGAACAAAATTCGAAGAGTTTCTATGCAAGTTGGGCATGATAGACATCTTTGCGCCAACTTGAGGGGGAGTGTCAGAATATTTGTAAATAAATATAGAATAAATTAGTAGTAATTAGTTTATTTAGTAAATCAATTAGTTATGCTATATTCAATTATTTATATTTAGTCAACCAATCCTATTTATGGTAATCTGTAACCCTGGCACTATAAATACCAAGTCTGCTAATGAGAAAGTATTCATTCCGCTAAATTATTCTTGCTCATACCACATTACACAGAAACCAATGCAAATGATATAAATATGTAGAGATATGAAATTGAGAAGGCACCATTTGTGCGTTGTGTTGGAACATGACACAATATTGAACCAATGAAACGTTACTCCTGACACATGACATACGAACTTGTAATGACAGCAACCATGTTACCCATATGGCATAACACTTGATCAAATGCATAAACACGTTACCAATGACACATGACACATGAAAAAATATATACAAACATGACATGTCACACATATGACATTTAACTTGTTCAACGACACAAAAGCAAATTTATATTACGTGAGACAATTACACATGACAAATTTACGTTCTCCAATAACACATTACCAATGACATGTGATACATATAAAAATGGTACTAACACATGAACACAAATCCAGTTTCGCCAGTACATTGACATATTAACCAAAGATATGTACCAATACTACATATACCAAACATTACGATCTCCAATGACACGTTACCAATGACACAATATGATACATGCAAAAATATATGCAAACATGACATGTGAGTAATATGGCATAAAACTTGTTCAAAGGCACAAACCCAAATTTATAGTGTATGAGACATTTACACATGACATGCTTACGTTCTCTACGGACACATTACCAATGACACGTAATACATATGAAAATGGTATTAACATATTAACAAAATTGAAATTATGAGAGTACATTTACATATTAACAAATGATATGTAACAATATTATATATACCAAGGTATCAAAACCAGATCCAGACATTAACAGATCACAAGAAAATGGTGGTGGGTAACCATACTATTTGTGTTCCCAATTTGATTAAATTGGGGGGAAAATGCAAAAGGTCACGTGGATGATATTATGTGCACATATCTAAATAACAAGAATGCATGCAACAACGAATTCAACCCAAAAAACACTTCGAAACGTGATCCAAGATACACAACAGTAGTTCCACATCTTTTGATTGGAAAAAATTAGCGATAATGAGTGATTACTCTTATCATACTTCCTCTTTCTTGGGTTGTTGGAGATGGTTTGGGAAAGGCGACCAGAGGACGACATGGCAATCAGTTCTCTAGGGTTTCGTCGACGATAATGACATACTCATATTTGGGGAAGAACGGGATTTGATGTACTGATTCGAGATACAGATCAGAGTTAAGATGAGGGTGATTAACTAAAATCTCACAGAGATTATTATTCAAACCAATCAAAATATTGGTGAATTACTACTCTACCCTCTGGGCATAGGACAATGACAATTATGCCCCAATAAATGCACAAAATCCATTTGACTTGCAACACTTTCAAGTGCGTTAATCGTGACCGTCAATCAATAAATCGTGTCGTGTAAACGCATTAGAAAATTTGTAGCAAGATCAACTGTTTGTTGTCGATCAAGACCCAAAAGCAAATACTTCAATTGAAATGGATATTGATTATTATCCTTGAATTTTTTATTTGAGTGCATGTATTTTTTTTTTCATTTATCGATAGTCATGAATATATCAGGGAAAACAATATGAACAATTTATCAATCAGAGAATGAAAAACATTATAATATATTTAATTAACAGAGATACCATAATTAATATAATAAGAAAAAACATAAAGTAATAGATATGCATATAGCAGTAAACATACAAAACAAAGACATACAGTAGATATTATATATGGATTAAAAAGAAAGCATTGGGCGGTATACAGTGGAGATTGATAAGAATGATCTAGGCGTTATTATAAGGCTGAAATGGAAGCGCGAGCTGATGAAGAAGGGCAGTGACGGGCGTGGCGAGCCTTGGGTGGTAGGCGTAGCCTCGAAGGTCCCCCGCGTCGAGCACGTAAGGACAGGGCGGCATCCAGTGCCACCTCTTCCTGCATATGTCGAACACGAGCCAGTTCCCGCCCCCTCTGATCATGATGACGATGAACTCCCCGTGGCCGATGCACTCGAACCCTGCCCCGCCCTCCATCTCCGCCATCTGCGTGTACAGAGGCTGCGGCATGCGCTCTATCTCCACCCACGCCGCCCCGCACTCCTGCAGCGCCCACAGCCTGAGGCTCCTCGGGACGTTGAGCTTGCTCTTCTCCACCGCCGCCACCATCACCAGCCTCCCCCCTATCTCCACCAGGCACGGCGACCGCAGGAACCTCCTCATCGGGGCCTGGATGGTGTGCCACGTGTTGGACGACACCTCCAGCGCCAGCACGCTGAAGGGGCTGTAGTTCATGGCGAAGAACCGGCCCTCCACCCGCACCATCCGCCCCGACTCCAGGTTGCACAGCCTAGGGAGGGCTGAGTCAGTGCCCCAGATGGAGTAGAACCTGTTAGATATTATACAATAATATTAACAAACTGCTAATGAATGAATGAATACTGCATGCATGCATATGACTGAATGCTAATGAATTACATACTTACCCTCCCGCGTCTATGTGGAAGCTCTCCGCTGTGAGGTTCTTGACCGCGTAAGGGGAGATGAGGTCGTCCCCCGCCACGGCGACGTCGATGGAGGTGGTGGTGACGGAGAGGCCGATGGAGGGGAAGAGGCGGGGCCTGAGGGTTTGGGGCAATTGGGTGAAGGAGCCCACGATGGGGTTGCAGAGGACGAGGCTCTTGGGTCCAGCCCCGTCGGAGACCCAGCAGATGAGCCCTCCCGAGGACGAGGCGGGGGAGAAGCCGGAAGGGACCAGAGGGAAGCAGATTCGGTACCAGGTCATGTCGTTGGGGTCGAAAAGGTACCCTTCACACCCTGACCTCAACAACTGATCATTATTGCTGTTGCTGTTTCCATATATGTAGCTCTTTGGGCTCTTTTGCTTGAAGAAGATGAACCAGTGGCGAACTGGGGATATTTGGAGGTAGAGCTCGAGGAAGCGGTCGGAGAAGATGAGGGAGTACCATCTCTTGCAGACGGACCGGAAGCGGAAGAAGGCCGGGGGAGGGAGGAAGGCCATCACTCGATCGAGCAGCCTCGGTGGGAGCTTGCTCCATATCCTGCTGTCCATCCACGGATTCGGACCTATATTAATATTGTGGTCTATGCCACTAGTGCTGCTGAAAACATAGGAGAAAGGTAAGGCCATGGAGCTGTTAAAACCTTCCATATCCATATATATATATATATATATATATATATATATGAATGATATCTTTGGTGGGTTGGGTTTGTCTTGTAAATTAAAACATACTATACTATTTCCATGCAAATGGAGGAATATATATGATGAATCTTAGGAAACAGAGAGAGTTGGTTGATTTTATTGGTTAACAGAGGGAGACAAGGGGTTGAATTGAAGGAGATCATGTATATATGTGTTGTTGTTGAAGAGTGAGTGAGTGAGTGTTGCTTTTTTGTTGGGTTTTGGGGTCAGGTGTTTATATAGAATGAATGAGAGGATCTGTTGGGTTCTTTTGCTATTTCCTTGTTTCTTTCTGCTGATGGCTGATCATCTATCATTTCAGTGTTTTCGAGGAAGGACATGTTTCAGACACTGATTGTTCACAACTCATTGTATCAACTCAAGCTCTCACATTCACACCACTGACTCAAGCAACACCAACTCCTCTAATTGGCTTTCAGGACTGCTCATTTTAAGAAATCACTACAACTTGATGCACAGGATATATACCATTAAATGAAGTAACAAACCTTTCCAAACTTATCACTCACCTTTAATTTGCTCATTTTTATTATATTTTAAAACTCCAAGTTCCATTTTTTATGAACCATATCAGAAATATTGCCAAGGAACTCATATATATATATGAATTAGTTTGGAATTTTAAGTGAAGGTATATTAAATAATAAGAGATTGGGTTGAAATGTTTCTCATGATGCTGATTTGATTGAACAGTGACTAGTCAATATCTAAAAGGTACTAACAACATGTTGGTCATAATTGAATTGCTAGTTAAATGAGGGCAGCTGAATAGATAATTACTAAGAGATGGATGAGTTTAATTTGTACTACCTTGACTTGGCTCCACAGAAGGAAGTGGCCAATTGGCCATTAGATAATAGAGGAACCAAGCAAGCACAGTTGCACTAACCCAATAAATAGACTCACTATCCAACCAACTTTACCTTCCCATATAGATATACAATGCATTCACTATACACAGCTTTTGTCATGAATAAGTTGGGCTGATTAATGAACCCAACTCAATTAGTTAACAAATCAAATCCAGAAAGATTATTTGTAGGTCAAAACATGAAAGTATGAAGAATCACCAACCAAACAATTAAGCATACATTTCTCTAAGGGAATTGGTTGGAGGCTTGGAGAAGATGAGAGATATATGATGATGATGATGATTCATAAGTCAATGCAAGCATGTGTTGGGCAAACAGGTTGCCAGATCACAGGTCCTGTCAAAACACAGTGAACAGTAGTGTCTTCAAGTACAAAAATCTTTAGGAAATCCAGATGTAAACATAGTAGAGAAAGAAGAGGCAGAGCTAATGAATGAACACTACTTCTCTCTCTCTCTCTCATCTTCTGTGTCATGTATTATATTCTCTTTATGTAAAGTTCTTGGCTTTTGTTTTGTTAAGAGCATGCAGCAGCTGCAAGATCTTAGTCAGACCCTCTCTGTCCACAGCAATCAAGACAGTGTCTTGTTTATGTCAATCCTTTTAGTATCATTGTCTGCTCAGAATTTCAAGCTTCATAAATGGAAAAAGTTTTCCCAGCAGATTTGGAAACTCAACCCCTCCTTCAAGAAACATCCTTTTAAGGTAAAAACCTCACTCTTCATATTTGGAAATTGACCATCCCTCCAAGCAAACACAAACTAAGTCATCATTCATGCCCACCCCTCTTGTCAGTACTACATCTATGCATGCTTTTTATTATTTTAATCAAGTGTTCTGAAACTATTTGCATCTCAACCACTACCTCATCATGTTCTTCATTTATTTGGGCCCCTCTGCACAGAATTTGAAGGATCTGTTTTTGAATTAATGGCTCAATTAGCTAAATTTACTTTGAATCCGCAACCTACACTATTAGTCATTAGTGTGTGTGTGTTCTTTGTACTATGATTAACAAGGTATAATAAAGCCCACAAAATTTATAACTATGATAAAGTGAAAGTAAAAATAAATATGAATATGAAAATTACTTTACTATTTTATATAAAGCTTAATATAAATTTTCTATGAATGCTTGCACCTGGATTTGACTGTTCAAAACTCATAAAGGGTTCTCTATCTGTGCCTTTCTTCTACTTACTGTTCCTTTTCTTTTGATATATTGCAGGACTTGATGACTTGTGAGTGGTGGCCAAAGTACACATATATCATGACAATTTTCCCTTATATATACGATATAAAAAAAAAGAGGAAAGAGAAGAGAAAGTGAGTCATTTGACAAGATATATGGGGCAAAAGTATCAAATAAAGAACAACTAAGACCTGCAATCTTGACATGATTAATGATTATGCATCCATGGGATTAATTCTTTCATTGCATTGTGTGTTCTCCATTGGGTTAGGAGTTACTCGTATTTAGTTTTCTTTTATTGTTTCCCTCAGGTGGGTGTAGGGTTGCAGATTAGCCAACTTGTTTAAATTGTTGATTGACTTATTGTTAGTGGATCTATGTTAAAATTGTAAAACTCAAAATTTGGAGATATCTCTGCCAACTGATAAATGAAGAGTTTCAAAAATTTAAGAAATCTTATTAAAACTCGTTTTTGTATCAATTAAATAATTAAATATATTCAATGTTTATCAAAAAAATCAATAATATTTAATTATTTTTTATCCAAAACTTGTGAATAATTATTCATTAACTAACAACAGATTAGATTAATAAGTAAAGTTAAATACAAAATAAAACAATAAGCTAAAGCTTATAGAAATATGTCAAATCTAGTGCCAATAAGAAAAAACAATATTGTCACTAGGGAAAATGACACTTTTGCGTACCTAAATATACACTTTTGACATTTTTATACCCTACTTTTTTTTCTTCTTTTTTTCAGTACCCTGAATTTTATTTTGGGTCAATAATTCCAAAATACTCATGAATTGAACCAAAATTCAGGGGACTTCCAGACCATTTTCCCAAAATACTCATGAATTGAACCAAAATTCAAGACCATTTTTGGTAAATAAATGGCCAGTTTTCCCAAAATGAAATTCAAGGTATTTAAATATAAAAAAAAGTACGGTATGAAAGTGTGAAAAGTGTATATTTAGGTGCACAAAAGTGCCATTTTCCCTTGTCACTAATCCAATAAATTTGAGCAAAGAGGGAAAATTATTGACATATTCAACTGATAAACATCAAAATAATAAATATATCTTGATATCATGTGTGCATTGATCTAATTAGGTCAAATACAAGTCTAGAAAAACAAATGACGGGATTTAATTGGATAGCAAAATTTCAAACATCCTAATCTGTCTAACACCTAATTAAAAAACGGAGGCGGGAAAGGATGGGAAGCGACGAACGGAGGTGGAATGAAATGGGAGGCAGCGAACAGAGTGAGAGAGAAGTCAAGAGGGGTTTGCGAAAACATCTTATTTATGTAGTAAACTAAAACCAAAATTGGGTTGGACCGGATTGGATAGAAATTACTTAATTTTGACCAAATTAAACCGAAACTCATCGAATTGGACTAGATTAAAATTGATTGATTTGACTGGGTTTAACCGAAATTTGGTCGAGAATCATAACATCGAATGATTGTTATGATGATAACATATTCAATGAATGTGATTCACTAATCAGTAGTCCTTATGTTTTGAATATACAAATTACTGATAAAATATCAATCTATAACATTAATGAATGTTGTAAGTCTAAGGGCATTTCCAACGTAGTCTCCAAATTTTATTTTATTTTTTTGCATTTTTGTGTAATTTCATCTTCAACGCAGTCCACATATCTCCATCTCCATCTACAAATATGCAGACTTGGTACAATAAATTCTTTAACATGTAGACTTACTATAACAGTCTGCATATAATAAAATATTAATATACTTGCATGTGATTTTGCAACAACGGAGGAAATTAACACCAAAAAAATGAAAAACCAAACCAGAAACGAGCAAGAATTACATATTTGAAAATTACAAAGTTGGGAAATTTATAGATGCAAGCAAGAATTACACATTCGAAAATTACAAAGTTTGTAAATTTATAGACGTGAGGTCGGCTGGTACAAAGCACCTGGTGGATTTGGCTTCGCTGGCGCCAGATCTAGCTTCGTCTGCGTGATCAGGCGCATGAAGGCCAGATGAATAGATGGACAGGACGCAAGGACAGACGTGGTGGAGAGAGAGAGAGAGGGAGATAAATATGTTGAGGAGGCGGAGAATAAATTATATATATTAGTTTGTATAATTAATGTTACGTTCTTAACTATTTAGCAAAGATATTATAGACATTGTTAATTAATTATTAATATTAACAAATAATTTTACTATGGTAAAATTATAATAATTTATTATTATAATTATAAAAATATTTTATTATTCACGTAATGAAAGTAGCTTTCGATGTGACAAATAGTGATTTTTTGAAAACTGGGTTGGACTTTGATAGGGATAGAGCCTTACAATTTTTTTGTGATTGTGTAATAACTTTTGCAAATTTTGGTATATGCAATTCCAACACCGTAGGAAAATTTGTAAATATTTGCAGTGTATGGGATTTTTCACTCCAACGCTGACCCCAAATGTATATCTATATCTTCAAATCTGCAAATATGTTACATTGAGTCTTCAAACTCCAAACAATAAAATTGAACATTTTATTCATTAGTTTTAGGGATAATGACAGTTTGTTACACCTAACTATGGTGAAATGACACTTTCATACCCTAACTATAAACTTCTTTTTTTAGTACCCTGACAATGTTTTTGTGACAACCTAGCTCTAAAATGTCTAAAATGCCCAAAATGCCCTTGGTTTAAGAAACCAAAATTAAATTGGTTCAATTTGGTTTAAAACCTAGAATTAAACCGGTTCAACCTCAATTGAACCGGTTCTTCTTCTTCTTCACCGGAAACGCCACCCACGCCTCCTCCTACCTCCTCCGCTCCGGCGACCTCAGCTTCCTCTTCTCCGCCCCCTACTCCGCCAATATCTCCGGTGGCTCCGCCGCGATCCCGACCTTCGACGCCGCCGCCTGCAGAGCCTTCTCCGCCGTCCACAGGTTAGGCGTCCGCGCCGTCGCTCTCGAGGTCGACGACGCCAGGGAGGCCTACGAGACCAGCGTCGCTCACGGCGCCAGATCCGCGTCGCCGCCGTTTTGAGGTACGTCAGCTTCCAGAACCATCAAAACCCTAGATCTAGAGAAGAAAAACCCCCAAATTGGTGTTTCCTCCCCGGATTCGAGCTGGTCGAGTCGGCCCCAGTTGATTTCGGGATCAGTAGGCTGGACCACGCCGTCGGGAACGTGCCGGAGCTGGCTCGCCAAGCTCGCCTAGCGTGCTCGGTGTATGTGACACGACCCAAGCCGAGCCCACCTCCGCCGTCGAGGCCATCTGCGGCGAAGCTCGAGAGAAACCCAGATCCGCCGTCAGGGAGGTGCTCGCCAAGCTCGCCGGAGCGGAGGAGGTAGGAGGCGTGGGTGGTGTTTCCGGTGAAGAAGAAGAAGAACCGGTTCAATTGAGGTTGAACCGGTTTAATTCTGGGTTTTAAACCAAATTGAACCAATTTGATTTTGGTTTCTTAAACCAAGGGCATTTTGGGCATTTTAGACATTTTAGAGCTATGTTGTCACAAAAACATTGCCAGGGTCCAAAAAAAAGAAGTTTATAGTTAGGGTATGAAAGTGTCATTTCACCATACTTAGGTGTAACAAACTGTCATTATCCCTTAGTTTTACTTTGTTTTTTCAAAAACAAAGAGAAACAAACCCAAAAAGTAAAAATCAGACAAACAGAATAAGAGACCCAAAAGAAATTGCATTATCGGAGGATCTGGCCTCAAATTACATCAAAATAGAAAGAAAAACACATAACCCAAATCAAGAAAAAAAATTTACATAAAAATTCATTCGCCGGGGCCAGATCTAACTTCCATAGAGGGGTTGGACGGGTGGAGCTCCTCTCGACGAAAAACCGGTCCAACGAAGAATCGGTGATCTGAGAGCAGAGGCTTGGCCCCTTAGCTGAACACATAGTGTTGTTAGACATGTAAACTGTTGGGTTTGTGGAGACTTTCCTATTTATTTAGGGAAGCCACAATTTCCTAATTGCATTAGGATAATGAATTAGAAAAGAATTCCTAATGTGCAAAGAACTAGGAATTCTAAGACTTTCATAATTCCTCTTAGTCTTGCACTATAAATACATGTACTTGTAACCCCATAATCATTCATGAGTTGAGAGCAATAATAAGAGAGTAGTGTGACCGTGGACATAGGCAATTTGCCGAACCACGTAAATCCTTGTGTTATTGTGTGATTGTTCTTTATTTCTCTTGGTTACTTTTGCTACAGAATTGTTCCACGTTGTTATATACCCCAACATAAACCTCCTATCGAGGTTAGACGCATGAAAGCTAGAGGCGCGAAGGTTGGAGATGAGATTTCTGAGAGGAAGATAAACGAAGAAAGAAAAAGGTCTCTTGAAAATAAACAAAGAATGAGAGGTCTCTAGAAGATGAAAGAAGAATAAACGTATATTATCTCTTACATGTATAATAAATGAGAGAGTAATTACATTCGTAGTCCAAATTTAATAACAAAATCTTATCTATGTATTCATTTTTTAAATTTCATCGGCATACATGTATTCATATTTTTCAATTAATCAATTTAATTTCAGTGTAATTTAATTATATAAACATTCCAATTGCATTATAATTTGATTTGTAATTTTTTTTTGGAAAATCTAATTTTCTTTCAAACATAACAAATTTTAAATTAAAACCCGACAACAAACAACGGTTTTCAATTACAAAAATATGTAAACGAACACGATTATTTTTCGGATCTATCTAAAATATTGAAATATTGACTAAAATATTGAATGAGTTTTGAGATCCCTCACCTTGATTTCTTTATTGTTAAATTTGTTTGATTTGAGATGCTTGATATTTAGATTCTTGATATTGTAATATTTCTTCATCGTCTTCGGATGTATGTGCTTCTTTCCATATGATTTTTCGTTTCTAATTTGTAATATACTCACGAATCTCATGATCTTCGATATTATCTACATTTGCAAGTAAAATTTTATTCACTTCCTTCATTCGTTGAAACTTTATTTTTTTTCTCGTTAAATTGTTGTCTTTCGAAATTATTTATTTCTTAAGTTTCAACTAGTCGCTCATTTTGCACTATTAATTTTTTTGATTCATTTCCATTTGTTTTAATTTCATTTTTTATCATTTGCACGCCAATTGGTCTTTTAAATAGAGACATACCAATTTCTCCATAACCCACGTTATGATCGAATGAACTAGTACTGAGATTTGTCGATGTTGTCGATGCAAAACTATAATATGATTGAGAAAAATGAGCACCTTACGTGGTCAAACTTAAATTATTTTTAGTATTTTTTTTCTTGTTGTGCTAATAACGTTTTTGCTCGATCGACCAATCAAAAAATATGTACATATGAAAACATATCATTAATATTGTGATAAGACTATAAATCAACCATAATTGTAAATATTTACAATATCTTAGTATTTTTTTTCTTGTTGTGCTGATAACGTTTTTGCTCGATCGACCAATCAAAAAATATGTGCATATGAAAACATATCATTAATATTGTGATAAGATTATAAATCAACCATAATTGTAAATATTTACAATATCTTGAGGAGAAGCATCACTTGGTTTGAAACTTTGGTTTAAGCAATGCACCATCTTTCTTTTGAAACAACTCTAATGTTCGCATCGATACGTGATTTCAAAGATTTGATGGTTATTGGTTGAGGGAGAGAGTTTAAGTTGTATTGAATTTCAACTCTTCTCAAAAATCAATCTCTAGATTTATCTATCCCAATAATTAAATCTTAAGATATATTAACATACACATGACATAAGCATATATCTTCTTCAGGTGTATAAGATAAAGATCGAATGAAAGCCATCTTTTGAAAAAAAAATAGTTGGGAAAAAAAATAAAATACTTAAAATATGTGTGTTTTTCTTGAAGATGTGAGATGGTTTACGGGAGATAGTAGACTCATATGATGTTTGAAAAATAATTTCTACTTATTTATTGAAAAATAGTTGACATTTATTTATTAAAAAATATTTGGCATTTATTTTGATTGATAGGGTAGAAAGTTGAAATTCTGAAAAAATTGTTTGTGTTTACTTCAATCGATTTAGTTGTTAATCATTGGCATTTATTTGCTTTTATTGTTGACATTTAGTTCGATTAATACGGTAGAGAATTGAAATTCTGAAAAATTATCCTGTTTACTAAAATTGATTTGGTTGTTAATGATTTTCATTTGTTTCATGAAAAAAAATTGAGTAGAGGATAATTTTAACAACATAATTCTTCTTTTCTCGTATATATATGATCTGATAATAAATTAATATTAATTTAGTGGTTTGCATTTAATTTTGAGCATTAATTTTCTCACATTGAACTGAACTAAGTAGGGTTGTTCAAAATTATTTACCAACCTGATCCACCCGCAAAATCCACCCGAACTATAGGAAGTGGATTGCAAACCGCACAACAGTAAATTGGGCTTCAGGCCCAATAGCACCAACCCACAGCCCATCAACGCGGTTAGTGGATTAAAAAATGTTCACATGCAGTTAAACCGCACCACCGGCATATATGATATACATATTAATTAATATAATAATTTGCGCTCACAAAATATTAATATAATAATTTATAATTATGTGAACCTTATCTAGTTATCTCATTCTTTGGATCTTATATCTCCATCCAACGTTGAACCACTCAATCACATCTCTTCACTCCACTCCATTTTTTGTTTAACCCCTTTCATCTTCTCCATCTTTATCTCTCTTCATTTCCCGATTAAAATTGTTTTATCTCCTCCCTTCATAACCGTTGCGGCTTTGCTTATATTTCTATTTATAGTGGAAGAGATGATCATTTTCTTTTAAACCTAAACTGTGAACTAAACTTTCTACCAAATAATTTCAATGCAAGATAATACTGATCCTGATCTTGATGTAGGCACAGTTCGAGCAGATGGAAATGTAAGACTTCTTTCTTTATATTCAATTGAATTAGGGTTATTGATAAATTTATTTATGTTCATCGATTTCCAATTATGCATGCACTGGATCAAATTATAATGTTAGATTCATTTTTATGAATAATTTATCTTTCAATTATTTCTGAAATATTATTTATTTTTCTTTTTTCAGAATGAAACAAATGGTGGAACTGGTTTTACAAATGTTGTTGGTGAAGATGATGGAAAAGTAGGTAATGTGCTGGGGATTCTCTGATTCTAGGCGCAGCGGAAATACAACAATCTAACCGTGAATCCCTTCTGATGATCTATTGCATGCTCTAGATGAATCATGAGAAAAGGTGGATTGGATTATCTACCTCTTGAAGTGTGAATCGATTCGAATCGAAGACCTGTCCTCAAACACATCCTCTACGAGCACACACACGCGGGAGCTTGAACACGAAGCTTGAATCCTCTCGGTGACTACTAGACCGCCAAAGAACCCTTCCTCTCACTTGATTTCTCTAGCCCTCAATGTAAGAACTAGAGAGAATATGGAGAATAGCTAATATTGCTCAAAGACTTTTTGTGGCTCTCACCCAAATGCCTCTATTTATAGGCTTTGGCTGAGGCCTAGGGCATTGAGCCCGTCTGACACAGGTGTCGATCGCCACCTAGGTGTATGCATTTGTGACTTAATCTATGCGCCATACTCCAAGTCGAGTCATCCGATTCCTTCTCGCAGACGATATCCGTGATATGACTCTATATCTTGATCAACAGAATATGATCGTAAGGCATCCTCACGTTAGTCACTTATGTATAAGTATTCGACTAGGGATCCGTCAAGCATAATTTCATAGTATCTATAGGCTCCACTATTAGTGATGACACACTAATGACTTAAGAAGAAATTATTGTTTGACACATTACTATAACACAGTAATAATGTAAATGCTAGTCATTGCTAAATAGAAGATTACATAGAAAAGACTTGGAGTATGGCACAAGCTCTTACAATCTCCCACTTGCCCCTAGCTCCAATCTAAATCCCAACGTAAACTCATTAACCTTACATGACTTTCATGTTTACGCTGTGAGAGAGCCTTTGTCAACGGGTCGGCTACATTATCTTCTGTCGCAATCTTACAAATCTTCACTTCACCTTGTTCGATGTACTCTCGAATCAAGGGAAAACGCCTAAGTACATGTTTGGATCTGACTTGCGCTCTGGGCTCCTTAGCCTGTGCTATTGCGCTAGTGTTGTCGCAGTACAAGTTCACCAGATCGGACGAATTCTTCATTACGTCCAATCCTGCCATGAACTTCCGGATCCACGCAACCTCTTTTGCTGCCTCTTAAGAAGCCATGTACTCAGCCTCTGTAGTAGAACTTGCAATGGTCGGCTGCTTGAAGCTTTTCAAGCCAAAAGCCCCACCGTTGAGCGTAAACACATAACCAGACTGAGACCGCGAGTCATCCTGAACAGTCTGTACAAGGCATTAGAGACTTCATGTCTCGTACATACCTTGGCATGTGTGTTGGATCCTACTGCATATGCATAGGGGATCTTACTCACGTGCCTCAGCTCATCACGTATTGTGGGACACTGAGTCTTGCTGAGATTTATACCATGTCTTATGGGAAGAATCCCTTATTGGATTTGTGCATCAATAATCGAAAAATCTCTTCTAGATTTTGTCGATCTAAGTGCTCTGACTTAGCCCGAGTATCCTTCTTGGCCGATCTCGATCAATCTTGATCCCCAAGATATACACGGCTTCGCCTAAATCCTTTATCGCAAAACACTTCCTCAACCTAACAGGTTAGGATGTCATTTCCGATGAGAAGTATGTCCTCTACATTTAGCACTAATTATACAACTACACCCCACTTGCCCTCATGTACTCACGAGGTTCTTCATTTTGCATGAAACCAAATTCTTTCATGGCTTCATCAAAACGAAAATCTCAATTTCGAGAAGCCTACTTCAATCCATAAATGAACCTCTGCAGCTTTTGAGGGGTTCCATCCATGTCATGCTTGATCTTAAAGATCCATTTACAACCGATGGACTTAAAACTAGGGGTTGGATCTACCAAGTTCCACACTTGGTTGTCATGCATGGATTTCATCTCCTCCTTCATGGCTCTCAACTATTTCTTAGAATCAGAACTCCATGTGGCTTCTTGAAAGGTTTTCGGATCGTCAGAATCCACAATCTCCAAGTCACCACCCTTAGTTACCATAAATCCGTGTCTGACGGGTGCCTGACGAGGCCTTTCAGAATGCCGTGGGGCTTCAGGAACTATGTTGGGCACTGCATGTGCCTCTTGTTCCAACTCAGGCTCTACCTCTACTCTGTCTAAGTGGGGATCACAAAATTCTTTAGGATTTTCAGTACTCGTACCATCTCGGATCTCTTCCAGATGCACAATCCTCTCACTGGCTGTTTTGGAGAGGAATTTTGTCTCAAAAAGATACCTTTCCGAGCAACAAATACTTTGTTCTCGTCGGGTTTGTAGAAGTAGTACCCAAAAGTCTTTTTCGGGTATCCTACGAAGATACACTTGTCAGATCGTGGTTCGATCTTGTCTGCCATAAGACTCTTGACATAAGCCTTGAAACCCTAAATCTTGATGAACGACAGCTTGGGATGCTTCCCACTCCACATCCCGTATGGTGTTGTCTCCACCGCCTTCGTAGGTGTCTGGTTCAAAATGAACGCAACTGTCTCAAGAGCATATCCTTAACATGATATGGGGAGATCTATCTGACTCATCATAGAGCGAACTGTGTTTAGAAAGGTTCGGTTTCTCCTTTCCGACACGCCATTCAGTTGAGATGTTCCAGACGGAGCCAACTCAGAAAATATCCTACACTCTCCTAGATGGTTAATGAGCTCTTGGGTCAAGTGTTCGCCACTTCGATCTGACCGAAGTGCTTTAACTTTCTTCCCAAGCTGATTTTCAACTTCAGCCTTGAACTCTTTGAACTTGTCAAATGAGTTAGACTTATGTCTCATAAGATAGACATAATCATATCCACTGAAATCATTAGTTAATTTGATGAAGTATTCGAATCCCTTCTTAGCTAATGCACTCATGAGCCCACATACATCTAAGTGTATCAGGCCTATGAGTCACACGCCCTCTCACCATTACCGGTGAAGAGCGACTTCGTCATCTTGCCCATCAAGTAAAATTCGCACCTATTAATTTGACCGAACTCAAATGGACTTAACAGTCCACACTTGTGAAGTGCTGATAGTCGTCTCTCGCTTATGCGGGCCATACGGAAGTGCCACAATCGAGTCTCACTCGATTCATCAACCTTGAACCTTTTGGTATTTACATTGTGTACCGCGCATTCGTTAATGTCGCTAGTTTTAAAACATAGAGACCATTAACAAGTGTTGTTTCCCCACAACAAACCTTATTTCTATAAAGTTTAAATAAACAATTAACAATGGTAACATTACAACTTTCAACGTTCAATACAGAAATAGAAATAATGTCTTTGTGGAAAGTCGGTATACAATAAACAAGTTTCAAACGAAATCCCGATGGGGAACTAAGATAAACGACTCATACGGTTGTCGCCACGGCCCTCTGGTCGTCCGCAGCCAGTATGACCGCTTCATCTCAAGCCAAATCTCATCTACTTTCCAGCGCCTGCACATTAACACATGTGTGAGATTGCGAGCCTGTATCTAGCATCCAACCAGAATCAGTAGACAAATTCATTTCAATGAAGTAAATACCTAAAGCACCAGTGTCATTGGCCTTCTTCTACTTCTCTAGGAACTAATTGCAGTCCCTCCTCCAGTGACCACGATGAATGTAGAAGAAGCAAATGTCGTCCTACACGTCCAACTTGGCCTTGTCTTTGACCTTATGCGTAAACTTGCCCTTATGGACTATGAGACCCTTTCTTCTTCCTTCAGTCGATGTGGAGGACTTAACCGAGCTCCCACTAGCTCTCTTGAAGCTGATGCCCCTTCGACCATCATATCCACTTTTGAGTTGACCAATTTTGACATGTAGACCAGAACTTGATTGGAGAGAGTTAATGTATATGTGCCCCAAACAAAACTGTCTACCTCTTTTAGCTTCGCTCCCACGAGCGCTCTGCTAACGCACACGACGCTCTGGTCACAAGTTTTGTCAATTGTCAAAATTGTCATTTCAGTAGAGACAAGCATCACGTGGAGCTCTTCGATGGTCTTCTCCATGACATGCATGTTGTAGTTCATGATGAACCCATCACACATTGACGGTTAGAGTTGACATGAGCATGTCGACCTTCAACTCATTTGTGAATTCAATACCAAGTCGGGCAAGCTGTTCGAATTGTCCCTTTATCTTCAGGATGTGACGACCGACTGACTCTCTTGATGACATCTTAATGAAAATCAAACCCTTAACGGACTCGACCCTTTTGGTCCTAGTCCGCTTCTTGAACATCTCCTTGAGTTGTTCTAGGAAGGCGAATGAGTCTGCACTAATCTCCATCAACCGTTTCGGAGGTAAGTCTCCCTCGTGCTCAGCATGATGCATCTCACATTGAGCGAGTCATTAAGACGTTTTTGATGAGCATCTCTAACACTCCTCGTTGAACCAACATCTGGCACAGGGGGAATGGGCTGGTCAAGCACATATTCCTTCTTCTCGTGTTTGAGTACAATCTTCAAATTATACTCCCAATCGAGGAAGTTCGTGCCACTAAGTTTCTCCTTCAGCAGGATTAGACTTAGCGACACGACATGTGTTTGGCTAGCTGTCATTATCTATACAGATCAATAAATTCTAGTTAGAGTCTGAATTTATCTATGAAGATTTGTTGCAAAACCTTGACCATTTTGATCCTTCGCAAGAATCAAGAACCAAGACACTTGATTCATCCTCTTGATGTGAGCTAATGTATCAACGCTTCAATTATATTATGTAGGTAGGAGTACTTTCCAATCACATCTTGTGTGACTCTTGGCCAGAACGTATGTACAAAGTACATCTGCATTGTTCTGTCTAATGCTCCAGGTCGGCGCAATCATAGAATATGTGGACCAGATCTTAATTGGAGAGAGCTAATGCATCTATGCCCTAACCAAATCTCTCCGCATCTTCTATCATCGCTTCCATTGGCCTAGTTAAGTCAACCAATTAACGACTTGTGGACCAGAACTTGAACTGGAGAGAGCTAATGCATTTTCGCCCAAACAAAATTGTCCACCTCTACTAGCTTTGTTTCCACGAACGCTCTGCTAACACACACGACGTCCGTGGTCACGCAGTTTCGTAGAGTGTCAAAATTGGATAGCATCATCGCATGACTCAATTTCATTTTGATATGATCAAATTTTACGAGACATGCACCGAGTACATTCTCTACATGACAACTCTTCATCCGTATCGGGTTTGGTGATATGTTTCATGCTTCACATAGTTTTGTATGTCCAAGTTTACGTTATTTAACCAATTTCTGACATGAAAAACACATGTATGTTTAAACTTATCATGCTTTCGTGCATATAAAATAAACATACATTACTAATCATGCAATTCTAAAAAGCACAATTTAAACATGTATAGCCTAAGCCCATATCTAGGTTCGGTCTTTATGGGCCAGTCCATAAAGATTGGGGTCACATCCTAAGGGTGAAGATCACAACTAAACAAATCTTCTTCATCCTTGGCGACGCCCCCACTGGCTCCTTGACGTCTCCACGACTCAATGCCAACTCCAAGACTCCCAACGTGCCATCTCCGGGAAGTGCATTTAGAAAATATATCAACGGCTCGCAAACCGAGTATAAATATAATACATGTAAACTACGACGCATCTCATCACAAAATATGTATACAACCCAAGTCTTAAGATGACACAAACCGTCATTTCACATTTACAAATTAAATGCAATATAAACGGCCTTGTCTTGATGGGTTATAACTATACATCATGTGATCTAACTTACGCATGTTGCAAGCATTTCATGTTATCAAACATATATGTTGTCAAACAATGCATGTTATCAATCACATTAAATCATATTTTAACCTTTATGATTTTAGTGTATCGATCTCACTCGACACTCGAAAATCCTGCATTTTTCCCATGAAAACTGGGAATCGGTCCTCCAAACTAATCGCAAGGACCCGACCCTGCCGCCGGTCGATGTAATTACTTCATCAATCGGTATGTTGAAACTCTAGTGTATCGAGCAAAACCCTAATAGGTCGTTGGGCGATACAACAAGTTCAACATAATGTGCCAACAATGTACCGAGTACATTGATTGACACAACAATGCGGTCCTCCGGTTTCTCGGGTCATCAATCCCGTGGAAACTCGAGAACGTACTTTATCTCGACAGAAAAATAGTTTTTGATATCGTTATATACTCGATCAAAACAATTTAAACTATATCGAGGATCGAGTATATCCATGGTATCAATACAGAAATTAAACAATCCTATTTAACCTCTCGATTTGCCTAAAGTTCAAAATTTCAAGTCGAACCGAAACCCTCTGTCCATGGGTGTCGATCACTACCTTTCATGGTCCGAGAGGTGTCGATCGACACTAGGTGTAAATCACCACCCCTAGCGACCAAGTGGTGTTGATCGACAACCCTTGACTTGGGCGGAGAAACCGAGGAGAGGTGTCGATCGACACCCTCCTCGACCTGATCCAAAATCGGTCATTCCTGAGCCCGTTTCTCGATCCGATTTTACTCGAGTCGATTCCCGAGGCCAGGGAATGATTGCATACACCGACTGCACCAATAACCAATAGAAATAACACCCGAAAACAAATGAAAACCCCGACTTTATCCGAAGAACGATAAAAATTGGATTTTTACTTTGTCATGAGACCAAATCAAGAGAAGAAATATAGATTCATGCATAAAACAATCATGGCAACAAGTACATATCATCAAGCATGCAATTTTACTAAGAAATCATGCAAGATGATTCATCTAGAGAGCAACCTAGCCTCTGATACCACTGTTGGGGATTCTCGGGTTCTAGGCGCAGCAAAAATACAACAATCTAACCGTGAATCCCTTCCGAAGATCTATTGCATGCTCTAGATGAATCATGAGGAAAGGTGGATTGGATTATCTACCTCTTGAAGCGTGAATCGATTCGAATCGAAGACGTGTCCTCGGGCCCGTCCTCTACGAGCACACACACGCGTGAGCTTGAACGAGAAGCTTGAATCCTCTCTGTGGCTAATAGACTTCCAAAGAACCCTTCCCCTCACTCGATTTCTCTATCCCTTAATGTAAGAACTAGAGAGAATATGAAGAATAGCTAATATTGCTCAAAGGATTTTTGTGGCTCTCACCAAATGCCTCTATTTATAGGCTTTAGGTGAGGCCTAGGGCATTAAGCCCGTCTGACACAAGTGTCGATTGACACCACCAAGGTGTCGATCGACACCATCCGTGTCACCGTGCTGATCGACACCCCACATGTGACGTGTGTCGATCGACACCCCACACGTGGACAATATTCACATTCCATTCGTATCCATTGGACCTCTTGAGTCCCATCGAGTTGTTTCGGTTCTTGCTCATGGCGTCCGAACCTGTAGGCCCGTGACCTATTGGCAGATCGGCGTGACAACGTCGTTTTACCCGATCCATCACAAGTGGTCTCTAGTAAGACATTTTGATTACCCAATGTCCACAAGGTATCGATTCGATATCTCCTTCATGCCATCTGTATCACTAACCCTTTGTTTGCTCTAAGGCGTATGAGATCGAATGAGGCATAGAACCTTCGTCCTTATGTATTCGATCTAGTTCCTTGAATTCTGAGATGACTGATACGTAATTGGCGTGGCCACACACTTTCTCAGTCATGCTCATCAAGGGGCCCGGAACCATACCCTTCACTACGTCTCACCATGGGGAAACAAATCCCTTCGAACGCAATGTGCGCTCCCACTACAGTCCATCAAATAGCCAACGATGCCCGTTATGACTACCATGTTACATGCAGCGTTGGAGCATGTCAAACTATTGGAGTGACGTGCATGTGAGCCACTCGCTCCAAGGTCTTAAGGCAGTGATCACACGACGACAAAGTATGTGTTGGTGACTTAATCTATGCGCCATACTCCAAGTCGGGTCATCCGATATTGTCTCGCAAACGATATCCGTGATATGACTTTACATCTTGATGAACAGAACATGATCGTAAGTCATCCTCACGCTAGTCAGTTATGTATAAGTATTCGACTGGGGATCCGTCAAGCATAATTTCATAGTATCTAAAGGCTCCACTATTAGTGATGACACACTAATGACTTAAGAAGAAATTATCACTTGACACATTACTATAACACAATAATAATGTAAATGTCATTCATTGCTAAGCAGAAGATTACGTAGAAAAGACTTGGACTAGGGCACAAGCTCTTACATAATGTTCCCAAACTAGCTGGCTCTAAACGTAAATCTATTGCATGGGACCATTTTGTTAAATCTGAAGTTATAAACAAAACTGGCAACAAGATTCAATTTGCAATTTTGTGATGTTGGAGGTGGTGGCTAATGTTGCTGATGGTTGATGAAGATGCTTGTTTGCTGTTTATTGAGATTGTGTTTATGAAGGTTGATGATGTTGCTATTACTAGTGTGTTGCTCTACCTGTTTTTGAGTTGTTATTTTGAACTTATTAGTATTTTCTTTGACAAGTTTCTTATGTAAGGATCAAAAGTTGTATATTTAAGTATGTTTATTTGCTTAATTTGAATAAAACTTTGATTCACTATGTTTTAGATTTATTTGTTGTTGGTATTACAATCAGTGTTGTAGATGTCGCACGAAGCTATGATGTTGGACAAGGGCCTTCGGGGCAATGACGGGGTCATGGCGAAATTTCGGTACCGTAATTGGATATTGAGTATTGAACTTTAGTAATTAATTATAAAATAAAATGAAATTTAGTAATAAAATGAACTTTAGTAATAAAACAAGACTACTTTTAACTAATGCTATTATGGTGTTGATTCAAAATAAAAGTAGTCTTGTTTTTGTGTATATAACTTGTGGTTGACCAGTCCAACTCTATCTCTAAAGTTGCATATTTTGTTGTGAAACACACTACACTACACATGTTCCCGTCAGGACATTAATATTATCCACATCCACATTTCCATTTATGACGTCATAGAACAAAGAGGAAAATGCGTGGTTAGGGTAGAGCTGAAGGAGATGAGTATGACAAAGGGGAGCCACGTGTGAAGGTACAATTGGTTGGTGGGAGTAAAGGATACGCTTGATGAGATATCCATGTCTAATGATTAATATATACATAATTACATTATCTTGAAACGTGGTTATTCCCTATTGGGTGGTGTGGATCAAAAAGATGAGGCGTGGCTTTCATCTTCCATGAGCGGGTGGTCACAAACCAGCAAACCAAGCGCAAACCAGCCACGATGCTCGCTACTCCGCCATGCTCGGCCACGATGCTCGCCACTCCATTGTGTTCCACCACAACGCCCGCCACTCTGCCATGCTCCGCCACGACGTCTGCCACTCCATCATACTCGGCACATGTAAGTTTGTCATGCAATCGCTATAGCGGAATTGAGATTACATACCTCCAGTCATTGCAAGTTCTTCACGAGTTTGAGTAGACAATGGAGATCCCGAAGCCCTTCTTGAGTTTTGGTCTTCCAATTTCTGACACTTTATTCTCACACTCTCTTGATGGTGTATTGAGTATTTTATGAGAAAACTTGTTGAAATTGAGTACCCAAAATCAGATTATATAGCCACTCCCTCAACCATTGCATCTCTTCCATCAAAAGATACAAACCAAGGGATACCTTCTTCTTATGACAAGTGGCCATGATAAATGATTAATTGAATATCGATCATATTAGTAAAACAAGTCTTACATTCTCCCACTTGATCAATATACAATTCTCACAACGCCAAAATGAGAAATCAGACACATGAATCATGGCGGTACGTCCCTCTAATATAATGAAGTAATACCTTTCATGTATCACATGCGTATGACTCTCAAATTGTATGAATAAACCTAATGTTTATTCTAGGTCCAAAATTGATGATTCATGATTAATCAATTTAATCAATACTAAATGTGCACTTAATAGTAATAATAATAATCATCTTATAACGGTTAAGAGTTCCAAAAGACAAAAACATTATTCCATAACAATACAAGTTTATAACTGAGATTCAAGTCTCATACTTATTACATGGTCTCTGAATTTTCCTGGTGGCATACCCTTAGCCAGAGGATCTGCTATCATCAAGTCGGTACTGATATGTTCGAAGATAACCGTTTTGTCTTTCACGCGGTCTCTTATGGCCAAGTATTTGATGTCGATGTGCTTACTTTGACTTCCACTTTTACTATTCTTGATCATAAAGACAGCAGCTGAATTATCACAACACAACTTCAGGGGTCTGCTGACTGAATCCATGATTCTTAGCTTGGAGATGAAACTCTTGAGCCATACACCGTGAGAAGTAGTCTCGAAACAAGATACGAACTCGGCTTCCATGGTAGAAGTAGCAGTTAAGGACTGTTTTTCCCTTCTCCATGAAACAGCTCCAGCGACCAACATGAAAATGTATCCAGATGTTGATCTCCGTGAATCAACGCATCCAGCAAATTCAGAATCAGAATATTCGACCACTTCCAAAAGTGTTCGTTCGTCTGTATACTAACATGCAATCACAAGTCCACTTAAGGTATCGTAATACCTTCTTAGCAGTCTTCCAGTGCTCAATGCCTGGATTACTTTGATATCTTCCCAGCATGCCCACAACAAATGCGATATCAGGTCTGGTACAGACTTGGGCACACATCATGCTTCCAACAACTGAAGCATAGGGAATATCCTTCATTTGTTCTCGTTCCATGTCATTTTTTGGACTTTGGCTTAAGCTGAATTTGTCGCCTTTTTCAATAAGGGCTACATTGGGTGAACAGTCTGCCATACGAAATTTTCCCAAAACTTTGTTGATATATGTATCTTGAGACATACCCAGAGAACCAACTTCTCTGTTGCGATGTATCTTTATCCCAATGACGTAAGATGCATCGCCTAAATCTTTCATATCAAAGTTTTTGGATAGAAACTGTTTCACTTCAAATACCATATCCCTATTATTTTCAGCAAGCAAAATATCATCTACGTACAATATCAAGAAACAAGTCTTGCTCCCACTGACCTTCTGGTATACACAATTATCCATGACATTTTCTTCGAAACCAAATGAAGAAATAACATCATGGAACTTCAGGTACCATTGTCGTGAAGCTTGTTTTAAACCGTGGATGGATCTCTTAAGCTTACAAACTAAATGTTCACCTTTACTAGAGAGGAATCCTTCAGGTTGTTTCATGTATACCTCCTCCTCTAGGTCTCCGTTTAGAAAAGTCGTTTTGACATCCATTTGTTGCAGTTCCAAGTCAAAGTACACAACCAAAGTTATGATAACCCGAAGTGAACCTTTCTTAGATACAGGAGAAAAAGTTTCTTTGTAATCGATTCCTTCCTTCTGATTAAATCATTTGGAAACTAGTCTTGCCTTATACCTTTCGATGTTACTAGATGAATCTTTCTTGATCTTAAAGACCCATTTACATCCAACGGCTTTCGCCCCTTCAGGTAACTCGACAAGGTCCTAAACATCATTCGATGCCATCGAATTCAATTCATCATTCATAGCTTCATACCATTTATTCGACTTATTACAACTAATGGTTTGGGTAAACGTCTCAGGATCATTTTCGGCCCCGACATTTGAATCCAATTCTCGTAGATACACATGATAGTCCTCAGGTATTGCTGCTCTTCTTATTCTAGTAGACCTTCTTAATGCTGGACCAACATTTTCCTGAGGATCATGTTGACCAACTAGTTGTTCATGAAACAAAGGTTCTTCTGGAACAACTTGATCTACCGGATCATAAGTATTATGTGGAAGTTTTTGTTCATTCTCAACTTGAGGTTGAGGTTGAGATTGGTTTCTTATAACAACAATTTGATCGATTTGTGCAAGTAGTTGCTCAATAACAGTTCCAACATTTTAGCTTTGCAATTGATCCCTCCCACTGATCAAATCATATTCAAGAAACTTCGCATTTCTCGACTCCACAATCCTGGTGGTATGAGATGGACAATAGAATCTGTATCCCTTGGATCGTTCAGCATATCCAACAAAATAACCACTAAGGGTTTTAGGATCCAGTTTCTTTTCTTGTGGGTTGTAAATCCTCCCTTCAGATGCGCAACCCCATACACGTACATGATGCAAACTTGGTTTCCAACCCTTTAATAATTCAAAAGGCGTCTTTGAAACAGACTTGGTTGGAACACGACTCAATATGTACATTGTCGTCTTAAGTGCGTCAGTCCACAAAAACAATGAGAGTTACGCATTACTCCGCATACTCCTTACCATCTCCATTAAGGTCCTGTTTCTTCTTTCAGCTACACCATTCTCACTAGGAGATCCGGGATTGGTGTATTGAGCAACTATTCCGTGCTCCTGAAGAAACTTAGCTAGAGGACCCTGTGCTTGACCATTTTCTGTGTATCTACCGTAGTATTCCCCTCTCATGTCACTCCGAACAATCTTGATTTGTTTCTCACATTGATTTTCATCTTCAGCTTTGAAAATCTTAAAAACACTAATGCTTCACTTTTATGACGAAACATGTAGATAAACATGTATCACGAGAAATTATCAATAAATGAAATGAAATATTTTTGACCACTTTGCATATCCATGTCTGGACAGCAAATATCTGTATGGATATTTCAAGTAATTCGGAACTTTGATGTGCGCCCCTTTTGGATATTTTGGTCTGCTTGCCCTTAATGCAGTCCACACAAACCTCGAAATCAGCAAAGTCTAAAATACTAAGTACTCCATCATTTACCAATCTCTTGATTCTATCCTTGGAGATGTGTCCCAATCTCCGATTCCACAACATTGAACATTCATCATTTTCAACGCATCATTTTTGTCCAGTTTTAACATGCATAACGACATTCATATCACTACTTTTTAAATCTAACATAAACAAACCATTGCACAATATCCCATTTCCAACCATATCAGTTTTATATAATAAACTCATATATGTGTTCTGAAATGTAAATGCAAATCCCGAAGGTAATAGTTTACTTACATAAATTAAATTCCTGGAAAATCTAGGAACATAGAAAGTAATTTGCAAAGTTATTACAAAATCATTATAAAACTTAACATGACAAGTCCCTACTAACTCAACAGAGGAGCGTATTTTGTTTCCAGAATAAATGTTCCGCTCATTTCCCGCTGGTTTCCGCAGGCATGTCATTTTCTTTATGGACGTACAAACATGAATTGAAGATCCAAAGTCAATCCACCATGCGTTAACATGAATATCAGGCACATTGGACTCGTAACATACAAGGGAAACATAGTTACCTTTGTTCTTCATCCATTTGAGAAACTTCAGACAATCCTTCTTCATGTGCCCTTTCTTCTTACAGAAGTAGCTCTTGGATTCTTTTGAAATCCCTCCCTTGATGGGAATTTTTCCTTTTCCCTTGTCCTTGGGACGCCATTTAGTCTTCTTCTTAGTTGTTAGCATTACAGTCTCACTCTGTTCCATCATTAAACGACTCTCTTCTTGCACACACATAGTCATTAGTTCATTTAATGACCATTTATCTTTATGTGTATTGTAAGAGATCTTAAAGGGAGCAAATTGATGAGGAATAGGGTTTAAAATGTAATGAACAATGAAAGCATCAGACATCTCGACTTCCAATGTTTTCAATTTAGCCGCAATGTCCCTCATTTTCATGATGTGCTCACGCACACCACCAAGATCTGTAAGCTTAATATTGGAAAACTGTCCAATGAGAGTACTCGCTAAGGACTTGTCCGAAGCATGAAATTGTTCATCGATCGCTGTCAGGAGTGCACGAACATTTGTATGCTTCTCCACCGATCCCTGAATGCCGGCAGAAATGTGAGTTTTGATAAACATGACGGATAATCGATTCGACTTCTCCCATTTCTCATGAACCTCACTTTCCTGTCCTTCATCATTTTGGGCAGGTGGCTCATCCTTACAGATAACATAGTTCATGTCGGCCACTCCCACAGCGAGTAGCACCCTCTCTCTCCAGATGGAGTAGTTTTCCCCATTCAGCATGGGAACCTCGACTTTAAGGTCATTTATATTCAAAGCATTTGTTGCTGCATACATTACATGCGTAGTACAAAATAAAACACAAGTGAGACTAACAATCATGCTTTCAAAACATAAGCATACAAGATGATTTTATCAACGTATAACTTGCTTGTGGGCTAAAGTAATCCGCAAATAAAATCATTCATAAAACAAACAATAAAACTATCAAAATCATGTTTCTTTTCCTGATTCCTGTGGGTAAATTGGAAAATATAATTTCGATATTTCATTCTGATCAGTTATATGAGGTTCAATAGAATATCATGTGGGATCGATTCTATTAATCAAATATAATTAATTACAACTTTAATGATTTATTTTCATAAATATATGTTGTTAATCTAAAAAATGACGTGGCTACTCTTTAAACAAACAATATTACGTACATAAATCAAAGATGGTAATTATAAGGGAGATTTGGCTGAAAATTCAACCTCACGTGTCTAATAAAACATTTCAGTGTGCAATAATAACAAGAAATCTACTTAGCCCAGTGGTTAAGGTTTCGCCTACACTTTGACAGTATAGGATTTTGAATCTCACTGGTTACACGTAATTTTTTTTTTTAATCATCGTCTTCAATCTCCAGCTGGGTCAGAAAACGGGTCCCGCGACCCGACTCAAACCCATAAACAGGTTTGGTCATATCTTTCCAACTAGACCTCCATTTTTATCCCATCATATATCAAAACGATCGTATTGCAAATCTCTATTCAATTATGTGCTTAGAATTAACAAAAAATCACTTCTATTACGAATCCGAGAATCAAAAAATATAAACTTGAAATACGCAAAGTAGAGGCAAACACGCTTTGATACCAAATGTAAGTTTGTCATACAATCGCTACAGTGGAATTAAGATTACATGCCTCCAACCATTGCAGGTTCTTCACGAGTTTGAGTAGACAATGAAGATCCCGAAGTTCTTCTTGAGTTTCGATCTTCCAATTTCTGGCACTTTATTCTCACACTCTCTTGATGGTCTATTGAGTATTTTATGAGAAAACTTGTTGAAATTGCGGACCCAAAATCATATTATATAGCCACTCCCTCAACCATTGCATCTCTTCCATCAAAAGACACAAACCAAGGGGTGTCTTCTTCTTATGACAAGTGGTCATGGTAAATGATTAATTGAATATTGATCATATTAGTAAAACAAGTCTTACACCACAGCGACAAACACGCCACGGTGCCGCCTTGGCCGCCATACCCACCGCAGCGCCCACCGTCGCGGCCCAACGCCACATCCCGCCATGCTTTGTCCATATCGTGTCGTTTGTGTTAAAAACACCGCGATTTCGGCGCCACGGCGCCTGCCATGAGCGATATTTACAACCCTGATTACAATAGAGCGGTTTGGTGTAGGTTAAACCGTAATCCACCCGCTAACCCGGTGACTCCAAACCGCATATAATTTCTCTTGTGCGGTGCAGCTAGTGGATTCTCTTTTATCTAACCCGCAACTTGCGGGTTGGGCCGATTTACTAACTTGCGGTGCGGGTTATCCACCCGTGAACACCCCTAGAACTAAGTTAGTAATTTCTCATATTAAATTTTCAACTTTAATTTTGCAATTTCTCAGATTGAAAGCTTGACAGATTAATTTTGAACATTAATAATTGTCATTTAATGAACTAAACTAGTTGACATTTAGATTGAATTATATGATTTGTAAAAATGTCATTTTCCCTTTGAAAAATTGTATGTCTAAGGGCATCTCCAAACCAACGGCCCCAAAACCCCAAAACCATGACTTAATAATAGTCGAATGTTGAGTCCCTATCCCCGTCTCATTCCAACCCATGACCCCAAAATCATCCTTAATTGCCACATAAGGTTACTTGTATTATTTTAATATTAAATTGATTTTAGCTATTTTATTTTATTTATGAGTTATACTTCTACTAATAAATTGTTACAATATATTGTATTAATAAAATATTGACTTTTAATGATCAAAACTGGTTGAAATTTCGCCATCTTAATATCGAATAGATTAAAAATACATCTATAAAAGATTAATATTATTGAATACGGATAATCCCACACTTTTTTTTGTAAATAGATAACCAATGTATCATCTACATTTTACAGTTTTAAAACTATAACCAATAATATTTAATAATTTTTTTTAATAATAATATAAATTCAATTATTATAATTAATTTACGAATCAATTAAAATAATTACGATTCAAAATTTTCTATATATTAACATTAATGATATTCCAATTTAAAAAGAATGAAGTCAAATAATAAAAATCAGGTTAATGATTTGAATATATAAACGTTGATATTTAAAAAGATAAAAGTACAATTAGGAGCATTAAATCAATAGAAGATATGGGTCAACTATTTAAATATGATTTAATAAAGTGCTAATTACATGATTTTGCCAACTATTTAAATATATTTCAATTAAAACATTAATCAATCTTTTGCCAACTACATTTTAATTTATGGCATAACATCTATTACCTAATTCTAAGTAATTAAAATTAATTACTCAAACTTAATTTACACTAATTCAGTTTGCAATGCCTCTGCTTTTTATTCTCTCCCAGTTCGGTGTTCTCACTTCTTTCTCTCATATATACGCGCGTCCACTTCTGTCAAGTCTTCCTCCACCTCTGTCTCCGTCAAACTTCACCAAATCGGCGAACCAAACCTCTTCTCCCCCTCTACCTCTACGAAATCGGCGAAGTAAACTCGACGGCGACCACAAGTCCGAAGGCGACACGTCTAGAGACGACGAGTCCAACAGCGAAGAGTCTGATGTTGACTGGTCCAACGGTGAGGAGTCCTACTGTCACTCTCATCCTATTTCATGTCTGGTTTTCTTTTTTGTTTATCATGCAAAGTGAATAACTGAATAAAATACTATTATCTGAAATATGGGGACTGTTTCAGTGAGACCCCAAATATGGGGACCTACTATAGTTTAGCCCCAAAATGAGGATGAGATTTTGAGAATATAGGGACTGGTTGGAATATATTAGGTCCTCAGACACTAGTGTTGTCTATTAGTTTAAACTAATTGAAAAATATTCAGCTTTAAAATATGTTATAAATTATATTTTGACTATTGTACTTCAATTCATCTTATTAAATAAATTATTCGTACGAACTTTTAGAGAAGAAATGTTGATGATGGAGAACAAGAACACCATAGTTCTTGATATTTTGGATGATTGAAAGAAGACAAAGACCATCTATTTATAGTCACATCTCTTCCACCTCTTTAATTTTAAGAGTAAATGCCCAAATTAAAGACAAAAATGAAAGGTTGTAACCTATACATTCAAGATGATTAAACCACATTCAAAATTTGAAATACCAACTCAATTTTATTCATCAGGTAGATTAATATGTATTTAAATCATATAATATAAATATAAATTATATAATAAGATTTTAAATCATATATTATCCAACAATCCCCACATGAATGAAATTGAGTGACGCTAAAAAACAACATAAAAAGGGCACGAGCAGACTCAACACGATATGTTGATAGATTCTACGATCAATACATGTATAGGATAGGTAGGGGTACTTTTGAACCTTCCCTTGTGAAAACATGTCAACTTTAATGGCTGACCAATAGACACGATGTACTTTAATTGTTCTGCCGTTTGTGTAAATGATAACATGCCTCATGCAAGTATCTTCCTGACCTAAGTTCGGTTCTCATGGTTATGTTCATTTTGGTCGTGAACATCGTCCTGGTTCTGCAAGAGTTGCTAAAGGATTTAGCCCCTCAATCCTTCTTTAAAGCGACCCCATTTCTCTCTCACATATCTGATTTCTTATATAAGGGTAACCCAATTTACTCTGCTAAAAATATCAATAGTTTTTGACGCATAAGAATCATTAAAAGGTCAATCCCTTAACCTTTTCATATAGGTGTCATGGTATGCATCATAGAAATAGGAAAAGGGAACCCCCACAGTGATCTTACCAGTCTTAACAATTAGGTTGTCCCTTTTAACCATGATCTTGGGATCTCCGGTCAACATTGTTGGGTTTCCTTTGTCTCGACTATAAATTTTCATGGGCTTAAGTCCCAACTCTTTAAATGCCTTCTTAACTCGGCCTCTATCTAACCAGTTTGCTACTGGCTCCGTGATATTTTCTTCAGACCTTAAGTAGTCAACACTCATGACTCTATAGTTGAGAAATTGTTTAGCAGTATTATGTCTTTGAATATATGTCAAGACTTGTTGTTATTCTTTGCTTTTGATAATATACTCCAACAAGTCTCATTATCATTTAGACTTTCATGGTTGTTTAGTCTTTTCATAAACTCATATTCCATTGTGAATCCAGTTATCAAAATTTGTTCGAAATTTTTTTATATCATGACAACATCTATCCACCAAATGGATATAAGATATCCATCTTGTCTACGTGTATTCTCTTACACCTTTTGAATATCTATTATAATGTAGACTATTATCATGATTCAATTATAGATACATTAGTATTATCATGATAACAATGTAATATCCAAAATTGGATCCTTCATGTATCTTGTTGATATATGCCATTAAATATCATGTATAGATGCAACATCCCTTATGTACATGTCATTAAATACATGATATTGTCTATCACTTTTGTATCTCATTTTGAGAGATACTTTCGTTATTATTATTTCACAAGTGTTAGCTTAAATCAATAGATATTACAACTAAACACCATCACATTTTTTGAATTTTCCAAACTCTATCAACATCGTGTGACCGATAAGTTTGCTTTTCTTGCAACTTTAATTCTTTAAATTGCATCAACGAGTCTCATATGATTCACATCTTTCACACTTGTTGTTATGAAATCGATTTGACAATATAACGATGTCAAATATTTTTCCTGTCACTACTTAGTTATTTGCTTAAGTTGATCTCAGAACTTCATCAACTTGCACCAGTTTCTTTCACATGTATGAGCTATATAATAACATCTTCGTTAGTGTTATATTTAGCTTCTAGCATATAAGTTAGAAAATAATCGAATGATTGTTCTATCTTGCTCTTTGCTAAGTCTAGACATTGCTAGCTCATCACACCTTTAAGAAATTTTCTCACAATTCTCAAGAATTCATTTAGATGATCTCAATTAATCTTATTTGCCTAAATATAACAATCATAGACTTTGATATAATATTCTTGTGTGTATCGAGATTTTTCAAATCATATACAAGAACTTTATATGCACTACTATTTTGTGCATGTCCACATTTTCCTTGGTGTTGAAGTCAAAGTCTTTGCTAAGCACCCTCATACTTCCAAGTAGTCGTAGAAAAAATTTATTCTTCTTACCAACTCATTTAGAGTGTTCTCAGCTTCCATTTATGTTGCCTTATTTTAAAGATAATTAGTTGGAAAAATCATCGCCCCCACATGTATTGTGGTGACCAAAAACTTATAATTATCACATACTTCTCTTATAGAATGATATTTTCTTTTCAGCAACATCATTGGATTAACAATGTGACAACATAAATTCACAGATGTCAATCATTTCAACATATTCATCTTAAGGCTATTTCTACTTATGAATATGACTATATTCTCATTATTGCTCTTAAGAAAATATACACAACAATACTTTGTACTTTCAAACTAGAAGTCACAAATATTTATTTACATCTCTTATTCAAACGAATTGTAAATCACAATATCAATATGAATTAACTCAAGAGATTAAACTTTTCTTCCAATAATCTGAAAGACATTCTAGTTTCTTTCGTTTACACAAAATTCACATTTGTGTTTGTTTACCAATCTTGAAAGATAGTAGATGGTTCAAGTGAATTGATCTACATATAAATTATAACTCGTTTGACCAAGTCTATCATTCCACATCAATAGAAGACTTTACTTTATCCTTATCATTTTGTCTAATGACATTTTTCATTCATCATCATCATGTCATCGGTTAAATAATCTTTGTCCATATACATTTCAATTTTGGACAAACATTTTTCAATGAATCAATTACATTATTGAAACCATGAGTAACAATGCCCCATATGAGATTACCATCAATTGTCATCGTTCTCATGTTGCACATACTACTTATTTGATCATTATGATGACATATTCTAAAACCATATTTCGAGGTGACATGGGTGCATATGTACACACTCTCCCAATCATCAATAATTTGTAGATTTGAATTTGTAATTCCATCTAAACAACCATGACTTCAAACAAACATGTCAAGCCAACACTTTTTGAGATTTGATAGCTCAAAAATTATTTTGAGATTGCAACATAACTAGATCATCACTTATATCTATTATGTTAATCTCATTACTTGGTTGATATGATTTCAAACTAATCATTATCAACTCAAGAATGAAAACCATTATTTCATTCAACTTAATCACGTTCAATTCATACTAATATGATTTATCTATTCATGAATGAAAATAATATTTCATTCAAATTAATCATATTCAACTAACATGATTTATCAACACATGAATAAAATCATGTTTAATTCATGATTCGTCAATTCATGAATGATACAATTTTTTTCTCCTTTTTATTTTTTCATTGATTATACTCAACTCATATTGATATGATTTATGAGTTCGTGAATGAGATTGTTATATCATTCAACTCATATAATTCATCAATTTATGATAAACCAATAAGATCATTCAATTTAATCATATAATTATGATTTCAACCCATGAATGAATTCAATATTTATTACTCATATTCAATTTCATCATTATACATTTCATTCATACTAATCAATTTTTATGATTTCACAAATCATATTCTCCTTGTGATTCTTCACAATTCTTTGATAATTTTATTCACTTGTATAATGAACATTTACAAAGAATATAAATTATTTAATACATAGTTTTTAAGCACATGAGAATCAGCGTCTTATCTTCCACTTTTGAGGTTGTTCTTTTACAATACTTGGTAAAGTCAACATGTTCACCATCTTTTCTCAGCTTATTTCAAAAATTAAATCAATAATCTTTTCCAGCCCTTCGACATATTTCTTTTCGTATTGATCATTTACAATCTTTTGTATTTTATGGTACACATTTTACAAATAATATCAAAACTATACAATATATAGTTTTGAGTACAACATGATCAATTTTTTCCTCTTTCAATATTGAGGTTCTTTGTGTACTATACATGGTGAATCCAATGTGACTAACATCTTTTGTCGTCTTCTTTCAACAATGAAGCCAACAAATCATTCAAGTCATTTAACATATCTTATCGAAACAAAATCGATATATTAGTGGTAGACACTCGTGTCTTAAACCCACTTGGAATTTGACCCAAAGGTACATTCCCGACCTCAGCCATATTGACATATTGTCCAAATTTTTTTCATAAGATTAATTAGGCAAGCAAACTTGTTGCTCCCATCACCAAGCTGTTCTTGTCGATAATTTCTTCAAAATTGGTCCGAAGACAAAATTCAGTTGCTTGCATCCAAAACGAAAACATTCTTATTTTTCCAATTTTCATATCTACAAAATGAAATTCAAATCATTAGTATACGTGAGATTATAAATTTAATATTCATAAAATTGAAATTTTAACCTTCTTGATTTCTGCAACCTGTTAAAACTCAAGAGAACGAATACACTTTAAGATCATTATGTGTTATATAATAATATTAACAAATTATGGAAATAGAAATAATACAAATACAAATAAATTAAGAAAATTAGTAATATACATGAATCTTTACAAATCAGTTGATACAAACTCGAGAAATAGTCAAGGCGTGTTGGACACTTTTCTTAAAGTGTATTCTCTCTCCCTCGGGTGTTGGAATCAATGAGCGTACATCTCCCATGATACAACGACTTCGAACTAGCACCGTACACCAAAGGTCTAGTTCTGGCGAACTTGAACTTGTGTCTTTCTCTATCACCAAATCGTACGAATTTTTAGAGAAAAAATGTAGAAGATGGAGAACAAAAACACCATAGTTCTTGATATTTTGGATGATTGAAAATTGAAGAGAAATACCATCTAAAAGTAAATGCCCAAGTTCAAGACAAAAATGAAAGGTTGTAACTTATCCACTTAAGATGATTAAACCACATTCAAAACATGAAACGTCAACTCAATTTTATTCATTATGTAGATTAATATGAATTTAAATCATATACTATAAATTATATAATATGATATTAAATCATATATTATCCAACATATGGTATATATAATTTATTTAATTTACTCTTTATATTGTTATAAGAAAAATCTTTCAAGAACATATAATTTTTAAGGGGAAATGACACTTTAGTACACCCAAAAGAATTAAGTTATAATATTAATACACTCAAGTTTAAAATTGTCTTTTCCGCTCACTCATTTTGTCATTTTTTTTGTCCCATCCATTTACCGTTAGAAAAAATATTTTTGAATTAATTTTTTAAAATATTTTTGCAGAAATGACAAAAATACCCCTACTATTTGATACTTATTTTTGTTTGATTATGAAAAGACCAACATACCCTTCTTTGTACAAACAAACACAGTTTCAGAATTTGAATTACAATAAAGAACACAATATCATATATGGTCATAATTTATAAATGAAGCAACTTTCCTTCATTTTCCTGGAAACCAAACAAATCCTATCTGAGTTTTTAATTTTTTTTCCAGTATTTACCTATGATTGCCTCTACACCACACGAGCCCTCTTCTTGGGTCTCCTCGGCGGTCTCTTCCCGAGCATTGCCAAGAAATCTTCTTCCACCTCTTCCCTCGACAGCACCGTCGTGAACTCAGCTCTCCGACCATCCCTCAGCGGCTGCCCAGCCACCTCAGAATTGTTGAACCTCGTCGGAGACGGACCCAATTGATGTTACTGTGGCGGCGAAGGAGCCTTGCACGCCGCTCTTCTTGAGTGGAGGTTCCATGGCCTCACCGGCTCCAACCCCTGATCTAAAATCGATACTTTCAGCTTCTTTGTTGTGGCTTGAAGATCGATGGTCAGCTTCTCTCGAACTTCCTAAGCTTCGAGTTTGTTTTCAGTTTCTGGGTCTAAATCGCCGAATCTGCGCCGAATTGGGGATTTTCTGGATGTGGGTGGAGATCGAGAATAGGTTAATTGAATCAAAGAGTGAGAATGAGTTTGATTTTGATCTCGATGCCGATCCCGATTCTGATTCAACAGATATTGA
The DNA here is from genome assembly GCA_963920655.1 of Geranium rotundifolium. NCBI lineage: Eukaryota > Viridiplantae > Streptophyta > Magnoliopsida > Geraniales > Geraniaceae > Geranium > Geranium rotundifolium. The sequence goes on along the minus strand of OY987311.1, from coordinate 27,411,355 downwards.
GGACGTGAAGATAATTTTCTTATACTTGCAAATCGGAAATCATGTCTGCAGTACCGGACTGGACCAGCTCGTGCTTGGAAGGGAGACAGGGGTTTGTTGCGAGCCAGAGAAGTGCGCGAGGGGGAAGAGATTCGAGGATGGTCTCCGGCGGTGGAAGAGGTGGTCTCAGGGTGGGGATAGAACCTGGTCGGGGTGGGGAAGGAAGAGTTTTCGGGATTCTCCATGGTGATAGGCCACGAGCAGGAGGGAAGAAAAAAAAGAAAAAGAAAAAAAATTTTATTGTATAAGGGCATTATTTTAAAATTTTAAATGGTAATACAGGCCATTTTGGTCTTTTTACATAAAAGTAAACTCTGTCATGGATGGGACAAAAAAATAACAAAATGAGTGAGCGGATTTGGCAAATTTAAACTTGGGTGTATTAATGTTAGAACTTGATTTTTTTGGGTATACTAAAGTGTCTTTTCTCCAATTTTAACTATTCACTTGTCCAAATTTGAAAGTTGTTACAGAAAATAAACTAAAGGGGAAATGACAGATTGATACACCCAAAAGAATTTGTTTCTAATTTTGATACACTCAAGTTTGAATTTACCTTTTCCGCTTACTCGATTGACAATTATTTAGTCCTATTACTAACATAGTTAGTTTTTTTGTAATAAGACCAAAACACCCCTCAATAGTTTTTAAATTCTCAAATAAGTGCCACTGCAGTTTAAGCTTTCCCCAACTCCCTTTCTTGGGCGCGGTTCTGATAACGAGGATGAGAGACCATTTCAACCAGCAAGATTTGAATCTCCGGCGAGTATTGGAAGACCAAATCGGTGCCAAATATTTTAGGGACGCCAAATCGTCCATAGAGGACGCCGCCGCCGTCGGCCACTCGGCGGTACATGTTCATTAAGCCCATTCAAGATCTGTAAGCAGAGCATGATTTTGGGGATTTTTTGTGGGTTATGCAAATTCAAAGGGAGGGAACAAAAACGAAGCTTATCGACCTTGATTTTGTGGATTTTTCTGAGATTTATAAAAGGAAGAGGTTGGGATTTATAAAAGTCTGAAAATCCCCAATCAAGAGACCACGTGATTCTAGTTTTTGAGAGTGTTTATACCACTCTTTTGATTATGTATTGATTTAGTTTAAATTAATTTTTTTTATTGAGATTGAATATCAAGTAGCCACGGAATTCAAAATTGGATTTCCAGTAACTACCAAATCCATAATTGGATTTCCAGTGACCACCATAGATATTTTTTTCATTAAATATACAGTAACCAGAAGTTCCAAAATTGAATTTCTTACATTTCTGATTGTGATTGAATTAAAAATCTTAATTATTATTTTTTAGTTGATGAAATAACCAAATCAAATTAAAATTAAAAGAAATAAAGAACATGAGCAAAAAGAGAATGGAGAGTGGCATTATTCTGAAAATTTGTAAGGAAAACAAGTGTATGTAAGTCATGTAAACGAGAGTGTTTTATTGATTTATGGAAAAGTATTTTAATAATAAATAAAAATCAATTTTTTAACACCGTTAATGGATGGAACAAAAAATGGTCGATCAAGTGAGCGGATAAAGTAAATTCAAACTTGGGTGTATCAAAATTAAAAACAGATTCTTTTGGGTGTATCAATCTGTCATTTCCTCTAGACTAAACATATAAATATATCATAGAATAATTTTAAAAAAAATGTTTTATCTTATGGATTTTCTTATTTACTCACATTTTTTGTAATTGGAATAGATGAAATTAGATACGAGACATTCATAAAGGAATTAAATTAATTAATTTTGTATTCTATGGGCCCTATTACAGTTCTTCTTCTTCATTGTTCCAGAATCAGATTTGGAGGGAAATAGAAACATGCCGGTGGCTAGGCCCGAGACCTCCGATGGCAGGGTCATTGCTCACCTCGACATGGACTGCTTCTACGTTCAAGGTTCTATTCCTTACTTATACTGATACACACATGTATGCATACACTTCTGTATATTGACGAAACCTTAGTGGGAGGAGGCGATGGTGATTATATTAGGTCAAAATTAAAGTTCTTGGTGAACTATGATTTTTTTGTGAAGTTTAGTTATCTGTGCCATTTATTACTTCTTCTAAACTGTTTTCAAATTAGTATCCAACAAGCATCATGATGAATAGAACAACGAAGTGGTCAAAATTGGGATTTGGTAAGTGAGGAATGAGGGGGTCTCTTCTTAATTGGTACGGAAATGGAAATATTGCTGGTTTGCTTTGGTGTAAATTGGGTTTATGAAGCTTCCCTTATGCGCCCAATTGATTAGATACTTAATTGAGAGACTTTGGGGGTTACCTCCAGTTGGATAGTATTTTGCAAGATTATGAATTTATGGTGGTGATTCTGGTTTTGCAATTTTTAACTTTTGGGTTCCTATCTTCGTGGTTAATGTCAGTGACCTGGTTATTGCTCTTAACTTTCCAATTCTTTTCTTTCTTTCTTTTTTTTTTAAATTCTGCCTTGTTAAGATAGCGTGTCTGTCATTACGATCCTATTGTTTCTGAGATTAAATGCAGGTGCTTGTTGTTTGTCATCTCATATTTGTTCTAGCACTTGAGATAGAAAATCGAACATCACACTTGGAACTGGTTTAATTCTTCAATTAGTTAATATCAACACTGTTTCAATGTAAATAATTTTTGAGCAAATGTATTGAAATAGTTCTATAACATATTACATATGTGACTTGGAAAGGGCTTCAGATTTGGCCTAACAGCTGTAATGCTCCTTTTCTGTGCAGTGGAGCAGCGGAAACAACCTGAGCTTAGGGGTTTACCAACTGCTGTGGTGCAGTATAACTCTTGGAAAGGTGGAGGTTTGATTGCTGTCAGCTATGAGGCCCGTAAATATGGTGTAAAACGGTGAATTTGATTTTATTCTTTCCATCTTTATATTTTGATTTTAGTTTCAGCAAAAAATGAAAATAATTTATGATTTTAGTTCAATGCGAGGTGATGAAGCAAAGAAAGTTTGCCCACAAATTCAGCTGGTCCAAGTCCCGGTAGCCCGTGGTAAAGCCGACTTGAGTATATACAGAGATGCTGGTTCAGAGGTCTTCTGGTTTTGCAATTTTATTATTTGGGGGTTTTTAGCTACGTGTATATTTATGTACGGTGTACATCTCATCAAAATGATGAATTCTTATTTAGTTTGCAGGTGGTTTCTATTCTGGCCAGGAAGGGTAGATGTGAGCGGGCTTCTATTGATGAAGTATATCTTGACCTTAGTGATGCAGCTGAAACAATGTTAGCACAACATCCTCCAGAGAGCTTGGGAGCAATTGATGAAGAGGCTCTTAAGTCACATATGTTAGGGCTCAATAACGAGGTAGATAAGAATGGTCTTGGAACTTATAACTCTCTCTGCTGCGTGTTTTTATATTGTTACTACCCTTAGATTTTGAATTTAATTGTATGGATATGTGGTGTCTGAGTCGCGGAATGGCTGATTATACGAATTTCTTGAGCCCTAGCTAGTATCACCAGTAGGTCTGATGCTCTGGAATGTATGTCGGCGAGAACTGAGACACGTCCTTTAGTTTCTATACGGTTTCGATGTCAGTCCAGAAACCTTTAAGAGCAGAAAGATATGGTATATGATGTAAACAACTTTACAATTTATTCAAGATGGGTGGGATATGGGTTTTACCTTGAAGGTGGAATGGTCATGCTTTGAGCCAAAAGCAGTATTTTGAACACAAAATTGCAGAGCTGATCTTATCACTGATTTTTTCTGATGGATTTCCTTTGTCCTTCTTGTTATCTCATCATGGTGGTTCTTTGTTTCTCAAAATTTTGGTACAGAAGCATCATTCATTTTCTTATAATTGCCTAATCATAAAATATTACAAACTTGGAAGAAAAGATCCCCTTAATCCCATCTACCCCGAACAGGTACCCATTAGGATTTGAACCTCGGACCTCTTATGAGATCAGATGCTCATTTGATCTTTAGGCCAACCCTAGTGGGCTCAGAAGAATGATTCATTAGGCAACCATGTTACGATGCTTTCTTTTTCTTCTACATGATAGAGTTAAAAATGTCATGTAGAGACGGCGGATGGAAAATCTTAGCTCAGCACTTTCATATTATTCATTACACAATTATTGTCATGCCTAGGAATTCATTTTAATACTTTGTTTGTCAAAATCCAGGATGGGAATGATGCCAAAGAAAGAGTGAAGGAGTGGCTGTGTAACAGTGAGGCTAGTCATCGTGATAAGTTATTAGCTTGTGGGGCTCTTATTGTTGCAGAACTTAGGATGCAAGTTTTGAAGGAGACTGAGTTTACTTGTTCAGCTGGTGTTGCTCATAATAAGGTATGAAGCAGCCATCCGAAAAAAATCTTATGAAAACTGGTTTATATTGGATTTCATTTGCAGATGCTGGCTAAACTGGCTAGTGCGATGAACAAACCTGCACAGCAAACTGTTGTACCGCACTCATCCGTAAAAGACCTGCTAAGTTCCTTTCCGATAAAGAAAATGTAAGTTTTGGTTTCAGATATGATCAATTTCCTCAAGTCCTGGTTAATGCTGATAAAAAGGATTTTGGGTGTCCTAGATTAAATACTGCGGAAAAAGGTTTTTCCTCATTCTTGTCCTTGAAGTATTTTGCCACCATTTGTATAGTACTCTTTTTTTTTTGGAGATATTTGTATAGTACTCTTATTTCTTGTTGGTGTGCACCTAGTCAGCTTTGTAAACTTTGTTTGCAGGAAACAACTTGGAGGAAAACTTGGGAGCTCCTTGCAAAGTGACCTGGGTGTCAATGTTGTTGGAGATCTACTACAGTTTTCTGCGGAGAAGCTACAAGAACGATATGGCATAAATACAGGGTATGTTTGTTTCTAATCTGAACTCTTAATGTTTGAACTTCTTAGAATATGAGATGCTTTTACAGAGGTTATCCTGCTTGATGTGGAAATTTGCCAATTCCCAATATCAAATTTGTTACTATCCTTTCCATTCTTAAGAATATTTGATACTTTACCTGATTGTGTGTTTGAGAATCGAGAGAGTTTGTCCTTCTGAATTTTATCTTGCTGCAACCATAATTGCCAGAATATCATTTTAATTCTGCTCTTACATGCACTACAGTAATTGGTTATGGAACATTGCAAGAGGAATCAATGGGGAAGAAGTTGAGGGGCGCCTTCTTCCCAAAAGTCATGGTTCAGGGAAGACATTTCCTGGCCGTCAGGCCCTTAAAACGATTGCTTCTGTAAGAAATTTCTGTCAGTCTAATGAATACTTTTCATGGAGCTGGCCAGCTTTTATAGTGTGTGGGATTCGATCTAATCATATGCCCTTCTTAATTAAATGTGCGGGTCCTTTCAGGTTCAACACTGGCTTAATCAACTTTGTGAAGAACTTAGTGAACGTCTTCAAGCAGACTTGGACCAAAACAAACGAATTGCAGGAACACTCACCTTGCATGCTAGAGCTTATAAAGTACCTATTTCTGCCAAGTTTCAGATTCCTGTACATAAAGTATGGCTTTTACCAGATCTACTGTGCTTTAGCTGATATCAACTTATCCTGCAGAACTCTGACACAGAGTCGGAAAAAAATTTCCCATCCAAATCTTGTCCATTAAGGTATGGTGCTGCCAAGATGCAAGAAGACGCACTAAGCCTATTTCAAGCTGGGCTGCGTGAATACTTGGGCTCATACATGATTAAAGGTCAAGGCAGTCAATGCAATGGCTGGGGAATAACATCTCTTTCGGTTTCAGCAAGTAAAATTATCGCTATAGCATCTGTAAGTCAATTTAATTACATTTTCCTATACTGGTTCCAGGGTTACACAATCAAGTTGGGCCCCAAGCATATATACCTTAGATCATCAAAACATGCAAGTAATACACTACTAGCGTTGGTGGGTACAAATTTATTCACATGACTTGTCATGTTCTAATAACATACCACAACCCTTTTTCTTCCAAATTAAGAGATAGAAGAATAGTTTAGTATTTTCCATAAGTTGAACCGAGTGGCAACTGGCAAGGAGCTCACTCCTACATAAGTGAGGTTGAGTTCAAAACTTGGTAATAACAATTCAATTAAGATTTACTATTTTATTGTTGATAAGAAAAAAGAAATAGAAGAATAGTTACATGTCTTACTCTCTCTATGTGTATATGCTTCTGAATATAAAATCATCTTCTTCAAAGGTCAAATGATTTACAAGTATTCTTTTTTCTTATGCTGATAACTACCTTGTTAATGCATTAGTTATATGTTTGGTAACTCATGTAGGGCACATCTTCAATCACGAAATACTTCCATGGACATCATCCATCTAGCTCTTTGTCCAAGCAATCTGAAGATAGCTTCATCCCAAAAGCTGTCCCATTGCCAACCTCAGGTGTTTCAGGTCTTGCTGCTAATTGATCGTGCTTTCTCCTAACCCACTCTCGATTTCATGATCTTCTTTTGCACAGCGTAATCAGAAATCACGTGTTCATTCAGGTAGCGAAAGCTGTTCAGGGCTTATTTCGACTGAGGCACCGATTGACTTCCATGAGGAGGGAACGGTGGTCAGGTATATTATGCCTGGTTCGGATAAACTGGAGAAGAACCAAATGGTATAATATGAATTCATCAATAACTAGTCTGATGCTTTTGTTTTGAAGGATGACAACTAGTGTTATGCTGATCTGAGAAAATGCTTTTATCATTGCTATATGTTTGGTAGAATGTTAAAACATTGTTCCTTCTAATATAGTATTGTTTGAAATGGGTCTTGCATTACAAGAAAATATTTGCATCTTATCTGCATTCCAAATTGCCTGCTGCATTTTCCATTTATATGGTAAATAATGAGCAAAACAGAACTCTGACACGAAAGACAAAAACGAGAAGGAATAAATTTTTCTTCAATATGCTTTAACCTTATGAGTTTATTCTAAAAGCACATAGCGTGTCTGATTTGCTGATCAGAAAAAAAACATAGCGTGTCTGATTTGTAAAGTCTTCTGGTTTGGAACGTATCATAATATTCCTTCATGCGCAGGATCCACCATGCTGTTCATCAAAGCAAATACCAGATGGCTCAACCCAAGAAACTTCACCACTGCCTCCTTCAGGTGATCATGTTTGTCACTTTTGTTTCTTTCAATGAAAAGAATAAAAATCCCTCGTGTGACATCATAATGAAGACAAGTTGTTTCTTCAGGAAGTGAATGTGGTTCAGAAATGAACAAAATTGAACATCGAACAGAGGTGGCTACAGGAAAACCAAGAATTGAGCTTATCATGCATGGTGTGGAAAGTCATGAGCAAAAAAGGAATAAGCTCAAAGACAAGGTTCATATCTTCCTTTCCACACACCCTTTGCTAACCTGTTTCTTTACTATGTCTGAAAGGAATTGCAAGAATGAAATAGTCCATTGAGAATAACATTAAATTGGAGCTATAATCCCTCTTCTATGATGTCATTATGATGTAATAGGATATAAAAGAGGGTTAATTACATCTTGGTATACCTAGCTGGAGGCCTTTTACAAGTTACTATACCTATCTCAAAAAATTTCATTTTAACTTACCTAATTATATTTTTTTACGATCCACTCATTTCCGTTCATTTTAAGTAAGATTTCTGTTAAATTTTTTCAAAATGGCAAAAATGCCCTCCACCCACTTCTCTGTCCTGCCACTTAAACACCATCTCAAAATGGGATTTGGCTCTGCAAGATGGTGCGCCCAAATCGATTTCCACCCAAATCGCAAATCCATTTCCATCCAAATCGCCTTTCCCAAATCAATTTCGAAAATTGCATCAAACTGCCCAAATCGTATGATTTCTGATTCGTGCCCTAGCAGAGTCAAAAAATTGTGAAGCGTTCATAGTAGCAAGACATGGGTTTGGCCGTCGCCAGACACTTCAATTTGCACAGGAATTGAGAGCCACATAAATCGGTCAGTCCGTCATCGAAGCTCCAAATCGGCGATGTGCTTGCTTGAGCAAGAATCAGCCTGGCCGCCACAACCGTCGCCGCCGGAGCCAATCGCACCAGACGCGGAGGCGATTTGAAATCAGTGAGAAAGCTCAGAGGCCATTCTGCGGCCATACAATTTCAAGCACATCGACAAATCGGTCGATGCTTGTTTCAAGGACCTCACCGGCTTGTCCTCTTTGCCGACGCACCTCCCGATCGCCACTGCACTTATCAAAACCCTAACTTCGAGAAACGGCGATTCCGAGCTGATGCTTGACGTCCCCAAGCTCCGGGAAGAGGCTCCGGTGGCTTTGAAGCTTGCACCACCCTCAGTCTTTTGCTGAGTTTGATTTTATTTATAAGGTGTTTTAGGTCCGGAAATTTAGATTTCATATTTAGGTGTGTTAGGTTAGGTTCAGAATTTAAACGATTTAGGCTTTGGTAATACATCTCCAAAATTGATTTTATGTTTTTAATTCATATTAGTTGAATTGATAAAGGTTGAAAAGATGGAATTGATTGAGTTTGAGAAAATGTGATGAAAATGGAAATGAAATAAATTGGGAAAAATGTCTTGATGGCATTACTTTGAAAATTTGATGAATAGTCGGGGGGGATTTTAGACAATTTACGTTTTAATGAACTTTTCCATCCAAAATTTAACGCTGTTAAAGAGAATTGTAAAAAACAATGTAATTAGGTACATTTAGTTGTAATTTTTTAAAATAGGTATATCAATTTGTAAAATGGATCCAACTAAGTATAGTAAGTTGTAATTAACCCTACGACTTATTTAACTGACACTGAAATCAGGCCGTGATATCCTGCAATAAGTGCGCTGACATACTTTCAGTTCTCTAAAACCAATCTTGCTTCTGTTAGTAGAGCATGATATAGGTCCTCAATATTGTTACATGTAAAATTGATTTTACAATTTTTTTTCTTATTCATTTAATTTGTAAGCCATCGTTATAATGTCCTAACGATTAACATGTTCTACCAGGACTATTCCTTACCTTGTTCCTAAAAAACTGTTCATTACCCGATTCAGGACAAGAATTTATAAAATTAGTTTCATATCCTCTTTGGTAAAGTTGCACCTCTTATAAATGAAGGGTTCAAGATATCAGTATAATGCTAAGCTATTTTAGAGGCTCAATCCTCTCTCGTCTACTTTCAATTTTGTAGCATTGCTAGTTTCTTTACTCTAGAAACGAAATTACCAAGGATAATGTGAATGAGGCATTGCAACTTAACCAAAGCCAACTAGATTAGACAACACTTGGGGCTTATTGATCTACTTTTGTAGGAAAACCATAGTGATCTAAAATAATTGAGTGAACGGAAAGTTTGTAAAAGGAATAGCAGCAAAATATATAGTGAGCAGGTAGGGATTAATAAATCTCTTGATTTAAGCCACAACATACGCTAAGGTTGATGAAAGTAGGCTGGACTTAAACTAGTGTATCATCTCTCTTAATTCACCAGCTTCAGGAAATCATATTCTTTGTTTCTTATTATCTGACAGGAAGCATCTTCAATTCTGAGATTCTTTAAGAACAATAGCTCTCCTATGTCTATCCACAAGCACGAGCTTCCAGAATTCATCCCAGATGGTAACGCACCACCACCATCTGGTAACAATCCTCTGCACTTGGAGTCTCATAAAATTCAAGTCGCTTCCAATTGCATCCAACTTTGTGCAGGTGCTGAGTCTGGAAGTCCCAGTATTTCGGAAACGGGTGAAGTTCAAATGCCAAAAGAAACTCCTACAGCAGAGACAAGTGGTCACAGAGTCACACATCATCCAGATCAGGATAATCAAGGAAGGCAAGTATGGAGTTACAGGATTGACGAGGTTGACCCCTCCGTTATTGACGAGCTCCCACCTGAGATTCAGCGAGAAGTTCGGGCTTGGCTCCGGCCCCATAAGCGACCTAACGTAGGTAAACGAGGTTCTAGCATTGCTCATTACTTCTCACCGATGAAAAAACCACATTGATTTGTGGGTGTTGAGAAACAATGGAATCTGTATATGAGATGAAAATGCTTGTTGGAATCTGTATATGGTACTGCACCTTATGTATTTGGCTTTGCCTGTGTTATTGACTAATGGGAAAATTGCAAAAACTCTCCCACTCATGTTCACATTTGCACCGTCTGTGTAAATTCGTGAAAATTAACAGGAGTCTCACTTAAGTGTTGAACGTTTGAGTTAACATGTTTAGGGGAAGACATGGTCTAGAACCGGACTGAACCGGTCAAGAATCAGGCCAAACTGAGCTTCTTGGTTCTTCATTTTAAGAACTAGAACTAAAACCGTTACTTGCGGTTCTCGATTCTCTGGTCTCAATTCTAGTTGGGTTTAGATTCGGTGTCCCATTTTGTTGTCAAAGTGTTCACCCCTAAGCACGTTTGAGTTAACACTTAAGTGATACTACCATTAATTTTCATAGATTTGCATAGACAGTGCAAACTACCATTAATTTTCATAGATTTGCATAGACAGTGCAAAAATAAACACGAGTAAATGAAAGTTTTTACAAAAGTACAATGAAAGAAGAGTGCAAAAAACATAATAAATTTATCAAGTTTCTGAACATTGAAATTGTAATTCATAAGATGAATCAAAACTTTACCATGGTCTCAAATCTCATAAAATATTTGGCACACACGTTTATGAGTCTAACTAAGAGGTATATTTCAAAAGCATGAAACTAAACTCGGCTCTATTTGATTTGCCAAATTTATAACACAAATATTAAATAAAAGTTGAAGTTAATATTAAATAAATGATAATAATTAATTGATTATTATACAAGTCAGTTCGAGATCAACTCGATTTGATTCAACTCGTTTAATTTCATTATAAATGTTTATTGAAAGTTGGCTTGTGAACTTATCGAGCCTTAACATGCCAGATTAAAGCTTGGCCCATCTATTAAATAAGCTTTAACTCTGAGCTTGATTATAATAAATTTGAATCAAATATTTAACGAATAAAGCTTGAATGGCTCGTTAAATAGTGAGACTCATTTAGAAATCTACTGACATACAACTAATTATAGACGATTGAATGAATCAAACTGTTGTTTTCTGAAAAGATAAAAGCTAATACTGACAAATTGAACTCCATTGATACTTGATGGTCATAAATAAAGCTTGGAAATCAAAATACTTGTTTTATCTTTTATCTAATTAATTAATTAATTATTAATATCTTTGGGATGAAGTTATATAATATAGGGCATGGACTGGGCCGATCCGAAGATGGGCCATTCGAAGTAAAATGACCAAGTTACCCCAAGCATTGAAGGTATATAGAGAAGCGCAGTGAGTGTTTTTGTGTCAGATTTCTTGCTCCCGAGGTTAGCTTCCTCTCTTCCTTCAACATCACCGATCAGGTCTCGCCTTTCCTCTCTCGCTCTCGTCTACATGATTGTGTTAATTTGTTTCAATTTATCGTTGGATCTCTTTGGTTGCTCGGAAAATGTGTGTTTGGAGATTTTTTATGTTAGGGTTCCGGATCGCTTGGGTCTGTGGGACACTGAAGTTTATCGTAATTTCGATTTTTTTGTTTGTTTATGGGTAGAAGAATGAAGCAAAAACATATGCAATTTTGAGGGTATCGCAAGATTTTTGTGTGGTATGTACTGTTTTGCTGATTTTTTTGTGGGGGAGCTGTGAGGAGTGGCCTTCGTTTAGAGTACATCTGATTCTTCTAGTAGCTAGTCAAATGGCAGATTGATGGTTTTATGTAGAGCTTTTTTGCATGTGGAATTTCTGCAACCTCCTAATTGGCTGCTATAATTGCGTTTTTGTTTGTTTTATGTTCCTGTACCTCAAACATTTCAATTACTGTGGAATACGCTTGCTTGAGTAATAAGAATTTAAGAATAATGAAAAACATTGTCTTGATAGTTTTCAACTGCATCACCTTTGCTTTTGCTTTGTGTGTGTTTGGATGTGGATGCAGGACCCTGGAATTTTGAAATAAATGTAATGTACTCATAGGTTTTATGGTGATAATTTCTTGTATGGTGTTTCGTTCCTCTCCTAGACCATACGTTATTTTGTATTTATCAAATCTGTAGTCATAAACTTGTTAAAAATTGGGAAAGTGTTAACCACTACAACCAACTTCCAAACTAGATTCTCTTGGAAAGTGTACGGAGAAACATACTTATTGGATTTTCTTTGGCAACTATACTCATACACCGATTGATCTTTTAGGATGTTCTTCAGCGTCCCTTTCTTTTTGTAATTGAAAAAAAGGATGTAATGTATATGCCATTAGGACTGTGATGGGAACAAGTTAACGGTTTTAGACAGGCGAGAGAGAGAGAGATACTTTAATAGTATTCTAAATTTGAAAGGATTATGTTGCTAATTTCCTTTTAGGCTTCATTTGTATTTCAAGACTTGAAATTAGAGAGTTTGATGCAATAAAATGGATGGTAGGAGAAAGTTGCGATTTCTTTGAGTTACAATTCCTTCTTGTTGCCATTTTGAAATATCTTTTGCTATCATTTTTACTTGTATGAATCATTTCATAGATTCGTAGTCCGTAGAGAAAACTTATTGTACTCTATGAAATTAAATTGCACTTAAAGCTTAATAAGGTTTCACTCTTGAGCAGTCAATAAAGCAAAGATATATTGTATTACTCTACATTCATATTTGTCTCGCCATTGTTCCTCTTTTGTCTAGCTCTTACTTGATATCTGGGAATTTTGTGTCTTGTGTTAACTTCTTTATGATTTCACCCATGTTTGGATTATGCCATAGACAGCCATAAACTTACCCTTTGGGTTTGTGGGCTACAAAATATGGCCACTGGGACTTGCCTAATTATCATATAGTATTTTATTACTTAAACTATCTTGAGGTGGGCATGTATACAGTATACTGAAGCAAAAAACTTGGTCTATTGTGTTCAAATTTGTTTTCCTTTAATTTTTAACTAATTATATTTGTTAAGCATATTGGTCATAGATCAGAGTGTCACTTGTGCTTATATTCAGAACTAGATGCCTGCCTCCTAGTCCTAGATAGTATAAAATGTACTGTAACAAAAATTAGTGTTTGTGTGAATGGAATGAGCTTGTAGCGAGTCATAAGTTAAATCTCTTTATTGGATTGCTGGTTGGTTGGAAGTTTTTTCAGCAACCACAGTTTGAATCTCTTGCAGTTTTTGTTATCACATTTTTTGGTGGTTCGGTGGATTTTATTTTGCTATTGGATGTTCTGAAGTCTTATTTGTTGGTTGTTTCTCTTGACCGGACTGTAAATTCAGCATCTGATGATATGTGTGTGTTATACTTGTATGTAACTTCATTTTATTCCACGCTCTCTTTTTATTTATTTATTTATCTAACTCTTCTTTCTATATTCAGTCTGATATAAAATGTCTCGAAGATATGATAGTCGAACAACGATCTTCTCCCCAGAAGGTCGTCTCTACCAAGTTGAGTATGCAATGGAGGCCATTGGTAATGCTGGAACTGCCATTGGAATCCTTTCAAAAGATGGGGTTGTCTTGGTTGGCGAAAAGAAGGTTACATCCAAACTCCTTCAAACTTCAACATCAACCGAAAAGATGTACAAGATCGACGATCATTTAGCATGCGCTGTGGCTGGGATAATGTCTGATGCCAACATCCTCATCAACACTGCCAGGGTCCAGGCCCAACGCTATACTTTCTCATACCAGGAGCCAATGCCTGTCGAGCAGCTTGTCCAATCTCTGTGTGACACTAAACAAGGTTACACCCAGTTCGGCGGGCTCCGTCCATTTGGAGTCTCATTTCTCTTTGCAGGCTGGGACAAAAATTACGGTTTCCAGCTTTACATGAGCGACCCAAGTGGAAACTATGGCGGGTGGAAGGCGGCGGCAATTGGAGCAAACAACCAGGCGGCACAGTCAATGCTGAAGCAGGACTACAAGGACGAGATCACGAGAGAGGAAGCAGTTCAGCTTGCACTGAAGGTGCTCAGCAAGACAATGGACAGCACAAGCCTGACTTCAGACAAGCTTGAACTGGCCGAGGTGTTTGTGTTGCCATCAGGAAAGGTGAAGTACCAGGTATGCTCACCAGATACCCTCAGCAAGCTCTTGGTGAAGTATGGAGTGACCCAACCTGCAGCAGAGACCTCCTAAAGCTACTGCATGAAATTTCCAAGAAGACATTTTCAATACCCTTGTTGGACCTATGGCACAGTTATTTGATCAATTTAGCCATAAACTATGAAACATATTGCTTAAGTTATGTGTGATCTCTTCAGTTATTGGAAGCACTTGCATTACATTTCGGATACATGCCACGATGCCACAGGTTCTCTTTCAGGTCCTATCTGAGTTGGGTCCTTGTTTGCAAATTGTGGGGCCTAAAATCTGAGAGGTTCTGGTCGGCCGACATGAGATGTGACACGTGTATATTAGACCTCAGGCTTTGCTGCTGCTCATATTTGCATCGTGGCCTGTTTTTGGCCTCAAATTCAGCCACAAACTTAAATGGTGCGATAAATACCACTAACCTCAAATCCATGTTTCTCTTATAATTCATTAAAGTATTTTTCTTTATTTCAGATTTTTTTAGATGTTTTAAAATAAACCCACTTCATACAAATGCCTTGCTTACTAAATCATCCCTCCTTTGGTTGCCTGTTAAAGTCTTGGTCTAATCAATAATTGTAATAGAGCAGATTTGTCTTTTTTCAATTCAAACGTGTTTACTTTATTTTTCTAAAATTAATTTGGATATATATTGACGACTTTTGCAGTCATTGAATTTGCACAGGATAAGATAACACTCTCTTGTATCCTCCAAATATTTTTGGACAATATTATGAAATTATCTTTAAAATATCTGTTACAATTTCTTACCTTCAATATTTGTTTTTATTTAAATTGGATAAAAAAACATTGTATATTCCATTTTTTTAATAAAACAAAGGATGTATACAATTCCAATTTTATGGTTGTTGGCATTGAGCCAAAATAACAGAGTTCAATTAACACATCCACTACAGATGCGACAAATCTAGGGACTAATAATTTCCATTTTCAAATTCATTCATCTTCTTGTTCTTAATTACAGAAACCAAAATATGTATGTTACAAATTAATTCTAATTTGTAATGAAACTTTCTTCCTGAAATGCTGTCTGTATTATATAGTGTATAAAAGGGCAGAGATTTCAGAAATAATATCAATAGACTTTGGGAGCTTCTTGCAAGTGGTGAGGTTGGGTACGCAGCCACGGACGATCTGATCTTGTCCAAGCAAGAGCTTCAAAACCCACAATAGAGAATTTCAGTTTGTGGGTATGTTTCCTTTTTGTTTCTTAAGGTTCTTGCTCTTCTCTCATCATTCAAAACAAACTGCATTTCTGATCTCATTTGGGGTTTCTTTGGATTTGAAGATAAATCAAATGTGTTTTATTTTTAGACAGCCTGAGAGTAAAAAGGAAATTTTGCAGCAAATTGTTGAGCATAGTTGATTGAACATGAGCTGTGTAAGTCGATCTGCATGAATTTTGATTATCATGCAAACTAGTAAGTACATAGTGATCTATCTTCAACTTCCCTATCTTTGTATCTCTACTTGTAAGAAACAAAAACTTGGCTTTATCAACTTCTGCTGTTTAAGGTATCTGATTCATCAACTATTTCTATTTTGCATAGATGCTTAATCTCATATAGATTTATGGTCTTAATATGGAAATCCTGAGAAAATGTATGAAACTCTCCAGTTTGTGAAAGAAACGGGGTGGATAGGGTATTCAAGGATTAGTATGTGAACCAACTAAGCCCCAATCCACCAACAAAATTAAATATCATAATGCTTAATTTCTGAGATGTCAGTGTATTGGTTACTGGATCTGATAATCGAAAGAGGAATGTGATTGCCTATGTTAATGCATGCATATGGCTATATGATCCTAAGTTGTAAATGCAGGGATATCGGCAACTGCTTGTTGGTTTTGAAATATCGAGCTGCAATAATGTTGTTGCTGTCAAGATTACGATGTGTGACTGTGGATGTAACTGGCACACTCATAGCCTACAAAGGGGAGCTTGGTGACTACTATTGTATGGCAGCCAAATCTGCTGGACTGCCATGCCCCGACTACAAACGTGTTCATGAGGGCTTTAAACAGGCTTACACACAGATGACTGAAAACTATCCATGTTTCGGGCATGCTGCCAAAATGCCCAACATTGTCTGGTGGAAAACTTGTGTCAGAGATTCATTCCAAAGGGTAACCAATTTCATGCCAATGCTTTTCTTTCATGTTATGTTACGAGATTCATTTCAAAGAATTGTTGGTGTATTTGAGTGGCAGGCTGGTTATGACTACGACGAGGAGACATTTGAGAAGGTTTTCAGACGGATATATGCTTCCTTTGGCTCAGCTGCTCCTTACAGCATCTTCCAAGATTCCAAGCCATTCTTGAGATGGCTACGCGATCAGGGTCTTATAGTTGGGATTGTCAGCAACGCGGAGTATCGTTATCAGGATGTAGTTCTTCCAGCCATGGGTCTCAACCAGGGATCGGAATGGGATTTTGGGGTATTTTCTGGTACAGTAGGGGTAGAAAAACCCGATCCTAGGATCTATGAGATAGCTCTTGAAAAGGCAGGCAATGTTGCACCGGAAGAAACGCTGCACATAGGAGATTGCATGCACAGAGACTACGCGCCTGCAAAAAGTCTGGGAATGCACGCATTGATCTTGGATAGGTTCAAGACTCGTAATGCCAAGGAGTGGAGAAAGTCTGGCGCCATCGTGCTTCCCGACCTGGTGGCCGTACAACAATGGCTTACCTTGGAGAAATCAGCTGAGGGAGCAAGGGCTTGCCCAAGTAGCAATAATTAGTGTACATGTATGTACTCATCAATGCCTTTTTTGTGTAGCAGAGTTTCATTTCACCTATGTTTCGAAAAGAACCCATGATTGCAATGTTACTGAACTGCTATTTGATCTTTTCCATGATTGCAATGGTGGGAAGTTTTTGTTAAATTTATATGTTTGAATATAATCAAAGTAATGTATTGATGATATTACCACTCACAAGTATGAATATCTATATGATCGATCACATCTTTGACTATGTTCCCTAATTCATCTAATTCGGCCTATAGATCAATTCTAATTAAAAATTAAAAACTAACTGGTTCTAATTGGGTATAACTGAGAATTGAACTAAAGAATCGTGATTATAATTGGATCGTTTCTTCATATAACGATTTTAGGTATGGTTATGTGAACTAAAGAATCGGGAGGTCTGGCACGGTACGGTTTCTTAATAGTCCGATCTGGTTGTGGAACCATGCCCATCTCTAATCGTATGAACACAATCATTAAACAAGCAAGAAAATCAGTTAATGTATCGATAGGTATTCACACTTATAAAATAGACACAATAAATTCATATTGAATTTAAATTATCGTCATATTTAACATTTTTTTAAAAATTTTATCATAAAAATATAAGTTTGGATTTCACTTTTCCAGAAGTTAAGTATTAAAATAAATTATTGTTGTAGAATTCGCTAGGCGTTAGTCATTCGGACAGGGCCTCTAAAGCCTAGACAGGGCCTAAGCGGAATTCTATTTTTGTAATTTTTTTAATTTATGTTAAATAAAGTATATATTTATTTAATAAAAATATATATAGTGCTAGTTAAAAGTAATAAAAAGGATGAAAGCGGGCAATACCCTAAATTAGGGTTTGGAGTCTCGACTTTTGTGTCGAAGTACACGGTGCAATCGCGTCTGCGAGGTTCCAATCTGGACTTTTGCGGCCACGGTGAGTTGAGAACCCAGACAGGCATTCACGGCGACGGCGCTCTACGACGGTGTCTTGGGTGACGGTGACTGGGTATGCGAACGGAAGCCAGGGGTTGGCGTGCGTTTGGGCGAGGGTTGGGGACGTTAGCAGGTCGGGAGTTGGTCGACGGGACGAAGAAGAGGAGCACTGAGGGATGGGAAAGTTGAGATGGTACTACCTTGATATTATCTGCGAGGGGAGACGAGTTCGAGAGGGGGCATCTGTGGTTGGGCAGAAAAGCTCAGGCGACTAGCTTGTCGCGGGATCGGTGTAGCGAGGGTAGACAGATCTGGGAGGGGCTAATCGGAGGTAGGGACAAAAAAATTCGGCGATTTGCTTTACTATGACTTGGGTTGGCGGATGGCTCAGTATTGGGAGGGATCAGGAGTTCTCTAGCGTTGATAGGCAGATTTATGTAAGCATGTCGAAGTATGGGGTCTTGGTTTTCTTAAGCTTCAATACGCTTTCACGTGGGAAGAGGATTTGGGGGGATTTCTTTAAGTCGCGTGTTTATTTGGGGTACCGTACTAAGGGTTTTGCTCTATGTGTTTATAGGGTGGTTCTTGTAACAGGTTTGCGGAGAGTCTCAACCCATTCGAGGTGGAGGCCACGATTTTGCAAGAGGCATTATGTTGCGCTATTATCTATTTTGTTCGACGTTCTCGGGGTAGTTTTTGTAATGGATTTGCGGAGAGTCTTAACTCATTCGAGGTGGAGGCCACGAGATTGCGAGAGACATGTCATTGCCTTATCTTTAATTTTTCCAGTTGCTTCTTTAATTTCATGGTTCATAGCTTAGTAAATATGCATTAGTTGGGATCATGGTGCAGGGTCTGTCCCATCATCTGGTACTTTGGATGTCCAGTGTAATGCCGAGTTAGTTTCTTTATAACTTAATAATATGTTAGTGTTTTCTTTAACAAAAAGTAATTAAAAACTAACATTTTTTTAATTCTATTGTAAAAAGACAAATTTAGATTTGACTCTTCTAGAAGTTAAGTGTTAAAAGAAACCACATATAACTCATTTTTAATAAAAGATGATTTTAAAAAACTTGCTAGACAGAGCATGGAGTAAAGTTTTTTTTTGAAAGCTCATTAACAAATAACAAATGATGGTTTTGGGTGAAAACCAGGTTGAATTACTCAATCTAAAAAACAAATCCATTAAAATTTGAAAGTGTGTAAATCCCCTTTAGGGTTATTAAATGATTGATTGACGATGAATTACAATAAGAGATTTTTTTTACAGTGAAAAATAGAATACAATAAATAAATATAATACTGACCCTAATATGAAAATAGGAAAGATATAATACTATATAATAATAATATATCTAACACGTCCCCGCAGTCGGAGCAATAGGATTCCGAATGCTATGAGGGGCAAAAGTCTTCAAAGAGAGCGGTCAGTAAGACTTTGGCGAATATATCTACAAACTTGAGGATGGTGGTACATGAGGCATGTGAACTTGACATGCAATAACTTGAACCATAGTAGTGACCGAGATTGAGAAAAGAAATTGAAGAGAGATTGATTATTTAGAAATGAAATATAAAAGGAGATGGGAACAAGAGGAGAGAGAAACGGAGAATTAGAAGAGAGAGAGAGATTTAATAAAAGATGATTTGGAGAAGAAGAATGATAGAAATAAAGGTTAGGGGGATGGTGCGGCAACTACGTCTCACGAGTACGGCGCAAAAGTGATTTTTAAGATATACCACTAAACTTTTAGTCAATTACATCAGTGCGAAACAATTTCGAGAAATTATGACAGTGTAATATTATATTAAGAAAGAAAAAAAGTATTTTTTTAAGAAAAGATGAGGATAAATAATAGAAGAGATTAATATAGAAATAAAATAAGTGAAGTGAAAAAAAGAAAAGGAAAGGAAATTGAAGAGGAGAAGAAGAAAGAAAAATGAGATAAATATAGGTAAGAATTTATTTTGGTTGATAGAGCGGAGAGAATAGAAGAGAAAGGGTGGAGGTTGGATAAGAAAATGTTGAGAATATGAGAATGAAAGTCTAAAACGACGTGAGAGACTTGAAAAAAGACTTGGAATGCTATGTAATTGTAGAGAATATGACAAGGGGGGGATGAGATGAGAAAGAAGGAGAATAGGAAAAAAGTGAGTTTTCAAAAGCATTGAAGCAAGAAATTGATAGAGAAGAGATGTTGAGGGGTTGGACGTAGAGCTGTCCATTTTACCCAGCAACCCGCTTCACCCGACACCCGACCTGACAAACCTGATACCCGACCACCTGATAAGCCAACCAACTCGAGTATTGGATCCAATTGTATCACCCACTGGGTACCCGTCTACCCGACAGTATATATAAAAATATACTGATTTTTCAGTACCCCAAAGCCCACCCAGCCCAGTTCACACTTCAGAACTCAGCCCATCCACATGCCTACTCTCAGTTTTGATAATTAAGCTTCAGTTTGAAGCTTCATTTTTCTCATCCCTTTGCAATGTGGGATGTGTGAGTTATAAACTCTCACTGCATGACGTGGCACTCTCTCTTCCACCCACATCTCTCACTCACGTCGCGTCTATTATTATCCCTCTCGTTCAATTCAGAACCACTTCGCCACTCGCCTTCTAGCCCTTCTCTCCGTCGTCCCTCTCACATGAAAAATCAAATCTCATTCTCTCTCTGTCGACTCGACTCGTCTGCGCCTTCCTCTCATGTCCTCACCGTCACGTCCTCTGATTCGACCCTCCCCTCTCCTTTCTCTCTGAAGCCCTAACAGTCCCGTCTCGTCCTCTCATCTCCTTTCTCGTCGTCTTAGGTGGCTTGAGTCAGGCCGACGTCAAGTATGAACCACTGTGAATTGACCGTTGGTGAGCCTCATCTCCACCACTATAAATAAAGCAATGGTGGAGAAGAGACTCATCAACAACTCGATTCTCTAATGGAGCTGGAGATTGAAGCTTCACGCACACAAAGCCGGCCACTGTCTGCAAATCAGGTAAGTATACAACGCCGACCATTTGAATTTTAGTTTTCAATTTGGGGGTTAGGGTTATGAACTTAGGGTTCAATTAAGTCTCGATTTCAATTCAGTTTGCTGTTGTAATTTAGGGTTATGATGTCAATTTTTCGGTTCGGACTTGGGGTTTCGATTTCAATTTCAAATTGGGGGTTAGGGTTTTCTGATTTGGATTTAAAATTTAGGGATTTCGATTTCAATTTCAAATTTGGGGTTAGGGATTAGGGTTTCTGATTTCAATTTAAAATTTGGGGTTAGGTTTTCTGATTTGGATTTAAAATTCGGGGATTTCGATTTCAATTTCAAATTGGGGGTTAGGGAATAGGGTTTCTGATTTCAAGTTAAAATTTGGGGTTAGGTTTTCTGATTTGAATTTAAAATTTGGATATTTTGATTTCAAATTCAAATTGGGGTTAGGGTTTCTGATTTGAATTTAAAATTTGGGGATTTCGATTTCAATTTCAAATTGGGGGTTAGGGCTTAGGGCTTCTGATTTCAATTTCAAATTTGAGAATTTTTGATTTGAAATTAAGACTGGGGTTAGGGTTTTCAGAATTGGATTTAAATTTTGGGGATTAATATTTCAATTTTGAATTGGGGATCAAAAAATTGAAATGGGCTAAAAAATTTGGGTTGTACCCGACTCACCCGAGTCTACCCGAACCCGACTACCTGACTGAAGGAATTATTTGAGGGTTCCAGACAATTAATTTCATGCCCATACAAGAAATTAACCTCAAAGTTCCATGTTTAATACGGATCTTGCATGATCATGAATTGATCATGAGATCTAGACTAGATTAAAATTTAAGTATTACCTTGAATCAAAATCTCCTTGTTACTAAATAGGATTTAGTAACCTCTAAAGATTGTCCACACAGGAAGAGCAATCCGGGGTTACTCACAACGATCCTTACTAGAAGATCGAAGCAAGCAAAACGGACGGAGCGGGGAGGAGAGGGGGCCGGCCGAAACTGGCTAGGAGAGAGAGAGGAAGACGGCTAGGGTTTGTAAAATAATTGCTTAATTTTCAGATCTGAAAATTTCCCTTTTATAGACCTTATTTGGGCTTTTAATTAATTAAAGGCCTTAATGGGCTTAAAGCCCAAAACTTTTAATTAATTGTGTAGAGAAGCTCATTCTGGCTAGGCACAGTTTAGCTAATTTAATTAGATTATAATTAATTAGTCTTGCTAAACCGTTCTTGATTCCGGTTTAATCCTAAACCAAAATCGGTCCAATCCGGTTTAATCCAAAACCGGATTTTGTCTCTCTCATGATTCCTCCATATGATTCCATCCGTTTTACTCAACCTTTAGTGTGTGACCCTCTAGGCTCACGACACGTCGGCGGACTGATAAAATTACCATTTTACCCTTTCCATCATGAGTGGCCTCTAGCAAGACATCATGATTACCCAACGCTTGTGATTATCGAGATTTCGACTTAACCTTGTCGTACATGAATCTATCATTTTATCCTCTTGATATCTTTGACAACCACGAGGCATAGACAAGTCATCCTCGTTCTATTGTCCTGTTTCTTGATTCTGAGTTAACTGAATTATAACTGATACTACGTATCGTCTGCATGGCCATGCTATTGTATTTCAGTTGTACTCATCAAGTGGCCTAGACTGATATCTGCTCACACGTCCGTATGAGGGATAAATCCTTCAGCGATCCATTGAGTCAACTTATGTAACTTGTGATCGAGCCAATCACAGCCGTTATTGTAACCCTTTTACAGGAGACGTTAGACTGAGTCAAACTCGTCACTCATTACATATTGACCTCAATGGTCCTTCGGTCTGAGGATGTGATTTCATGATCCGACATATGAGTATGTTCATGACTGTGTCTATGTAACATACTCATGATTCGGGTTGTCCTATATCACCCCTGACTGGTGATACTATGACCTAACTCTGGCCCCCTTCTGGCCATGATCAGTAGAGCGTGATCATTTAGAGTTAGCCTCATACCGATCGCTTCTTATGAAGCTATTCTGATCGGGGACTGCTTAAGTAAGATTTTATCTGATCTGTAGATCTACTATTATGTGTTGACACATCAATGATACAAATCAAATCATACTTAAGATATTACTACAACACTTAGTAATATGAATGCCGATTTTTATTCAACTAATAATCCTTATTACACAATTAGATTGAAAATACATTGTGCTAGGGCACAAAAACCCAACAGTCTCCCACTTGCCCTAGTCCCAATTTGTATTCCAATCTAAACCCATTCCCCTGATATGTTCCTTATGCTTAGGCTGCGGTAGCGCCTTAGTTAAGGAGTCAGGTGGATTATCATGCGTTGAAACGTAGATTATCTCTACTTCACCTTTATCAATCATCTCTCTGATGATGTGATACTTTCTCTCGACGTGCTTGGTCCTGTTGTGAAATCTAGGCTCTTTAGCAAGTGCTACGGCCCCCGTGTTATCACAACATAAGTTCCCGGGATCAGACGTTCGCGGCAGTACATCTAATCCACTCAAGAAGCTCCTGACCCACATCGTTCTATCCCGCCATACATTAAGAAGGCGTCCTTTGTTATCCTCAGATACTTGAGGACATACTTGACGACAGTCCAATGATCTTGACCTGGGTTAGACTGAAATTTGCTGGCACAGCTGAGGACAAACGATACGTCAGGCCTCGTACAGATCATGGCATACATGATGGATCCCACTGCCGAGGCATACGGGATTCCATTCATTTTCTTAAGCTCAGCAGGTGTTTTAGGACACTGTTTCTTGCTTAGCTTAATGCCATGTCTTACCGGGATGTTCCCTTTCTTAGAGTCAAGCATTGAGAATCTTCTCAACACTTTATCTATATAGGTGCTCTAACTTAGACCTAATATTCTCTTGGATCGATCTCTGTAGATCTTGATCCCCAGAATGTAAGCGGCCTCTCCTAAGTCCTTCATGGAGAAACACTTCCCTAACCAAGCTTTGGTCTCAAGCAAGGTTGGGACATTTTTTCCCATGATCAGTATATCGTCGACATACAGCACTAGGAACACAATGTTACTCCCACTGCTCTTCTTGTAGATACAGGGTTCATCTGGATTTCTGATGAACCCGAACTCTTTTACAGCTTCATCGAAGCGTAAGTTCCAACTCCTGGAAGCTTGCTTCAACCCATAAATGGATCGTTGCAGGTTACACACCTTTTCGGGATGTTTAGGATCGACAAAACCTTCTGGCTGGGTCATATAGACATCCTCCTGCAAATTCTCGTTAAGGAATGCAGTTTTGACGTCCATTTGCCATATCTCGTAATCGAAATATGCTGCAATGACTAACATCATCCGAATTGACTTAATCATAGCTACTGGCGAAAAAGTCTCATCATAGTCCATACCTTGGACTTGACGATAACCTTTAGCAACCAGTCTTGCTTTGTAAGTCTGAGGCTTTCCGTCCATATCTGTCTTTAACTTAAATATCCACTTGCAGTGTATGGGTTTTATCCCAGGTGTGCTGTCTACTAAGTTCCAGACCTGATTGTCTTTCATGGATTTCATTTCCTCATTCATGGCATTCTGCCATTCTTTTGAGTTGGGACTGGCCAAGGCTTGCTGAACTTTTGCAGGATCATCCTGATCTACAACTATCAAGTCATTACCCTCTGTGGCTAAGAAGCCATATCTGACTGGGTTTTGACGAGATCTTTCAGACCTCCTTGGTCCTACAGGAGTTTCTGTTGGAATAGGACTTGGATCATTTACCTCATCGGGTACCTCTACAATATCTGCAGGCTGTTCCGTGTCTTCTCGAATTTCTTCAAGAAGCACAGGACTCCCACTGGGTTTCTTGGATAAGAACTCTCTTTCCAAGAAAACCCCACCTCGAGCAACAAAAACTTTGTTTTCCTCGGGTTTGGAGAAGTAGTACCCCATGGTTCCTTTGGGGTACCCTACAAAGACACACTTATCTGCCTTGGGTTCGAGTTTATCACCAAGCAACCGCTTGACGTAAACGTCGCACCCCCAGATCTTGAGGAAAGACAACTTGGGAGCTTTCCCTTGCCAAGCCTCAAATGGAGTGGTCTCCACTGCCTTTGTAGGTACTTGATTCAATATGAATGCGGCTGTTTCTAGGGCATGGCCCCAGAAAGATACTGGAAGGTCGGCGTGACTCATCATGGAACGAACCATGTCTAGCAGGGTTCTGTTCCTTCGTTCGGAAACACCATTCATCTGAGGGGTTCCTGGCGGGGTTAATTCTGAGAGTATACCGTTATCCTTTAGGTGACTGAGAAACTCTTGATCTAAGTACTCGCCACCTCGATCGGAATAAAGTGCCTTTATACTTTTACCAAGCTGGTTCTGTACTTCATTCTGGAATTCTTTGAATTTATCAAAGGACTCCGACTTATGTCTCATTAAATAGACATACCCGTACCTACTGAAATCGTCGGTAAAGGTTATGAAGTATCTGAAACCTCTCCTGGCTTGTGTACTCATGGGCCCACATACGTCTGAATGTATTAGGCCCAAGAGATCACTTGCCCTTTCACCTAAGCCGCCAAAAGGCGCTTTTGTCATCTTGCCCATAATGCAAGATTCGCATCTCTCGATTGGTGTGAATTCAAACGGGCTTAAGAGCCCACACTTATGAAGTGTCGAGACGCGTTTCTCGCCTATGTGGCCTAGACGACAGTGCCACATCACAGTCTGGTTTGAGTCATCCGACTTTAACCTCTTATTTACGTTATAGTTTGAACTGTAGTTAGTGTTATCAATATTTAAAATATATAATCCACCAACCATAGATGCAGTGCCGTAAACGATATTATTTCTCGATAAAGTAAATAAACCATTGTCTATGGCAAATACAAAACCAAGTTTGTCCAAACTGGACACTGAAATAATATTCCTACAAAACGTAGGTACACATAAGACATCGTCCAAAACTAATATAAGCCCTGTGGGCATCCTAAGACTAACAGAACCGACAGCCGTCGTTGACACCGAACTGTTGTCTCCAACTCTCAGATCCCGCTCGCCTTTCCCAAGGAGCTTCCTACTTTCCATATCCTGCAGATTAACACAAATGTGAGATTCTGCTCCGGTATCAACTACCCATGTGTCTGAGAAAGTAGTGTTGAGATTATACTCAACAACGTAAATACCTGATCAAGGTCCTGAAGGGTGTCCTCCCTTCTGCAAGCTTCTCACATAATCTTTGTGCTGCCTGCAATTCTTCTTCCAATGACCTGGCTGCTGGCAGTAGTAACAGACCACCTCTGAGGTCGAAGTGCTCCCTTCGGTTCTAGGAACCGCTTGGATTCTCGGATCTCTAGGTGCCCTTATCTGCCCAGCTGGGTGCATCGGCGCCTTACCCTTACCTGACACTGCTGGTGCCTTGCCCTTGTTGGAGTGTCCTGGTGACTTGCCATTAGGTTTGCCAGCTCTTTTGAAACTGACAGCCTTATTGACCATCAGATCCTCAGGGGTTTTGCCCTTGAGGTCTTTCTCTGCTGTCACCAACATTCCATGTAGTTCCTTGATGGTCTTTTCCATATTATGGAGATTGTAATTTGTGATCACATCTCCATAAGGCTTTGGAAGCGACATCAGGACTATGTCTGATTTCAGCTGCTCTGTGAATTTATGACCTAGACTGGTCAAGCGATCAAAGAGCCGCTTCATCTTAAGGACATGTGGGCTCACTGCCTCACCAGCATTGAGCCTGCTATAAAATAACTCCCTAAGAGTGTCGTATCTTTTGACACGGGCATTCTTCTGGTAGTATATTTTAATTTCCTCCATCAACTCTTGGGGTTCTCCCATGAGATGCATGAACTGGTCCTGGGTTTCATTTTCCATGGACCCGACCATGAGGATGCCAACATCTTGTCGATCGCTTTTTTACTTTTCATAAGCGTTCTTATCGGCATCGCTGGCATCATCAGCAGGCTCTTTTAAAGGCTTGTCTGTAAGGATATACTCCTGTCTGTCATACTGAAGTGCAAGCTTCAGGTTCCTCTCCCATTGCAAGAAGTTGGTCCCTGTCAGCCTGTTATTCGACAGAAGAGACTTTAAGGCTTCACTGCCAGAACGTGTTGATTTGGGTAGCGAAGTTGCCATTTAATCTTGAATGAAAACAAATTCGATCAGATTCTTAATTAAGTTGAAGTAAGAGACATTTGACTATGAACATTTCTGATTCTTGTGTCTGAATCTAAACCAAGATCTCCGCATATTCAAAACTAAAGTGAGTTAATCTCATCGCCCCAGTTTTGGACATTGGAGTAGGACAGTCCAGTCCTTTCACAATTCCATGTGATTCTTGGCTAGGGCTTATACATTGTGTGTATACGGCATCGCCCTATATCTGATACCCTGGCTCAGATCATCTGAGAATCGCAGCCAAGTCAACCAATTTTCAACGCATGGTCCAATCTGCATGGCTACTACGCTAATGCGCACGCACCCATGCAAACTGGTCCATCTTCTTTTAGAACCCATTCTCATGGATCCACGTTAATCGTGTCTACCCATGAGTCCGAGAACTAATCGAAGTGATGAAAAGTGGGCGGTATCTAGCTTGACTTGAAATTATTTGCCTTTTAAATATTCATTATCACTGATCATAATTTGATCTTAATTTGAATTTATCATCTACAAATCCATGTAGAGATAATTTCAATTCCGGTTTACATGTGCGTGATTGACTGATTATTAATCTTTACACATGTGGGTAATGATCTAATTAACATGAACCTATGAAATTAAATCACACATCCATCCATACATTCATAAACATAAATGTAAATTTGCTTTAGCTAGCCCGCTAACCCTACTGGAATAAACTAGAACCTATACTAGGTCTCGTCTTTCTTCATTCTCCTGGACTCCCACTGGCTCCATGCCTCCTCGGGATCACCGTCCTTCTCTTCGGTTTTTCTTGTCTTGGGACTTTGTAATTACATTTAATTTAAATAAAATAAATGATGTGACACGCAGGTCACTAATAAATTACAACCCATAAGCAACTCGCAGGTTGCAAACCGAAATTAAATCCTAAATTCGGGCTAACTTAGCAATCATGTTGCAAACACCGTGTTATCAAACAATCATGTTATCAAACAAGCATGTTATCAAGCAAGCATATTAATTCCAATTTTATCTTGATTTAATTCATAAAATACGGTTTATTTAAACCGTTTCTTAAACCGGTTAATTTTTGAATTAAATCGGTTCACGCGCTGGTTTATCGAAACCGAACCGGTCTGAAATTTTAATTAATAATTGCTGAAAATTCTGGATTTTTCTGGGTCGGATCTGACCCTAATCCTACTGGTTTGGCCGAACCAAAATTGACCCGAGGGCCAATTTTGGTTTGGCCGAAACCCTAGCTGCCAGGCTAGCCGCGCCGTGGCCGACCAGCCCGTGAGGGCTGGCCGTGGCGGGCTGCCTGGCCAGAACCGGTCGGGCCGAGGCCCTCCCCTGGCCGGAGCCGAGAGGCTCGGCCAGATCTGCCACGGGCAGAACTGGTCGGCCTTCCCGTTCCGGCCGATCGGCCCGTGGTTCGGCCGGGGTTAGCCTCTCGGCTAGCCTCGGCCTTCCACGGGTCTCGATCCCGATCTAGCTCGATCAAAATATTATTTTCAGCAACATTAAAAAAAATTCCAGCAACTAATTCATTAACCAAAATCATAAAGTTTGCAATTTTTCAATTCACAATACCGAATTAAATTGCAAAAATTAAATCTAGAGATTTTATCTGATCTGTAGATCTACTATTATGTGTTGACACATCAATGATACAAATCAAATCATACTTAAGATATTACTACAACACTTAGTAATATGAATGCTGATTTTCATTCAACTAATAATCCTTATTACACAATTAGATTGAAAATACATTGTGCTAGGGCACAGAAACCCAACACCGACTACAGTACCGAGTCGAGTATTGGGTTTGGGTTCCACTACCCGACTCAAATCGAGTCGGGTCCGACTGGAGTCGGGTCTACCCAACCCGACCCAATGAACATCCCTAGTTGGACGGGTACACATCGTGATATGCGACACGTCGAGTAAGGAAAAAAATAGGCATGTATATTGTTGGAAAAATATAATATAATAATATATTAAATCCTAAGCTGAATGAAATTAAAAATGTTTTATTTATTCACGAGATAAAATGTTCATTATGAGCATTTGATTCTCTTGAATACATATGTTATTTCATTTAACCTCTTTAATTTGCATTGATTTGAGAAGCCCTTTGGTTGAAGAGATGGTGATTATAAATAGATGGTCACATCTCTTCTCTTTTCAACAATCTCAACACCAAGAACATGAGTTCTTGGTTCTTCATCTTTCTTTGGTCTCAAATATTCTTCCTAAGTATGGTGATAGAGAAAGTCACAAGTTCAAGTTCACCGAAACTAGACCTTTGGTGTACGGTGCTAGTTCGAAGTCGTTGTATCATGCGAGGTGTATGCTCGTTGATTCCAACACCCGAGGGAGAGCGAATACACTTTAAGGAAAGTGTATAACACGCCTCGACTTATTTCCCAAGTTTGTATCGATTAATTTGTAAAGTTTCATGTATTTTTGTAATTTTCATATTTGTATTTATAATTTATTCAAGTTCCACAACTTGTTAATTTTATTATATACTACCTAACATGTATTTGAACAATACCGTCCTTAAGAAAAGATAGGAACAATGCCTCACCCCACTGTTAAATCATGAGTCAAATGAGTAAAGTCATCCTCAAACAAAAGTTGAATTAAGGATCGAAAAAAAATTAAAACAACCTCTGATACCATGAAAGTGTGTAAATCCTAAAAATGTATCGCCCACTTCCTACAATTCGACCTGAACATTTGGGTGAGAACCGCAGGATCAACAAGAATAGTTGGACGGAGTACAGTAGAATTCCTCGGTACAATCATTCGGAAAGTTCCTTCATGGACGACTCCCATAAAATTCTTTCAAGAGCTGGAGAAGCCTTTACGGGCAAAATGACTAAAAGTAATTTGATAAAGGGATCTGGTTCTACTTGTTTAAGTATTTGAAGTCTCACTACTATCGCATGAGATATCATTACTAGCTCATAAGGTGTGGTGTTTCAATCATTTCCCTTCGCTTCGATTCCCCGCTAAATGCTGGTCGCGATTCTTTTCATATTTTTCCGTAGCAATTCTTTTTGCATGGGTAGACAAGGAGGCCGCATTTCAAAAGAGTTAGGATTAGAATTTGATGTTGTTTATGTAGTTGTAAGAAAACAATGAGATCCTCCCTTCATATTTTGGAAGGCTCTGTAGCGCTTCATTAACGTATGAATATTTATTTTGATTGATGAATTACAAAATACGAAGTTTATCTACCCAGAAAACAATAAAATATAATACTAACCCTAACGTAATATGACAATAGAAAAGATATATTATTTTTTGAAAACAATGAAAAAGATATATTTCCGATAATATATATATATATACAATAATTTAACAATAACATATCTACCAAAAATCACTTTTATTTTTATTTTTAAAGACATTAGTAGGTTCCCCTATGATTTAAGTCATACGGTACCGTTTTAATCAAGTTCAGTTTCAGCATAGCTTTTCTCAGTCTTTACGATCTCTCCCTCCAAAGGAAAATCTAAAACCTTGAAGTTGAACCCTTCCAAGATCCTGCTCTGTGCTGTGTGCCCACAAACCAAGTAAGCTTTGTTATCGTTTTCATGGTTAAGTTGAATATTTAGGGTTCAGCAAATATGGATGCTGATTTACAACTCTGACTTTCCACATGCACGACAACTGTTTGTTGAAAGTCCTCTGAGAATGCTCAAGTGCATATGCTAATTCAAAACTCCAAGTTGTTTTTTTGGAATGCTTTTACACTGTTTTCTTGCAAAATCTGGAGCAATTATGGGTAGCTCTGCTTATAATGCTTGTTTTCTTGCAGTACATGATGTTTTACCTTTTTTTTACCTTCCTGTTGTGCTTGCTGTTAAGTTTTTCATTGTTAAATAATTTGGTTGTTGCTGGTATGTGAATAAAGAGTTTGAAACTTTTCCCTTTGATTTGGTATCACATTGATCATGATTTACGCCCCAGCCGCCTTTTGTTTGGATTAATTTGAAAATGGTTCTTGCCTTTTTATGTGGAAAACAACTTAGTTATTGGAGTTAAGCCCATGCATAGAAGCGTGAGGGAAATAAGCCCCACATGTAAAAGCACGAGAGGGAGGATATAAACCCACACAAGAAGAATATGAAAAGAAAGGGCAAGGAACAAACCCACTTAACAATGTTGACCTTTTAGTTGGGAGACCGAACCAAAATTTACAGAAGTGTTGTGTAAATTTCTAGGATGTGTTGGGGTTTGTTATTTCCATTGCTACACATGTAAAAGTATTAACTTTCGTTATCATGATATCCTTAAGTCACATTGCCGCCAGTGTGTCGGATGATTCTTTATGTGAGTTACATGTTTGTATTCAGGGGCTAGTGTAACCATGGACAATAAGAACAAACACGAACTCACAAGTTTTCTTCAAGTTCTCCCCCCTGTAGAGTTTTGCTGTGTCTATGGCTCTGCTCTACACCCAAACTACAGTAACAAGGTTTTTTTTTATCCTCGTTTTTTTTCTTCTTTGTTTTGTAACTGTAATAATTTCTTCTTTTGATACGTCTGTTTTCTTTCTTTCCATGTGAACTTTGAGTTTTCTAGTCAAGTCTGATTGATTACATTCTTGGTGTACGGGATCCTCTGCAATGGCATTCTGAGGTAATTATGATTTACAGCTAGCATTAGACATGCTTTTGCACATACTATAATGTCAAAAATCCTGAAATTTGGTTTGTTTGCTTTTAAGAATATGAAAATAAATGAAGATCACTATGCTTCATGGATGGTGTACCTTGGTGGTGCAAAACTGGTATGCCTCGATCTCTCCCTCTCTCTGAGTTTATTGTTATCACTGTCTTTATTTGTTTCTTTTTGGTGTCAGGTTACCCTAATTGCAGATAAAATTGGTGTAGGAGTACACTTCAACCCCTTTGTTACTTGGAATGACAAGGTATTGACTTTTCAATGACAAACTCATGGATGAGCATGTGGATGATTTCTCTAAGTCAATTTACTGTGTTTCAACCAATTGCTTTTGATCTTGATTTACCACTGGCTGTGTTTCAACCAATTGCTTTTGATCTTGATTTACCACTGGCTGAATTTACTGTAATCCTCAATGACCTAATGTTCACGTTCAAACAGAAGCTCAAATATGGGGTTGTTAGGATGCATGACTTGGTTCAAGACATAAAGACTTGGGAAACATTCTACTTGAGTGGTCGTTTGCAAAAGCCGGTATAATTTCCACTTCAATACTTCTCTAGTTCAGATACACTATCGTTCTTGTGTCACATAATTACAATTAACATGAGTATCATATTACTGGATGCTTCTTCTGTTAACATGGTAAATGATGCAAAAGTTTAGCTTATGGAAGTTTATAACCGGTTGATGCTTCCTCTGCTCCTCCAATCATCTTGCATGTTTTCTATGTGCTGCATTTAGTGGTTAAATGCTTTTCTTTTAACACAACTTTATTCACGGTTTCATACTTCACATCCACACATGGATCTCAAACAAAACAAAAAACTCACTCTTCTTTGGTACAGGTTCATTTACTTGTGGATAAAATGGGCATCGAAAATGTAAATGCTGTTAATTTGAGGGCTGCAGTCGCTGCTGCTCTCATACTCTTGCCATCCAAATTCACTGAGGTCCATTTCTTCCATAATTTGTTAATTTTGATGCCTATTTAATATTAAGTTACAAGATCCCTGAATTTGTTACATGCTCACACAGGAAGAACTATATGCCAAAATATGCAGTCTCTCGTACATGGGTGACTTACGTATGCTTTTTGCTGAGGATCGAAATAAGGTAAAGCCTGGTCACAGTTTACGTAAATCTGTTCTGGGGATTTATATTTCATTTGCATGCCTTGCATGCATCGTGGTCAAGCGAGGAATGTTTACTGATCTCGTAACTCAGCTTTAATTAATGTTTTACATTACTAATCATTGATTGCAACACACTGGAATGCCTAGAAGCATATAATCATTAGATACAATGGAAATGAATTATACGCATTCTGAGTTTGACCTAGAATTGTAGAGAATTTCATATTGTCCAGATTTTACCTACTACATACATCACACACTTTACCATAATTTGTTTATGGCATGCTGTCGTAGTTTTAGCATAGATGTGAATGCGCTTATATCTGATATGGCATTTTTGTTGCTGAAGGAAGTCAAATAAGTTCACTTTTCATTATCTCTCGCTGATGTTCTGTTGTTGATTTAAATAACTGCGTAGGTGAAGAAAATTGTAGATGGGCAGTTTGAATTGTTCCAGTCAAGATATAAGCCATTTCTTGAAGAGCATGAAGCTAGAGGGTCATTGCGATCCTCGTCCTCTGGTGGGCATCATAAAGTTATATCACAGGTCAAACCTGGATCCTCACATTCATAGTTCATTGCTTTTCAAAATTTAAATTTTCCATTCAAGTTCTCTTTCTGGGAGTTAATTAACAGTGTAACCTCTTATATATATATATATATATATATATATATATATATATATATATATATATATATATATATATATATATATAGCCTACTAAATTATGATACCTTTTACCTCATTTGGTTATTAGCCGGAGGGAAGCACTACTGACGGAAGCTTTATAAGCATACATCTAAGCAGCCTACTCAATCATAATTTTATTTTACCTTATTTGGTTATTGGCTGGGTAGGAAGCAATATTGGTGGAGGCATATTATTATGGCAGTACATATGTTTCTAAGCAGTTCTGATTTAATTGTTGGATGCTTTTCTAGACTACCAAGTTATTATTGATCATTTGTATTCCTTATATCCAAGCATAAAAGCTGTTGATGTAGGACATATCCTCGCTTTTACCAAACTCATATAATGACTTGCTGGTATGAGTTCACTGTTGTTAATTTTGCTGCATTGTCACAGGATGCATTTTCATGTACCTCACAGGCATAAATATAAAAATAGTAGTCAATTACGAAATCTCATTCTCATGTGTAGATTATGCAAATATAACTCTCGATTTTAAGTTTGGTTATAGAAATCTTGACGTGTTAATTTTTGAAAGCCAGGATTGTAATTTATCAGCAACTCGGCCACTTATTTCCTCCCTTCCTGCACTTGTGAGAAGCCGAATGGGAATGATGCTAGGAGAGAAGAGAATAATGAGTGAATCTGGTAGGAAGTTGAATTTATGGTTTGTTTCTAGGAAGCTTTTGCTTTGCTTTGGAAGCATCACTGAAACCTCGTCATTGCAGGTCATGTTATAAATGAAATAAAGATTCACTCGAGAGAAGAGGCTGCAAAATGCATGCAGAAGGTTGTAAGGCGGATAGTTATGGTGTCAAGTGCAAGGCAAGCTGTGTCTGGTCTGTTGGCTGTAGGCGGTGTCAATGCTGGTCTATATCTGGTTAATAAGATGCACAAGGCTTGGAAATCATGGAGGTGACCTTGACATGGTATACTGAAGGGCTCACTTTAAGATAAATATGCTTTAATCCCATCCTCAATACATGTCAATCCAATTGTTCTTGTTGTTTGCACAAGTGAGGTTAGCTTATGAATTGGAAAGGAGAGATGTAGCAGTTTTTATATCAAGTTGGAGGTTTTGATTAGGGCTTACTTAAGTGTAACTTAATGGTTCCCTTGAGGATATTAAACAAAGAATTGTTATCTCATTCAAATAATGTTTTTAGTAATGATTTAGAGAAATTATTGTTTTGTTGCCCTGAAGCTAGTCAACTGCATATTTGGGTCATACTCATACAAGGTTGAACTAATTGATCAACCTCATAATATCAATAAGATCACATGCCCATGCTTTTATGTGTTTCAAATGTTTCAGTGAGTTAATAAAGACTTGAGCATGTGCAAGTGATTCAAAGCTCATAATATCAATTATTCATTCTATTGATAAAATTATAGTTTTAACATTACTCAAGTCAACACAGCTTCTTTCCATTGAAAGAAACTGATTTACTCAAAACATAACATGGATAAAAGAAAATTTGCATTAAAACATTGCTTCAAATTTATCCCTCTACTTGCGATTCTTTGTAGTGGCCCGCTTTCCTTGTCCCTTCTTCGGTGGTCCCTTTCCACGACGTTTCAACATTTCGAGCCTCTCCAAGCGCCTACCAAAGTACATTACAAATACATATCAGATATATGGAATAGATATAAACCTGCTAAGATAATTTTACCGTACGACTCATAGAATAGAGAGCCTCAACAAACATAATGTCAAATAGTTTTGAGGATTATAAGAGGAAAATATGTACTGTTCTGTAATTAATACAGTAGACCCTATAACCTGTCAAAATTTAACTATAATATAGTTTAGGGATATAATCACTACAACTAACTACTCCACTAATTTAGAACTAAGTAGAAAAAAACATGGAGCAATCTAAATCAAATGGATAAGTAGAAGTTGAGAATAGCAAGATTGAAAGGCTATAAAAATCAAACTAGATTGAAAGGCTATAAAAATCAAACTTAGATTGGATAAGTGAAGCAACTAAAGTATGTCCTGATATAGTGATATGCATGCTCTATACTGTTCTCTAACATTGCACTCTCGCTTCACTAAAAGCATGTCCATGAGATTTGTCCCCAGAAAGAATGTGTGTAACACTTGTCTCTGCTGAATCAGATACGGTTTATACTAAAGCATATAGAAGCTTGCTACAAGTCTGATGCATCAGAAGATGAACCAAATTGCATAGTTTCAGAAAAAATACTGAAACATCTATGATGAATGATGAATGATGATTTACGAGCATTTATCTATATACCTCAGCAAACACATCTGAGGGGTTGTTAAGTGCCAAGGTTGCCACATTACACAAACCCTCAAGAGAAGATCTTAACAAGTCAATTCTAACAGGTTAATCGAAGGATCACAGCCCCATAGTACAAAGATACTAATGCTCAAAAAGATATTCAAAAGAGAATAATTTGGATGCAGTTGTATAACTGAAAGCAACAATTATCCTGTATGAACCTTTATCTTGACATCTAAGATCTTAAAGGTAGATGTTCTTCATTCAAACAGCTCGAGTACTAAACTGCTAAATACCGAGGGGAAAACATTAAGTTGCTTTTGTTTATATATTGATGAATGCAAGACTGTATCCTACATGAAACACTATTTGATCTTTATTGTCTTGACTCTGAATGCTTTTAGTCCAGGCAAGAAGCTAACTCGATCGCTCAAATTACATGCTTTTTCCTTCAAATTAATGAATGTGAATGCCCTCAAAATGTTCACATAAAAGAAGTATATCACGAATCAACACGTAAAGACAAACAGTGTATGAGAGAGAGAAAGAGATTAGTAGATTACTCTTCTTCTTTCTCAAGCATGAGACGATGATCGTCATGTTTAACGTCATGAGGGTACCAGCGAGCAACTTTGTCACCAAAAAGCTTCTTACGAAGGATCTTATGGGGAGATCTCATCCCCAGTGGGTTAAGCACATGCCCAAATATCCTTGCTCTAGCCTCATTCACTCCCTCGATGCCTACTGCATTCAAAATGCTCTTTAGGGCCACGCCACTCATCCTCACCTTTGCCTCTCTAAAAATTCAAGGGAAGAACCCATTAGTTGTCAGGCAAACATAAAAGACCACTCATCCTCACATAACATCACATCACATCCCATTGGATCGTATCCTATTATAAAATACTACTCAAGACCCCGTTTGAATCTCAAACTGAAACTATAGTTCTTACCTGAAACTATTGTATGAATATGAATATAGTGATGAACATCATACTGAACTAGTGGCAAGAAAATGGCTTCAAAATTGTGTATGTGCAAGAAATTGAGAGGAACCCACAAAGTTAAATTCCCAAATAGCCTACCAGACATTTCATTTCATCGAATTGAAGTCGAACAGTTGAAAGTGAAGAATACGGATTCAATACCTGACTGACTGAGTCGCGAGACGGTTCAAGCTTGCCTTGCCTTCTTCTGTAGCCTCTCTGCTCTACTTAACCAGATATATGAAGATGGGCTTTCAAATGGACTGGGCTTGTATCATTCTTAATTCTCGGAAAATACAATGATTAATTATTGCTTTTATATAATAAGAAATTACGTGAGGGCTCCAGTCAAATTATTTAATTCAAAGTTATAGATGGTGACTATATTGTATTTATTAAAAGTTAATGAATATGACCATATATTTCTGATGTAAGACGTTCAAATATTATTTGTTTTAATCTTATTATAATTGGATTTGAACTTAAATCCATACTGAAATTAAACTCAATAACGAAGGTGTTAAACTCGAGTTTAATCTTTCAATACTCGCTTTACTTTTAACGAAGGTGCCTCTAATGATTCTCCGGGAGCATCTCATCCCTGAAAACCCAAAAACAAATCATAAAAAGCCGTGTAGTGAGGTCTTGCCTCACAATCCAAACAACTTAAATCCTATCATGTTATCTTCCTTGAATCGATAGTAAGGGAGAGTTGTTGAGAGCAAATGAAAGCTATGACTAATGTCAATGATGAAGAGCTCATTCTTGAGCTTCAACTCATGCAAGTCTGTGCTCTTGACCTGCCTCAGCCTCCTGAGGTGACAATACCAAAGCGGGAGAGGCGTTTGGAACAGTGGAAAAGAAGCTAGCTGTGCCTCTGCAAGTGAAGCTCTGGTGCAAGAGAACCCGTGTCTCGCTGGTGATCACTATATTCCATTCACTAATTCATGAGCTCAATCCACTAAACTTTGACATCACAACATTGTAGATGAATACATTTCATTTCCAATTTAAGAAAATAGTCAAAGGTTGAAGGTGTTTTTACATATAAATTACATGTGTATGCATCATTATATAATTTGTTGGCAATTGTAGAGTCTATCCTTGACATCCATTGGCTCCACCAGGCATCTCTAATCTTAGTCTCTTCATTCCGATTTGGCTTTTAACTTTGGGTCAGCATGAAACAGTAACACTGCAAGAGCTCGCCTAAAACCTCTCTGCAAGCATCTTTCCCCGACCGTGCATGCAGCAGCGAGGATCTGTCTTCCATTTGCTCTTACAGGCCTTGTTCCTGTGAAATAAACTTGCGTCAGGCATACAAATTCTATTTTACTATATGACAATCTTTGAAGTTGGTATTATATTAGATTTGCTTAAATAGAATACAAGAGAAGCTCTCCTTATATAGGAGGAGAAAGAATAATCTAGAATAAGAACATTCTAGA
This sequence comes from Geranium rotundifolium, assembly GCA_963920655.1. Lineage (NCBI taxonomy): Eukaryota > Viridiplantae > Streptophyta > Magnoliopsida > Geraniales > Geraniaceae > Geranium > Geranium rotundifolium. The sequence continues at coordinate 27,373,197 of OY987311.1, read as the reverse complement.
TATGGGCTATAGGAATACTCTAGATATGGGCCTTAGGAACATTCTAGATATGGGCTAATTCATAAACAAGCTAAGTGGGCTTTTATGTACTTGGGCTTATAAGATTAACACCCCCCCTCAAATTGATGTGGGTTGATCAACCAACATTAATTTGCCTCCAAGAAACTGATGACGGTGGCGAGGGAGAGCTTTAGTGAAGATGTCTGCGATCTGGAGATTCGACGGAACATGAGGAAGTGACAACACTTGAGAGTCATATGCATCACGAATGAAGTGACAGTCTACTTCGATATGTTTGGTGCGTTCATGATAGACAGGATTCGCTGTAATATGAATGGCACTGGTATTATCGACATGGAGAGGAGTAGCTCCGGGAGACGAGAATCCCAATTCTGATAGTAAACCACGCAACCAAATGATCTCCGAACATGCTTGAGACATAGCGCGATATTCAGCTTCCGTGGAAGATTTGGAGACACGATCTTGCTTTTTACACTTCCAAGAAATCAGAGCAGGGCCCAAAAATACGCACCAACCAGTCGTAGAGCGTCGAGTGTCTGCACAACCTGCCCAATCTGCATCACTATATGCGGAGAGATGAAGTGAAGTGCCCGAAGGAAAATAAATTCCCTTGGTAACTGTACCCAACAAGTAGCGTAGAATACGGCGCACAGCGGCCATATGCAGATGTCGAGGAGACTGGAGATATTGGCTAACTTGTTGAACCGCAAATGATAAATCTGGCCGACTAATAGTGAGATAGACCAAGCTACCCACCAGTTGACGATACACTGTTGGATCGGGGAGGAGATCGCCTTCCTCTTTGCGTAACTTCACATTCAACTCCATTGGAGTGTCAACTGGGGAACTGCCTCGAATGCCTGATGAGTCAAGTAGATCATTGGCATACTTAGCCTGATTAAGAAAGATTCCCGTCGAGCATGTACGAACCTCTAGGCCTAGAAAGTATGTGAGCGGCCCAAGATCCTTCATATGGAACGATTTGTGAAGATGAAGCTTTAACTGGGCAATCAATTGGCTATCAGTGCCTGTGATAACAATGTCATCCACATATACCAGAAGGATGACAACCCCTTCACATGAATGACGAAGGAACATAGAAGTATCATGCTTGCTGGGCTGGAAGGAGAAATCGCGTAATGCAGACCTAAATTTTTCATACCATGCACGAGGAGCCTGTTTCAATCCATAGAGAGATCGTCGGAGTTTACAAACCTTGGAGGTCGGGCCAGTAAACAATCCCTGTGGTACCTTCATGTATATGTTCTCCTTTAAATCACCATGTAAGAAGGCATTTTTGACATCCATTTGGCTCAAAGTCCATCCTTGGGAAGCTGCAATGGCCAATACAGTCCGAATAGTTGTCATTTTTGCCACCGGAGCAAACGTCTCCTCATAGTTTACACCATACTCTTGTCGATTTCCCAAGGCCACTAACCGAGCTTTGTATCGTTCAATGCTTCCGTCAGCTCGAATTTTAACTGAGTAGACCCATTTGCATCCGAGAGGAGTAACACCAGGGGGACACTGGACAATATCCCACGTGTGGTTCAACTCCAGTGCTCTGAGTTCCTCTTGCATTGCCTGCTTCCAACAATCCAGCTTGGCTGCCTTGGAATACCCTGAGGGAATCTCAACAGAGGATAAAGTAGTAGCAAGAGCAGAAGTGGAAGATGAAAACCCATACCGATCTGGTGGTATTGAATGGCGCGTGGATCGTCGAAGGGGAACCACTGTCTCTGTATCTAAGTCACAATTATCTGTTGGAACTTCCATATCCCCAGTGTCATCTGAGATGTCTGCAGGGACCTCAGTAAGGTCGAGATCCGGAAGTGCAGAGGAGAGTGCATCGGGACCAGGATCAGTCAGAGGGAGCGTGGTATCCTGTGGACGACGTCTCGTGTAAACCACACCTGGTCGGAATCTGACGCGGGTGGAAGGGACAGACGGTTGAGGTGGACCTGTGATGTGTTCAAACTCTGGTAAAGTAACATAAGAGTCTGTATCAGGCGTAGACCGAGGATAGAAATACTGATTTTCAAAGAAGACCACATTCCTAGACACCCGAATTTTGTTGGATTTAGGATCAAAACAGACAAACCCCTTTTGAGAAGTACTATACCCAAGGAAAACACAACGAGAGGATTGAGCAGACAACTTAGTGCGTTCGACACGAGGGAGGAGAACAAAACAGACACACCCAAAAGGACGGAGATAAGAGTATGACGGAGTCTTCTGATGGAGACGAAAGTAAGGGGACTCGAGATTTAGAACCTGTGATGGAAGTCGATTAATCAGATAAACTGCCGTGGATAAAGCTTCAACCCAGAAACGGGGAGGAACTGAAGACTCAATGAGAAGAGTACGAACAATGTCTAAAAGATGTCTATTTTTGCGCTCGGCCACGCCATTTTGTTGTGGGGTGTCAACACAGGAGTGTTGAGCAATAATTCCCTTTTCAGACAGAAAATCAGAAAACGGATTAGACATATATTCTTTACCTTGATCACTACGAAGAACTTTAATGCTCATAGAGAAATGATTTTCTATATAAGCAAGAAGTTCCTTAAATTTTCCAAACACCTCAGATTTAGAACGAAGAAAATATACCCAAGTAAACCGACTGTAATCATCGATAAATGTGACAAAATATTTATAGTGCGAGTGAGAGAGAACTGGCGAGACTCCCCACAAATCACTATGAATGATGTCAAAACACTGGGAAGCACGACTACCATGTAAAGGAAAAATTAGAGTTTTACTTTTCCCCATTTTGCAAGCATCACATTCAAGAGACGAAGAAGTAAAAATCTTATTACCCAAAATACCAGAACGAACCAAATGGTTCATTACTTTGGAATTAGGATGGCCAAGACGCCTATGCCAAATCCTATCTAGAGATGGAGAACAAGAAAAAACAGGAAAAACAGGCTTAAGTTGAGACGACCGTAGTGGAAAGAGACGTCCAATCTTAGGGCCCTTCGCTACCAGCTCCCCCGAGTCCTGATCCTGCACAACACAACCAGTCGAAGAGAATTTCACATCACAATTTTGATCAATAAGTTGACCAACAGATAACAGACTAGTAGATAATTTAGGACACACTAAAACATCTGTAATCTTATTAGAAACATCCCCAACTGCAGTTATTGGTAACTGACTACCATCAGCTGTCTCCACCCGGGAATTGCCCACATATGGACGAACATTATGTAAATCCTTAGTTGTAGAGGAGACATGGTTGGCAGCTCCAGAGTCCATAAACCAAGTAACGGGAGAGGATAAATTTTTACCTTGCAATCCCAGAGCAGAAAAGGCAGACACAATAATTTGTTGTACCAGATCAGGAGTTAGTGTCGGGCATGGGGGTGCAGAAGATGGAGCAGAATTGCCTGCCGGGATCATGGGAGGAATCGCTGCATGATATGTGGGTATAGGAGAGACTTCCCTTCGAGAGACATCTCCACGAGGTCGACGCGTAGGACATGTCTCGAGAGCATGGCCAGGCTGCTTGCAATACCTGCATTGCACACTGCATTGACTAGCGTAGTGCCCAAATTGATGACATGTGTAGCATTCAACCTGCCGTATATCCCGTGGTCCAGTCTGAGGTCTGGCACGCGGAGTCTTGGTGGCAGGAAGGGGCCGAGCGGTGTAAGGAGTCCGAGCAGCATAAGCCATCGATGAATGCCCTTGTTCCAATATCCCCTGAGTGAGCATGCGTTGCTCCTCTCGGAGAAGCTCGCCAAAACAGACATCTAAAGATGGAACAGGAATCCGATTAAGCAGTGACGATCTGACTGGTTCAAACTCTGGACGGAGACGCATCATAAACAATGTCCGCTGGCGACTCAATAAGCTTGTCTGAACGGTGAGGAGTGACTCAGCTGGCACCTCTGCAAGGGTGATGTCCATGTACTCGGCCCACAACACCAATAAGGCCGAGTAGTATTCCTGAACCGAACGGGTTTCTTGCTGGAAGTTGGATATGTCCAATTCCAATTGAAATAGACGGGCCGAGTTATCTTGGTAATAAACTCGACGGAGATAGGCCCACATATCTTTAGCTGTGCGATAAGGGCGTAGGTTAAGGACAATCTGGGGGTCCACTGAACCCACAATCCAGCTACGAAGTTGGGCATCCTTGATTTCCCAGTCTGCGGGACGAACATGATCAACCGTTGCAGACTCATTAACTTCACCGGAGTCATTGGGAGGCTTCCCGGGCTCTACAATGTGATCCCAGAGACCTTTTCCTGTCACAAATGTCTCAAATTGAAAAGCCCAGGTGGCGTAATTCTTGCCCGTAAACCGAATAACAATGTTATCAAACTTATCCATGAATAATCCAGAAAAAATGGGACAGCAAGAACCTGGTGGTGGCGCCGAAGAAAAATATCAGAAAGAAACTCGCAGAGATACCGAAAATAAGGTACGGTGCCGGAGGTAATTGACTAGATCCAACGGAGACTTCGGAGACGGAAATCGGGGCCGAAATGTGGAGACCGGAGCTCGGGAACGGAGCCTAGAGCTGATAACGGAGATGGAGACGGAAAAAAACTAAATAAGCTCTGATACCATGACAATCTTTGAAGTTGGTATTATATTAGATTTGCTTAAATAGAATACAAGAGAAGCTCTCCTTATATAGGAGGAGAAAGAATAATCTAGAATAAGAACATTCTAGATATGGGCTATAGGAATACTCTAGATATGGGCCTTAGGAACATTCTAGATATGGGCTAATTCATAAACAAGCTAAGTGGGCTTTTATGTACTTAGGCTTATAAGATTAACACTATACGATGAATATGTTCCAATTCCAATATTCAGACTAAAAATGTTGGAGGATGGCACTTAATTGTATTGTAGTTTCAAAACAAGAAATCAAAATGAACAGACCTATTCTACTGAGGGTATCACAGGCTTCTGAAATACAAACTACTGAACCTTAATTGACCACTATTGTTTGAACGAAAAGACATGATGATTGTGATTCAATAACATGACACGTCAGGTAAGCAAACGAGATATTGGAATGAATCTGCAGTAATATATGATTTAACCTCTGAACCATCTCCCAGGTTAGGCTTATTTGGCATTCCAGAGTTACCCCTATCCCTAAATTTTAATCAAAGTCGCACACTTAAAAACCTAGAATACATTCATGCTCCGTCGGTAAGAAACTCAATCAATCCACAAACATGATTATCACAGTAATACGGTCAAAATTCATTTGAGTCCAGTTCCTTGTTGCTACCTCAACCCGGTGGCTCTTATTCGTATGCCAGACCTTCCAATGACAATTACTGTTCTTTCAAGGTGGACTAAGCCGACTTGAGTCAATTATGTCGCAGGATGTGATGTGGAACTTGTGGTCTATGAAGACAGCAAGGGATGAGATTCATAACCATAACCTGGCATATTCGTAAGTTTAGGGTAGTTGTGCAGTACTAGTTTAGCTTAGACACTTGTCATGGAACTCTTTTCAGATTAGAAAGAGTTTGGAATGAGCTGAAGGCGCCTATGGCTGAAGAAGAAATTAACAGACAGTTCATTCAAAGTGATTCAGCTTTATTCTCTGGTTGGTTATCAAGATATCTGAATGTAATCACACTCTAGTTCAAGCAACTCAAATGGATTCACCAGATGAATGTTTATGAACTCATAATCCAATCAAACAAACTGGGAAAAAATAAACCAGCTTTCCTTCCTTACCTGGGTTTGGTCTGGTGCCCTCTAGTGTTCCCAATTTGCAATGACATGATCCAACAAGTCCAAAACTTTCTCAAACCCATCTCCTCCACCATCATCTGCAGCAGCAGCAAAAGCCTCGTCCAAGTCCCGAGCCTCCCGAATCATGGCCTCCCTCAACAAACCATTATAGACCCTCTTCCTCAAATCGCCCCCGACAGCAAAACCCGCAGCCACCATGGCTCTCAAAACCGTGAAGCCCTCAAGAAGCATCCCAGTCCGACAAAACCCATGAACCAAAATCCTATAGACGTCGGCGTCGGGAGGGCAGGGCGAGGCGGGCTTGGCCATCCAGTTATAGAGCTCGAGAGCGTGTCGGGGGTTGCGGCGGCGGAGATAGGAGGAGACGAGGGCGGTGGTGATGGGGCGGAGGTAGGGGTGGGCGGCGGGGGCGTACTTGAGGCGGGTCAGGAGGGACATTGGGTGGGCTACGTCGGGCTGGGACGACAGGGACTGGATCAGGGCCGAGAGAGGAAGCGACTGGGGAGTTGTGTTTCCGAGGAGGAGGGCGGTGGCGGCCAGATCCACGGCGGTGGAGTGGTGGTTGGAGGCGCAGAGGCGCGGAATCAGAAGGTTGATCCTCGCGAGGTCGAGCGGAGTTAGAGCAAATGAATTGGTGGGTTTTTGTGGGTTTGAAGTAGAAATGGGAATAGGAGGAGCTTCAGTTGAATCTGAATCTGACTCTGACTCTGAAGAAGAAGAAGAAGAAGAAGAAGAAGAGGTGATTGCTCTTGGGTTACGGCGCAGAGTGGAGAAGAAGAGAAGGTGGTGGCGCAGTCTGGGGGATCTCGATCCCATGGTAGTTACTTTCTTCATCCTGTGAAAAGTCAACACTCACTGTATAACGCTAAGTTTTCTCAGTTTGAGCTCTCAACTGACGAAGAAGAAGAAGAAGAAGAGAAGAAGAATAATAGTGAAAACAGATGCAGAGTCTAAAAAAATAGACTATGATTATATTTTAAAAGCCAAAAGCAACAACCAGCTTTCATAGCTCAGTTGGTTAGAGCACCCGTTTAGTAAGCGGGAGGTCTTGAGTTCGACTCTCAATGAAAGCATATAATATTTTTTTTCCTTTCCCTTCATTGTACTGCATAATATCAGTGGATTGCGCAAACTTATTGATGATTCATGAATGAATCTTCATTACACTTACTTACAACAACCCACATGTCAAGTGGCATGTACTGTGACCGTATTTGCATGAAAACAAAAATTTCAGTGACAAAGGACAGATTTGACGGTTATACATTGGTTTGGACGTTTTGACATTTTGGGTGAGTTTGTATTGGAGTGCATCCTTATATATATAGGGACGTTCTCCACTACAAACCATGTTTGAGCGTCCAAACCATTTCCCAGCCGTCTGATTTGCACGTAGCGTAGGGGGTGATGACTCGTGTAACCATGCGGATTGGGAGAGAGATAACGGTCGCTGACGAAGCCGTTAGGGTGTTGGTGTGTAACATACTTGTTTCTCGTGTGTAACCATTGTTCTACAATTCAGCACTTACACATATCAATTATGATTTTACGTTATACGTGAATGGTTATACAATTATATTGTAGGTGTTATACACTACCAAGGTACCGGTTACACATTCATGAAACCGAACACATGTACGCACTATTTGAAGGTGTTACACAGTAACAAATGGTCAGTTACACACACACAATGTTTACACACGCAAAATAAGTATGTTACACACCCTAACGGCTACGTCAACGCCCGTTATCTCCCTCCCAACCCGCGTGCTTACACGTGTCATCATCTCCTTCGCTCCGCGCAAGTCAAACGACAGGAAGATGGTTTGAACGTTTTGACACCAAAAGAGAGGTTTGTAGCCAATACCTATATATATATATATTTTTTCTTGAGAAGCATATATCTTAAACCAGTCAAAGAAAAATATATTGAGTTTGTTTTCCAAAACAAATTTGTAAAACGTCTTTTGAATCTTTGTTCTATGATTTATGAAATTTTTGAAAAACCATATCCGTTTTTCAGAGCTGTGTGGTCCATAAAAATCATTTTGTAAACGGGTTTTGTCAACTTCAAAGGTACTTTGAGGAACATTTATTTCATTTGCTATGTTTTGAGTAGTAACCGAAGCAGTTGGAGAATCAGGTGAAGGAGGGTTCTGTTCTTGGTTTGACTCAATGTAGATTGGGTGAGCAACATGGTTTGTACAATCAATGTTTTCTATTGAGGAGGAATGTGGTTCGTTATTAGGAAAATTTTGGTAGTTACGAGGTATGTGTGTAGGTTTGGGAAGGTTGGATCTAGGGGTGTGAGATCACTAGATCTATAAGTATAATTATTGATAGAAAATATCCTTGAAATCCTATCTAAGTTAATGGAATCGGAAGATGAGACATCAGAGAGGCAAGAACTAGTACTAGATCTCGGTCTATCAAAGCTTATTTTTACCTTACCATCTAGGTATTGAGTTATGTTGTTGATTTGAGCGTTTGGTTCCGGAAGTACGACATCTGGTTTTGAAGGATCAGTATCCCCGTCGAGGATCCATTCTTCTAGAAGTGAAACATCTCTCCACTGGATCGGCCTTCGAACAACTGTATGTGTTTTGGATAAATCTGTCTCAAGAATAAGGGTTTCACCTTTGGTTTCTTGATGTTTGTAGTTTGAATGAAAAGAAGTCATCATAACTTTGTAATGGATTTTGAAAATTAGAGCAACTGGAATAGACCCTTCGATCATCTTGTAATTATGTAATTTTAGTTGAAGGATCAAGGATTTTAAAATATTTTTGTCATTTAGAGAGATAGTTAAATCTGGGTAACAATAAAATGAAACTAGTCCTTTACAAAGACTAGACTCTATTGTTCCTTATAGAGAATCGTCAAAATTTAGATGTCTAGCATCTCTTAAAGCGGCTAGGACAGAAGTATTGAGACAAACTTAGTTGTGTTGATATACCATCTACCTCCTGCAATACTGTTCCAAACATAACAGAACAAAACTCTATGTGTTCGGTCATACGACAAAGAAGTCCTTCTTCGGATAGTGAGACGACTAGCAGCTCAACCGAAGCTCCAAAATCTCGCTCTCATATACTTCTAATAACATTAGTTCCTAAATTAGATTGTGAAAACGATCTTAGATCCCAGCCTGATACCCTTGTCCAACCAAACTATAAGGTCTCATCCATTTATGAATGGAATCTTGATGGCATGTCTGAATATAGTACCCTCAACCTTCTCCAGCAAATGACTATGTCATCAAACGGCTACAAAACTCAACAAGGAACCTCAGACAAAACAGTTGCTGAACTTCTGATGATTGAATTTTTGGGGCAACTGAAAGGATGGTGGGATAATTAGCTAACCCCCGAACAACACTTTGAAATCCTTAATAGTATCCAAACAGATGATAAAGGTGGACCAATACTTAACAACCTAGGGGAACCTATCCAAGATGTTGTTTCCACCCTAATTCTTACAATATCTCTACACTTCATCAATGATTCCTCATACCTCAGCGATAAAAATGCGGATTTATTGTGAAATCTCCAGTGTAAGAAACTAGGAGACTTCCAATGGTATAAGTCTACCTTTCTCTCTAGAGTCATGCTTCACGAAGACTCTAACCAACCTTTTTGGAAAGAAAAGTTTATGGCTGAACTTCCTACCCTTTTAGGAGAAAAGGTTAGGAACAAAATTAGAGAAAATTACGGTAGCCATGTCATACGTTATGACCAGCTTACCTATGGATTAGTACTTCTCAAAAACATGATCTTCAGATTTACCAAGACCTTAAACTCCAAAAACACCCGAAGTGGGAATTGCAAGAATCTAAGAAAGAAGTACGATCTTTCTGTAGGCAATTTGATTCCCCTATAACTAAACCAAAACATTGTATTGGAGATTGTAGCAAGAAACCAAAACGCCCTAAACCATTTAAAAAATACCAAAAACCTTACAAAAAACATTTCTTCGAAAAACAACCTACTATAAAAAACCTTTTAGGAATATTGAAAGCGGACCACCATTTTATCCGAAGCTTTCTCTGGATAATAAGGATGGAGCCGTCACGATTATGAATAAAGGTCCAAGAGAGGACCCAAGGGATAAAGAAATGGATAGAGAAGAGGCACAAAGAGGGGAACCTGGCTTCTTCGGGAGTAGGATTATAGTGTTTTTGAAATGCTCCATCACATCAGTATGAAGATATTCATCTGAGGAACCAAAAAATCTCCACCACTGGGCAAACCAGTTAGGAAGTTTTGCTCGTTCAATAGACTTGTTATTGAAGTAAATCAAACATGAGTGAGAAAATGTGGAATTTTGAATGTAGAATGTGTTGTACCACGCATTCATGTAATCCAAATAGGAGTACGTGCAACAACAAGGGATGGTCGTTTTGAAGGAAGAGGGGAAGGATTTGCGAGTTGAAAGAGGAGCTCCCCAATCCGTTATACTTAGATTTTTACGGCGGAATACAAGGGGGAGGACGAATCATTTTTGAAAGAGTGTTTGAACTCCACAGATTTTGTGTCCTCGAGAATACTATGATAGTATACTGAGAGTTTTGAAAAGTGATGTGGTGCGAAGAACCAACCTTTTGGAAGTAGATTGGCCGCAGTCTTGAAAGGATCAGGCTCCAAAAACCCAAGCTCAACGGTGATAACCTTGAGCACATTTAATTTGTCCATATAAGAAGATTTTTGGGCTCTTGATTAGGCACCAACCGCAACATGAGCACTATTTTGAGATACTGGAATATTTTTTGAATAAGAGGCATCGCCTTTCTCTTGATTTTATTTCGTTGTATCTGCATAGGTTTGGATTGGTTTTGCTGCCAAAAGGTTTTGGGTTGGTGTTTCTACTTCTTTCTTCCTACGAGGCATGGGCTTTTTGCTAGGATCAATTTTGTAAAAATTCACGAGTTAGGAAATCTGGTAGGGAATTGGAATCTCCTCGAATAAATTCAATGTCAAAATCAAAAACACTTAAAATAGCTTGCCATCGAGCAAAAATTTGTTTCGAAGCAATGTTTTGAACATCCTTTTGTAAAACTTCTTTTGCAGACTTACAATCAATGTGAATAAGAAATTTTTTGTTTAGTAGGTCAGATTGAAACTTTGAAATGGACAAAACAATACTTAATATCTCTTTTTTGATAGTAGAGTAATTTACTTGCGTATCATTTCAATGACAAGAAGTATATGCTATGGCAGACTCTTTCCCACACATGTTTTGTTTTAAGATACCTCCGTATCCCATATCACTAGCGTCTGTTTCGGCTATCTTAGGGAGGTTGGGATCGACAAGATGCAGGCAAGAGATGGTGAGGACTTGCTTTGTAATTTTTTGGACAATTTTTGTATGTTCTTCGGTCCAGGGTTTAGGGTTTTTTCTCAACCTATTATGCAATTTTTTTGCTAGTCTATTACTATTTGGGAAAAAATCTAAAACATAATTCAAACTACCAAGAAATCTTTGCAATTGGGTTTTGTCAAGAATTTGTCAGGAAATTTTCTTGCAAAATGTAGTGATCGTTCAATTGGTGCAATGGTACCACATGAAATATTATGTCTTAAGAAGCGGATATTAGTTTTGAAAAGGGATATTTTCTTTGCTGATACGACCATACCACTTTTCTTTATCGGCAAAAAAGAACGTTTTGAGTTGTTTTATGTGTTGTTCTACGGAATATGAAAAGATAAGCACATCATCAATATAAACTATACAAAAGTCGGAGGAAGGATTAAAAATGTCATTCATAATTCTTTGAAGTTCTGAGGGGGGCATTTTTTAACCCAAATGGCATGACATTCCATTCATATTGTCCAAACGGGATGGTAAAAGCAGTTTTATATCTGTCTTTAGGATCAATTTGTATTTGCCAGAATCCTGATTTTAAATCGAATTTGGAAAAAACAAAAGATGAGTGTAGTTTTGTAGTAAATCTTTTTTGTTTGGAATCGGATAACAAATCCATTTCAGGGCCGCATTCAAAGGTTTATAATTGATTACTAACCTAGGAGTGCCACGTTCAGATGTCTTGTTAACATAAAAGGAAGCACAAGACCAATGAGATATGGATTTTGTAATTAATTTCTTATTTTCAAGGTATTGAATTTTTTCTCTACAAAATCGTTTTATATCAGCATTCATCTGAATGGGACGAGCCTTTGTAGGAATTAGTTTGTCATTGAAATCAGGTTCATAAGGAAGATCCACCATGTGCTGTTTCCTATTCCAGAAAGCATTTGGTAGATTGGAGCGAACTTGTTTTTCAAAAAGATTTTGAAACTCGGAGATTTTTTGTTTGGCTGAGCTGGTCTCTAAATATTGTTCAATCTTTTGATATTGGACTTCATTCTTAAGATATAAAACATTTGATTTATTTCCAGCAATAAGAACATTTATCTCATTGTTATAAATGGTCTTGGCCTTTATAACATTAAGACTCTTAGTCCTTGGTTTTTCAAGAAAAGGAAAAAGCAATTTTGAATATTTAGTTTTAGAACTAATCCCTTCGAAATCAAATTGATAAGGAATACTTTATATGCAAAATGCCTACTTTAAACATACGATGCAAGTAATTTAAACTCCAATTAATCCTTACCAACTCTTATGCCTTTGATATCATGATGTAGACATGAGCATATAAAGTATTATATATAATAAACGTAGAGTAAAATAAGAAAATAAAAATAAGATAAGAGCAAGAACAATAAAAATAACAAAATAAGAAATAAAATAAAGTAAAGTAAATAGAACTGATAATTAAACATTAAATAAAATAAAAATGGACGATAAATATAAACAACAATTTAGGCGGTAGAACCGGCCAATTAATTAACATATAAGGAAAATAAATAAAGATCAAAGCATATGAACAAGTACATAATTTATTTCATAGGAAAATAACACTTACATAAATTAAAGTTTTGGAGTAGAAAACTTGGAAAATTGTAAAGACTTAGAAGAAATTCGAGGAGAGGCTAGAAAGGAGAGAAAGTCTTGCATAAAAAATGTTGTGTCTTCCTCTTGAAATGGAGTGCCTTTTTATAGCCAAAGATCAGCTCCTATTCCTTCACGAGAGGAATATTAGGCATAATGACATCAAGACTCCAATGGCTCACCAATAGGGAGATATCACTCCATGCTTCCCACCAATGTCTTCCACTAAGTCTCTTATCATAAATAGTGATTTACTTTTCACTATTTACGACCCTTATCATAAATAGTGATTTACTTTCACTATTTACAAAATCTTCAAATCTGGTTTTGGATACAGACCGGTTTTGGATACGAGTATACCGTAATTACAAAATACAAATACGAAAACAAATACAAATGCGAATAAAATTACGTTTTGTAGAATAATAATTTTTCTAGAACCCCGAGTTTCTAAAGAAAGGGGGCTGACAGATTTGAACCTATTCATCCTCGGCATCATCAACAAGGTTGATGGATGCGGATGAGGAGGCGCTGGATCCCGATTATTCTTTTGAGGAAGCTTTTGAAGGTCTGGGCATGCTGGAGAGGATTTGTTGGAGGACGTTTTGATATTCTTCTTCTACTTTTGCTGCGGCGAGTGACGTTTTGATATTCTTCTTCTGTTTTGGTATATATATAAAATATTTTTTTGTGTAAGAGGAAAGGAGAATGACAGAGAATATTGATGAAATTTAATAAGTGAAGCAAGTAATGTAAGATTAGAGCAATTAAAGAATTTAACAAGAGGTGAAAAGAAGAGGAAAAGAAAATCAAAATCGTGAAAATAAGAGAGAAGACATCAATTGTGACGGTGTAAAAAAAGATATTTGAATAAGAGATTGAGAATGAGACAAAGTAGGGAATAAGCAAAAACAGTTGTGAAGGAGCAATCTATATTGGTGTGGTGAAGGAGTAAAAGGGGAAGTAATAAAGACAAAATAAATGGAAGTTGGAATGAACCATTTAGAGAATCTCCAATGGTGCTCTCTATCCTAAAAATAATATCGGGAGTGATTTGCATTGAAATTAAGGTAGAGAGTCGATTTTTCATGTTGAACTTCAATCATGCTCTCTATATTTATGCTACATATATTAATTTAATAATATTTATTACCTTTTAATAATAAAAAGTTTGTAGGAGAGTGAGTAAAGTGAGATAAAGTAGACTAAAAAATAATAAATTAGTATGAGAGAGAATGTGGGTAACTCTCAACATGTATGAAGAGAGAAAAGAAATGTGGGGAGCTCCATACTTTAGGGAGTCATGTAGGGAACTTCATTGGAGTCCATTTTTTCTATTTTCACTCCATACAATAACTTTTTAACTATTGCATGGAGCCACATTTGAAATGCTCTAAGAGGAGAGAGTAGAGAAGAGAGAAGTAGACTTTAAACAAAGAGGTTTAACAAAAAATTTAGATTGAGAAGACATGAATGTCTGGCAAATTTGCGAAGAAAAAATAAATTAGTTAGAAACAATGTCTTGCCCACTCGTTAAATCATAATTAACAAGTGGAAAATGCCGCACTCAAATAAAAGTTGAACTGAGGATCGAGCTAAATGTCCCTTATTAATACATTTTTTTCATCAGCTTAACAAAGCTATGGTAAAGCAAGACAATATCAGACTGATAATTCTTAAGAGTATTTAATATTATTGTATCAATCATCGGCTCAAGAACCACCCTTATGCAAAAGAGGTTTTACTATTGTCACTTGACTCTCATCTTAGAAGAGGCCCACAAAAACTGACAAACATTGCACGATAATGAATTACATTCACATTGTGTTATTTCTTTCAAACTTAAACTATTTATTTCTTTAAAAAATCAAACTTGGTGTTAATCGTTATTATATATTTCACAAATTAACGAAACCGATTAGTCGTTTTTTATATATTCTATTTTAATAAAACCAAAAAATCAATATTAATTGTTCCTACATTTTTCAGAGAAACATAATCGATTAAACTTAACAATAAAACAAAATTAAAAACGATTAAAAAAATTATCCATACATTTGTTTTACCAATTGTTTATGGCTGAACTTCCTACCCTTTTAGGAGAAAAGGTTAGGAACAAAATTAGAGAAAATTACGGTAGCCATGTCATACGTTATGACCAGCTTACCTATGGATTAGTACTTCTCAAAAACATGATCTTCAGATTTACCAAGACCTTAAACTCCAAAAACACCCGAAGTGGGAATTGCAAGAATCTAAGAAAGAAGTACGATCTTTCTGTAGGCAATTTGATTCCCCTATAACTAAACCAAAACATTGTATTGGAGATTGTAGCAAGAAACCAAAACGCCCTAAACCATTTAAAAAATACCAAAAACCTTACAAAAAACATTTCTTCGAAAAACAACCTACTATAAAAAACCTTTTAGGAATATTGAAAGCGGACCACCATTTTATCCGAAGCTTTCTCTGGATAATAAGGATGGAGCCGTCACGATTATGAATAAAGGTCCAAGAGAGGACCCAAGGGATAAAGAAATGGATAGAGAAGAGGCACAAAGAGGGGAACCTGGCTTCTTCGGGAGTAGGATTATAGTGTTTTTGAAATGCTCCATCACATCAGTATGAAGATATTCATCTGAGGAACCAAAAAATCTCCACCACTGGGCAAACCAGTTAGGAAGTTTTGCTCGTTCAATAGACTTGTTATTGAAGTAAATCAAACATGAGTGAGAAAATGTGGAATTTTGAATGTAGAATGTGTTGTACCACGCATTCATGTAATCCAAATAGGAGTACGTGCAACAACAAGGGATGGTCGTTTTGAAGGAAGAGGGGAAGGATTTGCGAGTTGAAAGAGGAGCTCCCCAATCCGTTATACTTAGATTTTTACGGCGGAATACAAGGGGGAGGACGAATCATTTTTGAAAGAGTGTTTGAACTCCACAGATTTTGTGTCCTCGAGAATACTATGATAGTATACTGAGAGTTTTGAAAAGTGATGTGGTGCGAAGAACCAACCTTTTGGAAGTAGATTGGCCGCAGTCTTGAAAGGATCAGGCTCCAAAAACCCAAGCTCAACGGTGATAACCTTGAGCACATTTAATTTGTCCATATAAGAAGATTTTTGGGCTCTTGATTAGGCACCAACCGCAACATGAGCACTATTTTGAGATACTGGAATATTTTTTGAATAAGAGGCATCGCCTTTCTCTTGATTTTATTTCGTTGTATCTGCATAGGTTTGGATTGGTTTTGCTGCCAAAAGGTTTTGGGTTGGTGTTTCTACTTCTTTCTTCCTACGAGGCATGGGCTTTTTGCTAGGATCAATTTTGTAAAAATTCACGAGTTAGGAAATCTGGTAGGGAATTGGAATCTCCTCGAATAAATTCAATGTCAAAATCAAAAACACTTAAAATAGCTTGCCATCGAGCAAAAATTTGTTTCGAAGCAATGTTTTGAACATCCTTTTGTAAAACTTCTTTTGCAGACTTACAATCAATGTGAATAAGAAATTTTTTGTTTAGTAGGTCAGATTGAAACTTTGAAATGGACAAAACAATACTTAATATCTCTTTTTTGATAGTAGAGTAATTTACTTGCGTATCATTTCAATGACAAGAAGTATATGCTATGGCAGACTCTTTCCCACACATGTTTTGTTTTAAGATACCTCCGTATCCCATATCACTAGCGTCTGTTTCGGCTATCTTAGGGAGGTTGGGATCGACAAGATGCAGGCAAGAGATGGTGAGGACTTGCTTTGTAATTTTTTGGACAATTTTTGTATGTTCTTCGGTCCAGGGTTTAGGGTTTTTTCTCAACCTATTATGCAATTTTTTTGCTAGTCTATTACTATTTGGGAAAAAATCTAAAACATAATTCAAACTACCAAGAAATCTTTGCAATTGGGTTTTGTCAAGAATTTGTCAGGAAATTTTCTTGCAAAATGTAGTGATCGTTCAATTGGTGCAATGGTACCACATGAAATATTATGTCTTAAGAAGCGGATATTAGTTTTGAAAAGGGATATTTTCTTTGCTGATACGACCATACCACTTTTCTTTATCGGCAAAAAAGAACGTTTTGAGTTGTTTTATGTGTTGTTCTACGGAATATGAAAAGATAAGCACATCATCAATATAAACTATACAAAAGTCGGAGGAAGGATTAAAAATGTCATTCATAATTCTTTGAAGTTCTGAGGGGGGCATTTTTTAACCCAAATGGCATGACATTCCATTCATATTGTCCAAACGGGATGGTAAAAGCAGTTTTATATCTGTCTTTAGGATCAATTTGTATTTGCCAGAATCCTGATTTTAAATCGAATTTGGAAAAAACAAAAGATGAGTGTAGTTTTGTAGTAAATCTTTTTTGTTTGGAATCGGATAACAAATCCATTTCAGGGCCGCATTCAAAGGTTTATAATTGATTACTAACCTAGGAGTGCCACGTTCAGATGTCTTGTTAACATAAAAGGAAGCACAAGACCAATGAGATATGGATTTTGTAATTAATTTCTTATTTTCAAGGTATTGAATTTTTTCTCTACAAAATCGTTTTATATCAGCATTCATCTGAATGGGACGAGCCTTTGTAGGAATTAGTTTGTCATTGAAATCAGGTTCATAAGGAAGATCCACCATGTGCTGTTTCCTATTCCAGAAAGCATTTGGTAGATTGGAGCGAACTTGTTTTTCAAAAAGATTTTGAAACTCGGAGATTTTTTGTTTGGCTGAGCTGGTCTCTAAATATTGTTCAATCTTTTGATATTGGACTTCATTCTTAAGATATAAAACATTTGATTTATTTCCAGCAATAAGAACATTTATCTCATTGTTATAAATGGTCTTGGCCTTTATAACATTAAGACTCTTAGTCCTTGGTTTTTCAAGAAAAGGAAAAAGCAATTTTGAATATTTAGTTTTAGAACTAATCCCTTCGAAATCAAATTGATAAGGAATACTTTATATGCAAAATGCCTACTTTAAACATACGATGCAAGTAATTTAAACTCCAATTAATCCTTACCAACTCTTATGCCTTTGATATCATGATGTAGACATGAGCATATAAAGTATTATATATAATAAACGTAGAGTAAAATAAGAAAATAAAAATAAGATAAGAGCAAGAACAATAAAAATAACAAAATAAGAAATAAAATAAAGTAAAGTAAATAGAACTGATAATTAAACATTAAATAAAATAAAAATGGACGATAAATATAAACAACAATTTAGGCGGTAGAACCGGCCAATTAATTAACATATAAGGAAAATAAATAAAGATCAAAGCATATGAACAAGTACATAATTTATTTCATAGGAAAATAACACTTACATAAATTAAAGTTTTGGAGTAGAAAACTTGGAAAATTGTAAAGACTTAGAAGAAATTCGAGGAGAGGCTAGAAAGGAGAGAAAGTCTTGCATAAAAAATGTTGTGTCTTCCTCTTGAAATGGAGTGCCTTTTTATAGCCAAAGATCAGCTCCTATTCCTTCACGAGAGGAATATTAGGCATAATGACATCAAGACTCCAATGGCTCACCAATAGGGAGATATCACTCCATGCTTCCCACCAATGTCTTCCACTAAGTCTCTTATCATAAATAGTGATTTACTTTTCACTATTTACGACCCTTATCATAAATAGTGATTTACTTTCACTATTTACAAAATCTTCAAATCTGGTTTTGGATACAGACCGGTTTTGGATACGAGTATACCGTAATTACAAAATACAAATACGAAAACAAATACAAATGCGAATAAAATTACGTTTTGTAGAATAATAATTTTTCTAGAACCCCGAGTTTCTAAAGAAAGGGGGCTGACAGATTTGAACCTATTCATCCTCGGCATCATCAACAAGGTTGATGGATGCGGATGAGGAGGCGCTGGATCCCGATTATTCTTTTGAGGAAGCTTTTGAAGGTCTGGGCATGCTGGAGAGGATTTGTTGGAGGACGTTTTGATATTCTTCTTCTACTTTTGCTGCGGCGAGTGACGTTTTGATATTCTTCTTCTGTTTTGGTATATATATAAAATATTTTTTTGTGTAAGAGGAAAGGAGAATGACAGAGAATATTGATGAAATTTAATAAGTGAAGCAAGTAATGTAAGATTAGAGCAATTAAAGAATTTAACAAGAGGTGAAAAGAAGAGGAAAAGAAAATCAAAATCGTGAAAATAAGAGAGAAGACATCAATTGTGACGGTGTAAAAAAAGATATTTGAATAAGAGATTGAGAATGAGACAAAGTAGGGAATAAGCAAAAACAGTTGTGAAGGAGCAATCTATATTGGTGTGGTGAAGGAGTAAAAGGGGAAGTAATAAAGACAAAATAAATGGAAGTTGGAATGAACCATTTAGAGAATCTCCAATGGTGCTCTCTATCCTAAAAATAATATCGGGAGTGATTTGCATTGAAATTAAGGTAGAGAGTCGATTTTTCATGTTGAACTTCAATCATGCTCTCTATATTTATGCTACATATATTAATTTAATAATATTTATTACCTTTTAATAATAAAAAGTTTGTAGGAGAGTGAGTAAAGTGAGATAAAGTAGACTAAAAAATAATAAATTAGTATGAGAGAGAATGTGGGTAACTCTCAACATGTATGAAGAGAGAAAAGAAATGTGGGGAGCTCCATACTTTAGGGAGTCATGTAGGGAACTTCATTGGAGTCCATTTTTTCTATTTTCACTCCATACAATAACTTTTTAACTATTGCATGGAGCCACATTTGAAATGCTCTAAGAGGAGAGAGTAGAGAAGAGAGAAGTAGACTTTAAACAAAGAGGTTTAACAAAAAATTTAGATTGAGAAGACATGAATGTCTGGCAAATTTGCGAAGAAAAAATAAATTAGTTAGAAACAATGTCTTGCCCACTCGTTAAATCATAATTAACAAGTGGAAAATGCCGCACTCAAATAAAAGTTGAACTGAGGATCGAGCTAAATGTCCCTTATTAATACATTTTTTTCATCAGCTTAACAAAGCTATGGTAAAGCAAGACAATATCAGACTGATAATTCTTAAGAGTATTTAATATTATTGTATCAATCATCGGCTCAAGAACCACCCTTATGCAAAAGAGGTTTTACTATTGTCACTTGACTCTCATCTTAGAAGAGGCCCACAAAAACTGACAAACATTGCACGATAATGAATTACATTCACATTGTGTTATTTCTTTCAAACTTAAACTATTTATTTCTTTAAAAAATCAAACTTGGTGTTAATCGTTATTATATATTTCACAAATTAACGAAACCGATTAGTCGTTTTTTATATATTCTATTTTAATAAAACCAAAAAATCAATATTAATTGTTCCTACATTTTTCAGAGAAACATAATCGATTAAACTTAACAATAAAACAAAATTAAAAACGATTAAAAAAATTATCCATACATTTGTTTTACCAATTGTTAAATTCATCTATTTGTCGCGTCAATAATTCCACCTGCCGCCTCAGATCGTCGTTCTCAAAGCGAAATTCAGCGTGCGTACGTCGTAACTCAGCTTGATCATCATCAACACCATGGGCTCGCGGCTGTCTACGGGGCGGCATACCTCATGATCAACTGAGTTTGATACCAACTGATGCAGCGTACGTAGCTAGGAAGAATTCTTAAGAAATTGCAAGAATTGCCTGAAATTTAAGAAACTGCGATTTTGGCCCTCTAGATGATCTCCGATGCCGAAATTTGTCATACCTCATGGCAAAGCCATAATTTTGAATCAGACGGCCGTTTCTGCCCGGAAAACACTAATCTTTTGTCCAAATCTGACACTTTCGCGATAAATCGAGGTGTTTTAGCTTTTACAAACCGACTTCTTCGACCGCACCGCATCATTATTTGAGGAAAACCTCGATTTTTTTTATTAAACTTCAAAACTAACTTAATAACAAAGACCATATGAGAGTGATTAAATAATGAAACATAAATTGCAAAAAAGGAAAACTTTAATTCGGTAGAAAGGAAAAAAGACTAGAAAGGAAAAAAAGAAAAAGAAAGGAAACAACTATTAAAAATTATAAAAAACTGCTAGAAACTTATAAAACGCGATTTTAACCCTCCGGATGATCTATGATTTTAACCCTCCAGTTACTGCTTGGAAAACTCTAATATTTTGTCCAAATCTGACACTTTCGCGATAACTTCGGGTGTTCTAGCTTCTCCATACCGACTTCCTCAACCGCACCAGCATCATTCTCTCCTGGATGGAGAAGATTCGACCTCGAATCTGCACCCTCAACATCTTCCGCAGAAGAAGAATCATCCCGGGATCCCATATCTTTGTAACACTTCCTACCGAATTTTTAGTTGTATCAAGTACTCCCACCTTGCTCGCAAGCTGGATCATAAATCTGTAGCACTTTATCTCGGTATCTATGTTGAATTTATGAACTTTCCTTATCAAAGTACACGCCCCTTAATCGATTACCCAACCTTGGAATTCGAGCCTTCTATCGTTGATACATGATGCTGGTATCAAGTTCTCATTGTTGACTAAGGCAACAATATACGTGTAAGGCTCTCAATAATTTTCGGCTGCTCCTGCAAGACTTTCACCAAGCACCTTGGTTGTTGCACCACTTAACAACTCAAATTTCTCAGTCATGTCTTAATTGTACAAGCTTTCTATGCCCTCCAAAAACTGTTCGGAACCATTGATGTATGAATCAATTAAGAACAAGTATTTGACACAATATAAAGTGTCATCCTCACTAGCAGAGCTTCACTTTCTCAAATTTTCTGCTCATATTGACTCAATTGTGCAGCTACAATTTCAGCTTCGGCATAATCATCATAAATCGGGGGTGATAGACAATCTATGACCTCCTCTGGTTTAAGACTACCATCCAATTGTGGAATTTCCACCTTGAAACCATGTTCCCACCGTTGGTTAGGGCATTCGGGTGAACGATTCCTGTAATCGGTGAAAGGATTCTCGTCCGTGACGTATCATCATCACGACGACGCAATTCATCCATTCGATGTGTCAATAATTCAACATGTCGCTTCAAATCGTCATGCATACGACGAATTTCTGCATGTTCACGTTATAACTCAGCATGATCATCATCAGCACCATGGGCTCGCGGCTGTCTACGGAGCGGCATACCTCAGGATCGACTGAATCTGATACCAACTAAGCATGCATTAGAACAACAAAATAACAACACTAAATCAATTATCGCAAAAGATAAATGAATTTACAAACTTCTCGTCATAGCCATTAATCGGAGAACACTCTTGAAGTTTAGGTACTTCTCAGCCTCTCACAACTCTCTTAGATAGTGTATATTTATGATTTTCAGAGTTCTTGGAGTTGTTAGGCTTAGAGACCAAAACTCATCCTTTTATAATCATGCAAAAGCTCTACCCATCATAGAAGTCAATAATGATGACATGATATTCTTCAATATGATGGAAATGAAATCACTTATGACTTGCAATTGCTTGCCAGAAAAGCTAGAGTAAAATCCTAAGTGACCATAAATCATGGAGTTTATTTCCATGAAATGACCTTAAAGTTGACTTCTATTAATGCTTAATAAAATAATAAGTGAACATTCTCCCACATTGTCCATTTCTATCAATTTTCAAAGCATGAAAAATAATACATGAATAACATCGATGAGTCCTCTTAAATTAAGGGTTATCTTCCATCTATCAAAATGTATTATCTTCTCTTAACCCTTACGTATATAACTTAATGAATAAACCATATGTTTATTCTTGGTCCAAAAAAGAATGATATTTCTCAATCGAATATGTACACAAAACTAAAATTAGAAATATCACAACATTGTTTTCTTCGTTCTTACAACGAAATTACCTTAAGGACCCATGTCCTATTTTTGAACGCGATCATTGACCTTTACCAATGACATGTCTTATGTAAAATGATCCATAATCATCTATTCAGTACCAACATTTTCAATGACTACTAATTTATTTTTCACTCGTTCTCTTTTGGCTAAAAACTTTATGTTGAGGAGCTCAATTCGACTTAAGTCATGAAAACTGAAACCGAGTTCTTACAATATATCTTTAAGGGTCTCGAGATAGAATCCATGACTATATACCAACAAATGAAACTCTTAACTTATACAACAAGCAATATAACCTCAAAGCAGGACACAAACTCGGTCTTTATAATGAAAGTAGTAATCAAGCTTATGCCTTCGCTAACACAAAATGTGTTAGTATACTGATTTCTATCAATCAACCAAACAACAAAATACAAATCACAATAGCTAATTACTTCCGAGCTATGAGTTCATCTATACATAAGCATGTAGTCTTTAGTGTATTTAAAACACTTCATGATTTTATTTGCAACTCTCCAGTGGTCATTATTTGGATTATTCTAATAATTTCCCAAGACTTCATAGGATTCTTGAGACAAACTTAAATTCTCGTATGTATGTCTCTAATGATCTTAATGCCAACAACATAAGAGGCATAACCCATATTCCTTTTATCAAGGTTCTTGTAAATAAATAGTTTTGCCTCGTATAGCAAAACCCTTATCATTTGGTTGCAAGTAGGAAATCATTCACATACAAAATGTGAAAACAAGTTTTACCTTACTAATCTTTTGGCATATACATTCATCAATGAAATTCTCTACAAATCCAAATGAGAGATAATTTCATGAAACTTTAACACGCGTTGTCTCAGCGTGCGACATGTGGCAGCAAGGTTCTACAACGCACACTTAAAAGTTCTACAAGTCTATAAGGTTTCTTACAACTTTGCACTGCACATTCTACATGGTTCTACAACTTTACACTACACATTCTACATGGTTCTTCAACTTTGCATGGGTTCATCACGTTTTACAACTTTGCACTATATATTCTAGGGGTTCTACAACTTTACACAACACTTTCTACAGTTCGGACGTTTGGACACCCGGATTTGGTTTGTAGTGGATTTCTTCTCTCTGTATATAAAGGGGGCATACCACATACATCAATCATATGACTAGTGAAATGTTGATAAACTTAATGATTATTCTCGAGCATACCATCATGAGATCGATCCCTCCCACTCATCAAGTCATTTTCAAGAAACTTGCACTTCTCGATTCCACAAATCTAGTGTGATGTGATGGACAATGGAACATATATCCTTTAGAACTTTTGACATATATATCGAAATACCCGTTAATGGTCATAGGATCAAGTTCAATTCTTGTGAATTTATAAACTCTCGTCACACACGAGAATCTCTAAACATGCACTTGACACAAACAGATTTCCAACCTTTAAATTACTCAAACTGTTTTTGCGAAATGTCTTGTTTTAATCTATAAACTTAGATGCGTGTTCAATCTTCTATCTTTCATGTTATTGTTTAATCTAGGGTTGCATGTTGAGAAAATATCCAGTCCTCAATTTTATTAGATTACAATTTGTTCGTTGAATTTAGGGTTCGTGTATAAATGTAGGATTTTGGGAAATTTTATTTAGGAGTTTCATTGGGTTTGATTTTGTTGACAGGGTAAGAGGAAAGCAGTTGAAGGGGAGATTTCAAATGTGCATTTCATAACTCCTCAGTTGGCAGAGGAATTAATGCAAGCTTAGTACGATATGTCTAAGGTTTCTTGGAAGGGGAATAAAGTTGTAGTGGCAGAGGATAGTAGTGAGGAATTAGGGAACTGTAGGGATGGTGGAGTGGAATCTGGTAGAGAGAAAAGTGGTGGGGTAAATGACAATAGTGAAATTACTTCTCATGACCCATATTGGTTTGAGGAAATAGAATTTGATTCCGACGGGGAGAGATTCGTGGATAGGAAACGTGGTCAGAAAACTGGAAAAGAAGAAACTGATTGTAGTATGCCAATTGATGATAGTGACTTACATAATTTGGATTATGATGAAAGGTTCATGAAGTAGGATATGATACAAGTGATGATAACAGAGAATACAATGTTATAAGAAAAAGAAAGATTTGGGAGATAAACTTCTATATGAAGAACATGAAATTGCTTGTATTCGACATTATGAAACCTTGAAATATTCTGGAAGGTGTTCAAGTACTATGTGTTGAAAACAGGTTTTGATTACGACTATAGGCGCAATCAGAGCACTAAAATTGTAGTGAAATACTTGGTAGAGAATGTCGGTTTTGGTATTGGTGCAACGATGTTGGTTAGAATGAAATTGTACAAATTCGAGGTTGGAGGGATGAGCACTCATGTGGACGGCCTACGGATTTCAAGAAAATGACTTCAACATTCATCGCAACTAGGTATTATTTTATAACTGACATTTTCAGTCACTAGTCATTACTTCACTTGAATTTTTAAATGAAAATAATAGGGATAATTTCATGTCAGTACCCCAACTTTGCCTCATTTTCAAATCAGTACCTCAAGTTTAATTAGTTGCAAATAAGTACCTGATATGTTAAATCTAACAGAATGGTGATGTGAAAAGACCAAAATGCCCCTAATGCTTATAAAAATTAATATTACATTGAAACTTTCGCATTTAATAACTATCTCATATGACCTCCATTTTGGGCTCATAGTATATTAAATCGAGAAAATCGGAAGATAAACAACTTTGAAGAATATTAATAATTAAATAAAAATTTATTAGTTATTAATAATTAAATAATATTAATAATTAATAATTAAATAATATTAATTATTATTTAATTTAATCATTAATATTATTCTTCAAAGTTGTTTATCTTCCGATTCTCTTCGATTTGATATTTTATGAGCCCGAAACAGAGGTTGTATGAAAGAGTTATTCCATTCAAAAGTTTCAATCTAATATTAATTATTATAAGCATTAGGGGCATTTTGGTCTTTTCACATCCCAATTTTATTTGATTTAACATTGTAGGTACTTATCTGGAACTAATTAAACTTGTGGTCCTGGAAGAAAACTTTTCAAACTCGGGGTATTGATTTGAAAATGAGGCAAAGTTGGGGTACTGACATGAAATTACCCCAAAATAATATATGTTTTTTTTCTTAACTCCAATATGTTTTTGTCAATGCAAGTTCCTAGAGAAGATACGTGTATGTCCTAACATGAAAGTTAAAACTTTGGCTACACTTGTACAAATATATTTTGTGGAAGTTCATAGGAAAAAATTGTATCGAGCTTTGGGCAAGGCAAGGGAATTGCTTCCTGGGGATATGGATAAACAATACGAGACATTGCTCACGTATTATGATGAGATCGGGAACTCAAACAAAGGGAGCACCGCCAAAATAGACTTTGAATGTTATCAAGTGGGGAGGAGACATATACCACGAGAACATTCCGACGTATATATATACAGTATGAAGCTCAAAAAAAATGGTTTATAGTTGTTGGTAGGTCATTTGTGTTAAGGAGTTACCTAGTCCTCCTCCTATTAAGGATGAAGTTGAGTCTTCCTCTTATCATACTTCTAGTTGAGTCTTCCTCTTATCATGCTATTGTTAGGGAAGTTAATTATAGCTCCAAATATTTCTCATATCTAGTTGTCTAACATTATATATAAATATGTACTCATTGTTTAATGATGTTATACAATTCAATACAAAGCCTTTACAATTTGTTGGAATTAATGGATGTCATTTGAAAGGGTGGTATGGAGGACAGTTGTTGGATGCAGTGGGATGGGATGTGAACGATGGTATGTTCCCATTTCCATTCGCTGTGGTAGAGCAATAGACTAAATTTTCTTGAAAGTGGTTTTTAGATTCATTCTTCGCTGACTATGCCCCGTTGTGTTTCATAGTTGGGTGTTTATGTCAGATAAACAAAATGTTAGTTTCAATTAGTTTATGTTATTTAAATTCTTAGTTTGCCAATTAATTAATTTAATTAATTTGCTGAATTAATGTTACTGAATTTCTATATATGCTTAATTACTCACTTGATTACAATTATGTGATCACTTTAGGGATTGGTTGAACTATTCAAGAAGGAACATAATAACATTAAGCATCAATATTATGTTCGTCACATGTATGAGAACATTGATATCAAGCAAAAGAATCTAGACCTTAAATAAATGGTGTGGTCATGTGCTTGAGCCATTTCAGCGAAGAAAAAATGGAGTTCGTAAGCTTGGTTGATGAGAGAGATTTTATTGGTTAAGACAACGACCTAAAGATGAGTGGTGCAAGGTATTCTATTCACTTATAGGTAGAACAAGCATCCAAACTAATTCCTTGAATGAGTGCTTTAACAATTGGATCAAAGACGGGAGAGACCTACCAATTTATGACTTTTGCGGGTTCATAAGAATACAGATTATGGAGATGTTGGACGATAAGCATTGGAAAAGCTGTGAAAGAAATAGGAGCGGTCTGTAAGAAGATACAGCTGAGCAGTTTGTGAGATGATACAGCTGCTTTTGAAAAAAAAACAGAAAAGGAAGTAGCGTGTGAAAAGTTTTGTTTAGTGGAGATAGAGTATATGAAGTGCGTGAGGAAAGGAGTGTTAATGTGGTTATGATGAATGAGAAGAAGTTCCAATGCTTAGAGTGACAACTCATATGCATCCCAGACAAGCATGCAGTTTCTGTGATTCTGTTCCTGAGGGAGAACCATCTTGATTATGTCCACCAATATTATTCGGTAGAGAGTTAAAGAAAGATGTACTCCTACTTCATTGAACATGTCCCCAGCCGAAAATATAGGTTCCAATAGTAGGGAAGCCACCAGGAAGGCCTCGAACTAGAAGGAAAAAGAATGCTGCGGAGAAGCTTGAGAAGTCTTTTGCGAGTCAGTACACAGCTCCGAGGATGGGTATAATCATGAAGTGTAGTAACTGTAAGCAACCAAGTCATAATGTGAAGACATGCTCGACTAAAGAACATGGTGAGACTATATCTGTGAGAGCTGCAAGGAAAAAAGTAAGGAGAAGGGGAAGAAATCTGGATTTTATACAAATGATGAAGAATCCAACGCGTTAATGGCTACCAGGAGTCGAAAGAGTAACAAGTGTAAAAAAGTATGAAAGGTAGCTCCAAACATGGATTTGATACAAACGATGAAGAAAATGGTAACAAATGTATGGAAAATGGAATAATCCTAGATTGTATACAACTGATGAAGAATTTGATGCTTTAATGGTTGAAGAAAGTTGGAGGAGCGACAATACTAACAAAAGTATGGAGAAAGGGAAGAAACTAGAGTGCACAGCTGAGACAATTGCAGGAAAGAAGCAGGCGGCTCTAGCGAGGTGTTCACAGCGACAACCTTCATAGCAGCAACCCTCACAACAACAACAACTTGGACAACAACAACATAGAAAGATACAAAAACTTCCAGTGATAAGGATGTGATCTGATGGATCATCACTTTCATAATGTGTTGGGGCTCTTAAGCATGGTCTTACTTAGACGGAAGTAAATATTCTCAGAAATCAGAAGATATTTAATTACCTTAAATATTCCTTGAAATATAGAAATTTCAGATTGAGTATATTAATGATTAATAACAATTTACAGATTTTGATTGAATATGCCTTAAATATGTCTTCGTATTAATAATAATTCTCATATTTAATATGCCTTAAATATGTCTTCATAATAAATAAGTGGGCAGCCTAAATATTAATAAGGGGAGAAATTATGTGAATTAATTCATGTGAACAATTTTAGAGATTTGGACTGAAGTTGGATAATGGTTGTTTGGAGTTGCTCTTAAAATGCCACTCTCCCTATTTTAAATAAAAAAATTTGCTATATATAATATCCGTGGGATAGGAGTATTCCAGTTCTTAGATTCGTCATGATTTCAATTTTTAGATTTGTCATTTTTTATTATTAATTATCACATTAATAAATGTATGCTAAGGATTAATATCATAATAAGTTTAAATTATGAGATGCAGATTTACGAGAATTTCCTTAACAAGTTCAAATTTGTGAGATGTTTTAGTGGTTGTTCACACCTCTGTACTATGGAGGATCTGGAGGCGAAAATCAATTAGGAAAACATCTGGTGGATGCATCTGGCTCTAGGTTTGTTTAAAAGAGTGAACCGATGAGGGAAGAGTTGTGAGCGTGATCAATGTAGAAACCAGATCTACCATGAAATAAGTGAACAATACCCAACCATCAGCCCATCCTCTAACCACCCCTTTTATTATGACCACTAGTATGAGTCAGCCATGATTTGAGGCCATTGTGTGGTCCCAAAACATTTCACATGCGTATCTGCTTTTTGTTTGGAATCTTGGACTACTTTTCAAGCTTATTGGCACTTTAACATGTAAAAGATGACAATTTGTGTCAAGTTGTGGACAACATCTATTCTTTTGGATCGAGATTCATACATTATAAAAATTTTCTGAAATTTTGGATCATATAGAAACAAATCATTTCGCTCAAAACGATACAGTTACATTCACGAACGGAGATACGAAAATAAAATAATAATATTATTTTCATTTGTAACGGCGCACAAGCCAATGTGCGCCGTTACTAAAAAATTAGTAACAGCGCACATAGCCTAAACTGCGCCGTCACAAATGGTCAACTTCAAAGTTAACTCAGTTAACTTTCCCTTGACCTGTTTCGATTGGGGTTCATATCTTATCGGAATTGTCTGAAATTTTCGCACATGAAGTAACAAAGCATTGCGCTCCTATCCGTACGGTTGGATTGAAACATGTTTTCCAACATTATTCGCTTTTTATGGAACGTAAGTATAGTTTATAGGAAGCTAAACTTTAACACAAACCCTAAACAAATTAATCATCGAACATTCGGTGAAGTAATAAATATTTTTGAAATCAGACCCGTTCAATTTGTTGTAAAAAACATTTATGTGGTATAATACGAATTTAAGGAAAATCAAACCACGGGAACACGACTTATCATTCACGATTGGACCGACATTTGTTGATCAAGGTTTAATATTTTTTAAATATTCACTTTGTAACGGCGCACATAATAACGTGCGCCGTTACAAATTTTCCGGGAAATGAAATTTTCACAAAAATTCAAATTTACTAGATAAATTTCGCGGAAAATTGAACTTCCCGCGAACATTTATTTGTAACGGCGCACATAGTGGGTGCGCCATCACAAATGGAGTTGACTGTTACCAAAATCGGACCGTTAGAATCGTAACGGTCAGATTTCTGACCGTTAGGTTTTCGTGTCGATTTGTGACGGCGCACATAACCACGTGCGCCGTTACTAATCTATTTTGTAACGGTGCACAGAACAAAGTGCGCCGTCACAAAATGGATTATAAATTCCACATCTTCTTCCTCCTGATTCCACTCTCAGCCTCACTCTTTCATTCTCTGCCCTTTGCCGCCCGTCGCCCCGTCACCTCCTCTTCTCCTCTCTCCCTTGCTAAGGTATATTTAGAATTTAGTTTTTTTTTTTATTTTAATTTTAGGGTATTTTTAAAAAAAACACATGCTAGGTTTTATTAAAATTCACATGCTAGATTGTTTGAATATGTGATGTTAGGTTTTGTGTTGGTAATGAATTTGTATGAAATTTGCATGAATATGTGAAAAAATACCCCTTAGGGGTATTTTATGTGATTAACATGTTTTAGTTATGATTAACATGTTAGATTTTGTTTTTAATATGAATTTGCATGGTAATTTGCATGTTTTAGTTGTGATTTTTGGAATTTTTTTTAAAAATACCCCTAGGGGTACTTTCAGAATTTTAAAAAAATACCCCTTATACTAAACACTACTTTCGTATTATTCCGAATATAGATAATGGACCCGACATCTAAAGTTAAGGCTGCAAAGGCCAGGGCACCTCGGCGGTCTCTTATGGACGATGAGTTTTTCAGTCTTACACAAACGTCGGCTACTCCAGACGATGATATGTACACTCCGTCACCGCCGCCGCAGACTCAACCGTCTCAGCCGGGCCTTCCCGTCGGTTTAGGATGGACTTACCAAGTGTCGGGGGAGAGGTAAAGTTTCATGGAGATGCTTAGAGAAGGCTCGGGAGCCTCACCTGCTGGAGCTGGCAGTTCAAGGTAACCCGAGTTCCCGTTGAACGAGTTGGGCTTTATACCAGAGTATCTACCAAACGAGCTATATTTTGACTATAAAGTCGAAGATGGCGCACTGGAGAGCGGGAGCTAGAAGCATAGGGCTAACAAGGTGCAAAACATTGACATTTGCATAAAAAGTGAGCAGAAAGCAGTCGAGAAAAACGGCCATCAGCCTGTTCCTCTGAACTGGGTAGATGGAGAACCATATGCCCAATTCCATCGAGATTGCGACCAATTTGATGTACGGCGGTTAGTCTATGTTGTAGGCAAGTTTGCACGAAAATGTGACGCTTTCTAACAGACATGGGTCAATCTTCCAACGACCGAGTATCTGAAATTTTGGAAGAGATTTCGGGTAATTTAGAAACTTAATCTTGATCTATTAAGTTTCAAATTACGTATTTTTTAAAATGGACTAAATATTTTATAATTGCAGCGCTTATATCAAGTGGATGTTACTTTCGTCGAGTTGAAGACGTGGATTTGAGACATAGCCGCAAATGCTTACAAGGAGCGGAAATCCAACATGAAGCGCATGTACAAATTATACGTAGACCCGAACAAGCTAAAGCGTAATAGAATTCCCAAAATATTCAAAGGGAAGAAGTCCCAATGGCGGTGGATCGTTCAACACTTTGACGCCAACGAGGTATTTTAAAAACTGTAAAGAACATAATAACAAAATTTTATTACTAACGGCGCATAATTTAATTTCATTTTGTTTTCAGGAAAAAGTTGGATCTCAAATGAAAAAAATTCGATCCAGTGATAACAAATTGAACCACCATACAGGCCCAGTACCGTTCCGAAAAGTTTGGGAGATGATGGAGTCAGAAGGCATCGTACAGATCTCCAAGAAATTAGAGGGTTGGCTCAAGGCTCACCTGAAGCCGCCTGTCCTGGATGCCGGTACTAATCAAGTGCAGGAGGAGCAAGAGGATCTGAAACGCGTAAGTTAAATTTCATTTATGCTATTAATTAATTTTTAATTTGATTTACATAATTTCATTAACCAAGTACTTGGCGATTGGAAGGTGAACCCGACAAATATCGACGAAAATGGTAATATGAAAAAGATGACCGACGCTGAGGAGGACGAGTACATGAGACAAGCTGCCCAACACGTCAGAGATGTCAAGGCCGCCAAAGGAAAATTCATCACACCATCCCGAGGACGACACATTCGGGGTTGCGGGAGTCATTACGAGGCACCGCCGAAGCAGAGAAGACGTACGGACTCCTCCATTTCTGGTGTGCGGATGACGGAGCTTGAGACTTAGGTGCAAACTCAAGCAGATGTTATATCCACTCAAGCCGATCATATTACAGACCTCCAAACTCAAGGCTCACAAAACATGAATATGATGCAATACTTCTATCAGCAACTGCGGTCGATGAACCTAAATATGCCCCCATTTGACCCGAATATGTTTAGAGGTCCAGGCCCGTCATCATAGTTTCCCGATGTAATAATAATAATATTTTATTCAGACAATTTATTTTAAATTATAAATTTTATTAAATTATAATATTACAAATTTAAATATTGATTTAAAAAATAGTAATGAGTAATCGCGCACAACATATGTGCGTCGTTACAAGTCTAACGGCGCACAATCAACGTGCGCCATTAGAAAAGTAACGACAGACATATGTTGTGCGCCGTCACAAAACTACCGTCACCGTGCCCCACACTGACGACAACGTTAACTTGTAACGGCGCACAGAGTTTCGAACGGTGCGCCGTCAGTCTTGTAACATCGCACGTTTGATGTGCACCGTTAGAAATTGTAACGGCGTGTTTGTAATGACGCACGAAAAAACGCCCGTTTGTGCGCCGTTGGAGTTTGTAACGACGCACAATATGCTTGTAACGGCGCAAAATGTGTGTTGTTACTAATGGAAAAAACTGTTCGTATATATAGTCCCTAAACTCAATCATTTGCAAACTGCTTCATCCCATGTTTAACATAATCACCCAAAAACTATTGATTATAGTGTCAAATATAGTACTGAACTTAATACTATTCATTAAAAATAAAATATTTTTTATGATGAAGAATATACAAACGAAATTCATCATATACATATTAATATGATTTTAATCATATAGCTAATAAGTTGGGTTTTTTATGGACCGATTTTGAATAGAAACAAATCTATTGTAAGAAAATTACAAATTGAAACTGTTCTAGTTCAGTTTGATTTAATTAAGTTATCTTTTAGTGGGTTTTGATCAACTTTTTTATCACCAAATTTTTTATAATACTAATTTGTAGTGGAGACAATACATGATGATGGAAGCATGAGAGTGAAATTGCAAGAAAAATGAAGCATGAGAGTGAAATGAAAATGGGCGTGAGAGCAAAGCGTAAGGAAAGCCCAACAACCGGCCCAAGAGAAAGGTCAAACTGCAAAGTGAAAAAAATAAACTCCTTGGGGAGGGGAAAAGTAGCCATGAGAGTCTTGGACAGTGAACAACCACGCAAATACGCACGCCCGCCGACCTAGGGAACCGAAACGATCCACCGAAACCCATCCCCGCTAGAGGCACAGTGCTGGAACGAGCGACAGAACATACTATCACCGACAACGGAACCGCCGGATTCCACTACCGCAATAGGAGCCACTACACTTGAACGAGCAACCGACATCGTCCACATCACCAAAAACAGAGCCTCCAGACAACGCCAATCACACCAAGATTTTGCTCTGCCAACTGCTCCGACTAGCATCAGAAGAACTGTCATAAAAAGAGAGACCCAACGCCAAGCACCCTCCCACACAGCAACAAATAAGCTCAAACCAAGAAAAACCTGGATCTCGCGCAAGAGCTCTACCAAAAATCGACCCGCACAAGATCTGAAAGAGGCAATTTTAGATCTGAGTTGAAAGATGATTGGTTCAGAGAAAGATAAATGAATGAAGTAAAAGCTTGGAGAGCAACGCAACAAGGTAGAGGAAACGAGAGTATGAGAGGGAGAAGAATGAGGAAAAGAAAAAAAAATGAAGGATAGCTGGATGGATGGATGGATGGATGAATGGATGGTCGTGGGAGCGCAAAGAGCGTCGTCAACAACTTGAAGAGTTTGCCGAGAAAGACTGGTTTTTGTTTTCTATAGAGAGAGAGTTTGGTTTCGATCAATTTTATTTGAATTAATTTTTATTTCCACTTTCGTGTTTTTCTTTATTCGATTCGGTCCAACTCTTTTAATTATATTTCTTACCAATCATAGTGATGGGTAGTAGATTCTATTCAAGGTAAGAAAAACATCACAATCATTACTTGAATCTTATCTCTACATTCAAAAACTGGCCATCAAAATTCAAACCAAACAACAATAATTCCAAAATTATTAAATAAATCAAAACAACTTTGCTTCGCTCATCATTTGCCCCTTTAATATGTGTTTTGTTATTTCAATTTGATTAAGAGTTTTGATCTTTTGATAATTAAATATGAATAAATATATTAATTTATATTAAATAAAATATAAAAATGAAAATGAAAATTCATCATGGTGCCGTCATGGCCCCAAAAGCCCTTGTCCGACATTATAGCGACATGTAACAACTATAACCTTGAAAAATATATAATTAATTAAATACCGACGAGCCGGTTTATGAGCCTATCAAATCTTAAGAGATTTTCTAATTTATTAGACGAGTCAAAACTTAAACTCAAATTTAATCATAACAAGGCCGAATCATATATTTAACAGTCGAGCTTGAACGGTTTGTTAAAAACTCGCACTTTGTATGTGTCTTTTGGTTTACAATAAAACAGGGACAGGTTTAACGAAGCAACCAAACACACCCGAATTCGAACAAAAGCAATAAAAAGCTGTCCGATTCGCTGCTAGGAGAGAAACCCTAAATCGGAAACTCAAAACCCTTGAAAGCTGCGTTGAGGTTGAGGAACAATGGCGAAATCGCTGAGATGCAAGAGAGAGAAGAGGCTGAGAGCCATAAGGAGAGAGATGGTGGAGCCACTCTACGAGAAGAAAGACGCCGCAAAGCTCACCGCCATGGAAGCGGCGCTCGCAGCCCCTAAGCTCCCCGTGCGTAACACCGCCTCCATGGATGTCACCGCCAATGCCGATTCAGCTCCATCTACCACCACCATGGGTACGTCTATTTCTCTCTTCTTTTTCTTGGTTAATCTGTCCACTTCTGTTCTTCATGAAATGATTAGAAATATGGTGGTATATTTAGAGCACTTATCAATACATCAATTTGTAATAAGAGGACTAATTAAAAATTGAACCTTTAGAGTTTTTCTTGTGTATTCCCTAAAATCAAACGTTCACTAACAACATTACTGTGTTAAAGTAGTCTTGATTGCCTTTTATTACAAGGGCTTGAGTCCTGAAGTTTTCATCTTCAAATTTCTAAAAAAGTTGAATATTATACACAACCATGTAAACATAGGGGTTATTGCTCTCTATATATATCATACTAATTCTCATTGGTGGCATTTTCGCTCTTTGATATTGATGATCAGAATTTTCTCTTCATTTTTTGCTAATTGTGGGTGCTTAAATATGTAATAAACAATTTTGGGCAGTCCATATTTTTTACTGCACCAATTCTTGTCTTGAAGAGAAAACACTGGATAGAGAACCATTCTTAACAAACATAGCATACTGGTGTTTTGCTATCTATCTTTTGCTGATGGACTGCCTTGATTGGTTGATAAGATGATTGATCATCATAAGCTTGCAACAAACTTTCACTCTTCCATTGGTGAAACTAATGTGCTTTTCTTGATGAATACTGATTGGATTTATATGAATTTCATTAATTTGGCGCCAGTTGCATCGTATGACAAGTTTGCACATTGGTGATATTTTAAATAGTGGGAATTGAATCCTATATATCTGCCGACGTCCCTTTCTCAGGTCAGCTTAAAAGCTGAGCTGACCAACACTCAAATTTCATGGAGATTGTTTCACTATGAGTAATCAAGTATACCACTATTTCATAGTAGTGTTTATCTCTGAGCAATGTCGTGTGATTTAAACTCCTAATGATTTTTGAAATGAAAATATGGACAGCTCAATGGGTAAATTAGCACTCAGTAGTTGAAGAAATTTGTCCCTGGTTACTTATTTCTGTTTTCCCATGGCTCTCCAATCATATAAACTATATATTTTCTGTATTTCAGTGTCATATTAAACTGTGCTTTATCAAAAAGTTTAATTTAGGAGGAGCATATTTCAGTCTCAAGCTACAATGCCATGTGCATGCTCAGCTCGGCCCTTTGAGATATATCATACTTTAACAATCTTAGTCTCAAGCTACATACAATGTCATTCCTCGATCTGCTGGGAAGTATTATAACTTGAATTATAAACTATTTATTATAACAGTGAGCTATTTATGCGTCTATTTTACCTCCAGCATCATTACATACCCGAACGTAATGTGTATTATTGAAACACTATTGATTATCAATTATTATGCAACAGATATCGAGATGAACGATGGCAATCAAGTAACGTCTTTGAAACCTTCTGGGGGAGTGGGGAAGAAGTTGAAGAGGAAGTTCAGGGTGGGTAAGGGAAAACGCCGTGGGAAGGGAGGGGGCAAGCCTAGCAGGCGTCACATATGATATCCCACATTATGGTAGCGATGGTGATTGTGACATAGCGATGGTGGATTTTGTTATGTCACAATTAAATTATGCCATGAGAGGCTTGTAACTTTCGGAATACTGTGGTGCTTTAGAGTACAATGTGATCCACAGAAGGTTCATTTGTAATGTTTAGGATCCAAACTAGTGTATGAATGATTATGAAAATTTTGTTGCCAAATATGCTAGTACCAACGACAAACCTAATACTGTTTATTTTATTTTTCAAAATATTGTTGACAGTACCTTTCCTTATCGCTCAGAGATGCTCTTATATATGCAGATATAACCAACAATTTTGGTGGTTTTTATTTCTCCATTGACCCGCGTGTGCTCCTTCAAATTTCATCATTTGAGTGCAAAACTATAGGTCCATAATTATAATACTTTTATATTATATTATACTTTTAATTGGGAGGAATAAATTATATTTAAATATTGTATGTACTATGATTTGAACAATTGTCTTCTAGGTGATATTCTTAGGATATAAATCAATATATTAAGGGTGGTAATCACTAGAAAACTATTTCTTAACTTGCAAATCAGTAAACCATTTACCACCCTTAGATTATAAGTGATCAATGGTGCCAAATTATGCTTCAATTACATATTCAAAAATATAATAATAAATTAAAAGGGCACAAATGTAATTGAACACATCCCATCTCTAACTGTTCTTGACGGTTACATCCCACACGTCTATAAATAGAACAACCAAATGGACACCCTCTTTCCTTTTTTTCAAGAATCATTTCACCACCAATCATCATTATTGACAACAATACATTATACTCATGCTCAACATTGAAGATTATGAACCCCGATGACGATTCCTCTAAAGAGACGACGCCTTCAATCCGAACACCATATCTTTGGGTTTGATGAAGCAAAGGATGACACCTCTAGCTTTTTTGTTCTACCCTCTATGTACTCTGCACCACTGTCTACTAATGAAGGCTTTAGTACTATTAGTCTTAAATACATATAAAATCTAATTTGCATGTTCATGATTTTAATTACTTAGTAATCTTTAATCTGCCCATATGAATATACATGCACTAATCACATCATAATCTCAAAATCACTACTACTAAATTCATTTCAGTTTATCATTAATATGTTCCATCTTCAACATATTCAATATTATATCATTTTATCAATTCTCTTGCACTTAAATTCATCATTTATTCACTTCATTTTTTTCATTTTCCCATGCAATATACCGGTAAAACTTTGGAAATCTGGTAATAAAATTTTCATTTCCCCTTCCTTAATTGGTCCATACCCAGCCTAATGTACTCATTAATAAAACACCCACTACTGCTTATTGGAACTTAGGCTTGTACTTGTACATTTCATTTATGCCAATTGATATTCTATCACCAGAAATTCATACTATATATTTCAGCGGAAACATTACATGAATTTATTAATTCACAATTGAATCCCATTATTGAAACATCATTAATGAAACACCCACTACTTCTTTCTTAAACTTGCACATTTCATTTCTGTCAATTAATATTTCATTGAAACCTACACAAATATCATAAATTCACACTAGCTGTTTCATTAAAAACATTATGTGAATTTATTGATTCTCGCTCATTATAGTTTTCTAGTGATTACAACCCTTGTTTTATACCTCTGCAATTTTAATGGTTAATTAATTTCTTGATATTTTAAATTAACACAACATTTAAGAATTTAAAAAATTGTTTTCGAATCTAACAAGGTCATAATATTGTTTATAATCTTTCATGGGGTTTTGAGATCCTTCGGCTATTTACTTTCAATGATGTTCGATATTGAGATCCCTGTATTGTACTATTTATTATTCATCTTCTATCTCAATACAATTTTCATTTTTAGTAGATTAATTCATTTAATATTTTTATTAAAAAATATATTAAAATAAAATAATAAATTATAATTTATAATTTATTTGATAATTTAAAATGAAGTTATTTGATAATGAATAAAGTAAAAATTTTGAAATCATTTTAATATTAAAATATCAAAAAATTACAATGATGTAACATTTTCCACCGCAATTGAGTAATAATTTTTGGTTGGAATTGCTCTTGTCGGGTTATCAATCTATCAACCAATAAAAATATTGCCTGTCTTCTTTTCTAATCCAATGCAAGTTACTACAGATGAGTAACACCAGAAAGAAGCATTTGTTTTCCAACATCAAACAGGTCTTTATCAAAGAAATTATTAAATATTACAGTATTATTCTCTGCTCTAGGCCCTCCAAAAGGGTCAGTGCCCAGACGTTATTTGTCACAAAAGTTCCAACATCATTGGATAACTGTAGTAAATAAAAAACCAAACAAATGTTCACAATTCTGGGCATACATCGAAAGTGCTTTGGACGTGTACTCTGAGATGCTAGAACCATTCAATTGGTCATCAACTGAGTAATAATCATTCATCACCATCTGCATTTTGAAAGGAAAAGTTATGCATCAACTTCACAAAATTTGGAACTAGAACAGAAATAAAAAAAGTTGGAATCATTATATAAACATAAATTTATAAAAGTTGGAATCAGCTATGTACAACAATCACAGTGCAAATGAACAAAGCCAAAACATGATAACTAAACTAAAACATGTGCACGGAAAACCATAATTTTGTATACAAACAAATTAATGAACTCTAATGTGACTCCTAACACTAGGTACAGTTCGAATGTATCGTTATATCATAGATGAGAACCAGGGTTAAGAAAAACTCAGTGTAATAGAAATTAAGACTGCAGATAGTAAAAGTAGCGTATTCAACCATCATTCATTAGTGTGAAAGGTAGGAGGTTTTTTTATTCATTGGATGAGTAAGGAGACAGGCACAGAGATGAGAAGCAAAATCAAAATATTTGAAGCAAATACAGGAAAGATGAAGACAAGTGGAGGTAGGGAATTATATTGTACTCTCTCCGTCCAAAATTATTTCCATTCGACTATTTAAACAAATTAAGAATTCTATTTGTAGTGCTCGACTTTCCATCCTTTGCCCAAGCTGTTATAACTAATGGGGATTACATTGGTAATCCATGGCTAACTAACTGAAATGGTACATAAGTCTGGGATATTTCTTTTAGGAAAGCCAGACTCTTATTTTGGTATGGAGGGAGTGGCATATTCCTAAAATGACTACTCAACCACAGGAAAAGTGAATTAAGAAGCCATTTTCTGTTGACAAGGAATTTCCAAAAGCATTATAATTTTATAAGCAAGTCCAAATAGTTTAGATATCATACCCTTGAAAAAAAAACACTCCTCCAAGCTACACAAGCACACATGTACATGTTAAGTGATCAAACAGTCTTTTCTTTCCCATAAATTGAGAAAATATGTTGAAATCAACTTAAGCTAGTCTAAACCGTTAAGTTAAATGCCACAATCTAAAACACAACAACGAGATCGCGTGTAATTCTACCATTTTAGTCATCAAAGTGTGGATTTTACGAACTCTGAAATCCTTCCGTCAATTTGACTCAACTCCATCATGCTTACTTACAAGATTTAATCTAATAAATACCTTCTACATTTTAGATGATGTGAACAAACGGGTTTTGACAAAACTTGAAGTTGAAACCAGTGGATGAAAGCTTTGAAAGATCAACCTGACACGATACTATTGTTTATATATCACAGCAACAAAGTATGGAGAAATGAGCAACACCACACTACATATTTGCATTCAACAAACAAAACATACAAAAACTATATCCAAAAAGGTCTCCTTGCAGAAAACTGCATAAAGCTCTTTCTATTGGGGAAAAATTAATGTTTTGGTAACTTTATGAAGCACCCTTCTTTACTATCAACATTTCCAATCAAATTGCAGCAAATCAAGCACAACTTACTGATAAACCTTAACACAAATGAAATTAAGGCCAAGAACCAAGGTTATATTATCAATTACCAAAAAATATTTTTTGATTTTAGGTTTGTATGTACATGAAGCAGCAATTACAGGGGGTAAGTAATTATCATGAAAAGGAGAAATGGAGAAGAAAAAAGGGGAAAATTACCCAGGTATCGCCTCTCGTTGGCCTCCTTGGACTTGATGAGCATCTTGTCTAGATCCTCCTGGAGCTTAGCGTCCCATTTCACCAGCTGATTCGCGAAAACCGACCCCAATCCCATCCCCAGCACATGTTCCCACGGATCTGCACGAATTAATCAGCTAAATAACCAGAGATAGCTGGTAATCAGGAATCGAGAAAGAAATAGGGTTAGGGTTTGTGAGAGATGTTACGGCGCATGTAGGGAAGCTTGCGGAGGGCATTGGCGTACATCTGAGTGCCCAATCCGAGCAAAGCTCCGACGACCGTTGCGCTCACCGGCATTTTCACTCTCTTTCTCTGATAGCCGATCGATTTCTCTTCCTCTCTCACTTCTCTTCTCTTCTCTTCTCTTTATCAGCTTTGCGAAATGTGAGTGCTCAAAAATGCAACCAAAATTGTAAACACGTATGTGCTGTCCACTTTTACCAGGTGCCCGACTCACCCGACGAACCAGCTTGACCCAAATCCGAATGACCCGAAACCCGACCAAATCAAGATAAAATTGGGTTGGGTCGACCCAATTCAACTTCAACCAAATCGATTATCGGGTATGATATTCAAACCGACCGAGTAACCGAGTAACCCGACTCACCCGAATCCCACTTAACAAATTTAATTTGGAGAATTCAAATTTAATTTGGGCGCTACTAATTTAATTTGGAAATTCGATTTCAATTTGAGAATTTATTATTCAATTTTGGGATTAGGGTTTTGAATTGAGTTTGAGTTTGGGTGTTTCGAGGTCAATTTTCAATTTCGGTTCATACTAGGGTTTTCGATTTGGAGAATTCAAATTTAATTTGGGGATTTTTTATTTTGAATTAATTGAGCAGGTTTTGTTTTAGTTTGTAACCATGTATTGCATTAATTGAGTTATGTTTATAACTTTATATTGAATTAATTGGGCATGTTCTGTTTTGAATTAATTGATAAATGAGAACATATTTTGTTTCTTAACAAGTTTAACGGTTGAACAAGTTTTGTTTTTATGACAAGTATAATGGGCTTAGATATTTGGGGCAAAAGTTTTAAATTTTGTAATGGGCTCAATCTTTTGGGTCTATCGGGTGAGTTTCTAGGTTGTACCCGACTCAACCCGACACCCGACTACACCAAACCCGACAACCCAACACCTTTTCTGAGTCGAGTCTTGGGTCTGATTTTCTCGACTAGAGAATAGTCAGGTAAACCCAAACTCGGTCGGGTCTACTCAACACGACCCGATGAACACCCCTATGCTCAATAATAATAGGAATATTCTAGGTGAACACTCTTGGAATTAACTGTTTTTCATATAAGCACACTTCATTTTTTTGTCATAAGAATCACATTTTTCATTGTTAGTCATTCTAACATTTATGTTAGATTTTAAAATTTATAAATTTGAAAACACTAAAATAGATAAATAAAAACTTTTAAATTAAATGAAATAATACTGATGTCTTTGACTATTTATTTAATTTTCAAAACATACCAATCTTCTTTCCTAAGTTCCTTTTTCACTTCTCTCCTTATTTTTCTCTTTCTCTAATCTCTCATTTTTGTTTTATCTACCTGAGAAAAACCAATTTCATAAGCAACTTCACGTCCTCTCAGCGAAACAAACCTTAATTCCCAGCAAGAGAAGTAGAGTCCAGAAGCAACTTCACACTCTCTCATTGATAAAAACCCCTCTCCCACTCTCTGATTCATTCTTCGATCATTGATCTCCCACACAGCTCCACGCCTCGACCTCGACCTCCTCCCATGACCAACAAAGCCAAAGCGAAGGACAACACCGCTTTCTCCTCCAGCGACTTCGCTGCTGCCACTGCCCACTTCTCCAACCCCATCACCATCGGTCCAACCAACCACTGAACCTCAAGGACGCGAAGCACATCGTCAAGCTCAAGCCCTACTGGGCAAAAAGGCTATAGCTACCTTGACGCCACCCACCAGGGCCTCGACAATTTCGACGACGCCATCGTCTCCTACAGTAAAGGGCTCGATATCGATCCCACTAATGACGCCGTCAAATCGGGACACGCTGATGGGTTCGGCTTTGAATAAATCATCCCCTTGTTGAACCCGGCGTTGATCGCCAACACGTTCCCGTTTCCGAACCAAATCTTTCAATTGTAGTTGAACCCATTGAAATTCGGATAATTCGAGATTTGGGTCGGGTTCAGATTCAGACAATTCAAATTCAACATTAAGCTTTTGAAGAGCAATTATGATGCTCCTATCTTGGGCATGCGGGTTTGCTCGATTCTTTGCCCTTTTCGCTGGAGACAGCGAGTTCTTGCTGATATGAATCATTTTCTATTTCATGAA
Source organism: Geranium rotundifolium (assembly GCA_963920655.1). Taxonomy (NCBI): domain Eukaryota; kingdom Viridiplantae; phylum Streptophyta; class Magnoliopsida; order Geraniales; family Geraniaceae; genus Geranium; species Geranium rotundifolium. Next base: position 27,330,431 of record OY987311.1, on the reverse strand, counting down.
TATTATTGGGTGAGGCAAATTTTGGATTGTTGATTCATATTCCTTGTGTTTTTCAAATTGAATTTCCCTTATTACTAGGTTCTGATTGCAATGAAATTCAATTGTTATCATGCATCAGCTTTTATTTTGCGTTGATTGGATTATGAATGGCCTGGTGATAATCAATGTAGTGTGTATCATTTTTTGCTGATAAGAAGAAAGGAACATGCTACAATACCCTTTTCCAGGAACATCAAAACTTGGTCAAGAACAGAGCTAAATCAAAAACCTCTGTAAAGTGAACCTAAAAATCTCAATTCTCAATTACGTCTAAACTAATATTTTTATAGATTTCCAAATTTGATATTTGTGTTAACTGAGAGGAGACGAACAAGAAGAGACAGGGAGGAGAGAGAAGAGGGGGAGACGGGTGAGAGAAAGGGAGGAGAGAGACAATGGCACTAATTTGAAAATTGGAAAGTTTGGCAAGGTTATTTAAGTATTTTCAATTCAATTCTAATAACTCATTCAATTGCAAAGGGTATTTTAGTGTTTACACATCACTCTAACGGTGCTTTTTAACATAAATGGATGGAAAAGAGTTGCATGAAAAAAAAGGGATTCTTAGGTAGTCACTTTGACAATAATATATCTAAGTGTGTCCATGTGAAAAACATCATATTTTAGGGGTATCCTGGAATTCGTAGGTAGTTACTCTGACAAGAAATTTTTTAAGTGTGTTTATGTGAAAAACAGTACATTTTAAGGGTATCCTGAAATTCTTAAGTAGTCACCTTAACAAGAAATTATCTAAATGTGTCCATGTGAAAAACAACATAATTTAGGGGTCCCACCTAAAATTATCCCATAATAATATACTAATAGAACATTTTGCTTAATCTTCTTAAACGGTAAATAGTGAGAGGCCCACACGATGTAGAACGTCCAAACCCGTGTGCTTCTGTTATTTTTGTTTGGGAATAATGGTAATTGGACCAGGAGGCGCGATCGCGCATTTGTAGTGCGATCATTCACATATTTACGCCAAAAATATGATAGATCCAGAACAACAAAGATTGCGAATTACTCGTGAGAACGATTGTGAACCACCAGAATCTGCAACTTCGACGACTATTGCCGACGACGTAGAACCAGCGATCGCATACCAGAACCACCCGCGAAACTGAATATGGAATCACATATCCTAGACGACAAGTTGAATTTCATCGGGTCGGGTCTGGATAACTTCGATCACATTGAATTTTCATAGAAACCAAATTTAGGTAGCTTATAACAGTTCGGGTTTCCCTTGTAGAAGCAATCTCGTTCCAAAACTTCAGCACGCATTTGAACAACATCTACAACAAATCTAGGGTTCTACAAGGTAAGTTCTACAACATATTCTCTGATCTAACATGTAATGAATTGCATATTGTTGTAGAACATGAAGTATTGATGTGTATCTGATATACGATTCATTGAATTTGATGGTGTTGTAGAACATCAAGTGTTATAACACATTGGGTTACAATGTATAACCATGACATTTTCCCTGATTTAACAAACACTTAGTGTTTTTCTGAAGTGTTTTATGCGTAGCCTCTGTAACATTGAACCGAAGCGCTTCCAATGCAGTATTGTGTGCTTGTTTATGGATAACATCGTACATGTTTGTGTACAACAAATTACTTCTATATGTAGCACAACAACAGTTAAGCCTGAATTTCGTGATATTCACTGAAGCCACACAGACAAAGGTGCAGAACAGTGTCTGCATGCAGGCTGATACTCAACCCAAGACAAAGCTAATTACTTCCCATCAAATCGATAAGTGGCAACCACCAAATTCTTATTCTAACAGCTAAACATCGATATATATAACACACTCACAGATATAGAGCTATCCATTTTCATCCAAAACACGACGTACCTGACTCGAGTCATCCATACGATGTGAAATTGAGTAATCCTCGAGTGAGACATGCTTACCCGCCGAGTAACTTGACTCACCCGAGGGTCCTCTATAAAAATCAGGTCAAAGCCTAAATATACCCTGAAGCAAGAGGCAAGAGGCAAGAGCCCAACCCATCTACTGGCCCAATTCCATTTTGCCTTCAAAGCTTCAGTTTGAAGCTTATAAACGTTTGAACACATTCATACGTTTCCGATGTGGGACTCATTAGAGTGGAAGGCCGACCACGCGACGTCGCACAATGTCCACCCTCAGATCATTTTAAGCCGAATCCATCTCAACCGTCCATTAAATTGCAACGTAGCTATCTCCTCCACACAACTCTCATTCTCTCACCGTCTTACAGACATCTCATTCTCTTAATCACATTCAGTGCGATTTCTTTTATCTCGTCTCTTTTGTCTGAAACCCTAGGTAGAAGAGGTTGACCTCTCCATCCTCGCTTCCTTTCTCGTCTCTCTCAGTCCCACTTACAAGGCTTAGTCAAATCTCCATCTGCTGCATCTCCTAACAGATCAATTCTTGAGTTCCCGTTTTGGATAATCCGTTGGAGTTGGAGTCTTGAAGAATGGACATCCGACCATCACTATAAATGAAGCGATTCCTGAATATGTGATTAATTAGTACTAATGTTAATGTTGTTAACAATTTCAAAAGTTTTTTAAACCCGAGTATAGTTTAATATCTGGTCTATACTCAAAGTTGGATGAAAAAACATGTAAATCTTATGTCAAAGTAAAGAAGGTATTACTTTCATTTTCATTATGATAATTTTTTTATAATTTATTATCAGTTATATATTCTAATTGATTGGCTATAATAAGTTGATTGTTGAAGAATTTGTTAGTGTCCTACTCCAGTTGAAGATTTTGTTTCTGCCCACAGATTCCAACTCTTGAAGACAATTTGAAAAAGATCGTTAAAGAACACTGTTTTTATTTAATTTTAAGTTTCAAAAAATTTCACTTTCAGTATTTTTTATTCTATTGGGTTTATGTTTCCCTTGAAAGTTAATTTTAGTATCATTCAGATGAATATGTGGATGAATTTATTTTTGAAATTGGGCCTAAATATTAAATCCAAAAGAAATAGAGTGGTATGGACCCGCTGTCCACCTGCAAAATTGGTCGTTTTAACCCGCACAGATTATTGCTTGTTCAGATTGGGGAGTGGTTCATGATATCTTAAACTTGCGGGTTGGGTTGTCAACTAGTGGTTGAACCTAAAATTTTCGGTAGGAGGGGAGACATTTTTTATTAAAATAAATATAAGAAAATTTTCGTAAGATAAATTTGGGCGTTTAAACGTTTTATTCACGGTCACAAACTAGACAATTGAACATGATTCAAGTTCGAATATTTTTTAGACGTATCAAGTTTAAATACATGTGAACCTGAGCTAAATAAGTTTTCGAGTTTGATTTTTATGCAAGTCTAGATTAATAAAGTTAGATTAAATTTAGTTTGTCGACATCAATACTTTTGAAAAAAAAAACATTGATAATTAATATTAGTCTAAAATCAAAAGAAAACGACAAAATTTATTTTTATGTAAGATAAGTATAATAGTTATTGAATTGGTGGAGTTAAACAAATATTTTTTGCAAAATATTATAGTTAAATAATACTTATAAATTTTTTAAAAAAGATTTATGATCCGCTTGCCTGAAGGCATTAAAACAAACATCCACACAGCAATAACCAGGACAAGAAAAACAAACTGAATATATAAAGTCAAGATTTTTGGACTTGAATTCAAACAGCAAATTTTAACAAGACTCTTAATCATTGGGTTAATTTATGGTGGTTGATACAACTAACATTGTTATTAAAAAAAAGTTGGTTGGGTTGAACTCATGATTTTATAAAGATTAAAGTGAAATTGCATTGTTACCACTAAATAAGGTTAACATATTAATAAGTAGGGGTAATTACAGAACAATATACCCGTCGAAACCTCATTTCAGAATCAGTCCCTCAAGTTTGAAATTTTTTTTCTCGGTCCCCAAATTTCATTACGTTACACTTAAGTCCAATTCTGTTAGTTTTAACTGATGTGGTTTATAAATAGTGTAAAATGCCCCCACGATGTTCAATTCCAATATTATGTAACAATTGAGATAATTATGAAATATCCATTTTACCACCATTTTCACATCCAAATGAACTAATGATTAGAGGGCAAAATTGTCTTTTTGAGTGAACAATTGAAATAATTAAAAAATTAAAATATAATTTATGAATTTTCAATTTTAACCCTAACCTTTCTTCTATCTCACTGTTTGTAACCCCTCTCACTCTTCGCCTCTCTCATCTGTCACTCTCTCATTTCTCAACCTCGTTCAAACCTCTGGAAGTGACGACATCGACATCAGGCAGAACCAGACGGTGGGCGATTTCAGGGGCGGGCAGGGTGAGCACTATGGTGCGCCGGTGAGTTGAGGTCGACGGTGGGCTTATTCGTTAGGAAGATGGCGAAGAATGGGTCGCGGATTGAGGGTTTCCCTCGCGAGCTAGATTCAGATTCACCTCATATATTTGAGGTTCGGACGCCACCGTCGTGCTCGCCAGAGCCCAGCCAACCGACGCGTTAGCCGGAGCCAAGCACACTGTCGCGCTCGCCGGGGTTCAGCCTACGGAGATACTTTGTTAAATTTGTGTTGATTTGTGAATTGACCTCTGTTAGTATTTGACGATGTCATTTGAACTAGATCCAGTATTTTATTTGTATTGATTTGAAGCTGTTAAATGAAGTTGATGATTGTGAAATTTATTCAATAAATTTTGTTATATTTTTTATCAGATTGTTTGTTGACTTTGATTGAAAATTGATAAAATGGTATGTCTAAATTGAGCCAAAAAGAGATGGGGGAAAGTAAGAGAGAGGAGATGAGAGGCAAGATGTGATGAACAAAAGAGTAAGAGATGTGAGGCTGAAAAAGGGGCATTATAGTAATTGCACTTGCATTTACTTTTGTTTTTATTTTGTTGTTCGAAAATACTAATTTATCCTTGAACCTATGTTAAGTTTTTTATACAAATGAGGAGTAGAATGTTAATTTTACATTTATAAAATAATTATACTTTATCTTAATTATCTTAGGGGCATTTTGGGTATTTTAAAAAAATATGAACAATATTGATGTTAGATTTAACTAAATTTGAACTAAAGTGATAACGTTTTAAACTTGGGGAATCGAGAAAAAAAATTTCAAACTTGGGGGACTGATTCTGAAATGAGGTTTCGACGGGTGTACTGATCTGTAATTACCAATAATAACTATATGTAACTTACATGGGATGCACTCCACTACAAACGGCTGTAGAATGTCCGAATGTTTTACGACCTTTTGATCATTGAAAATGTGACCGCACGCTGTCCCAGTGCGCGACACGTGACAGAAAGTATCCATAGCGAATATTTTTCAAGGTTTTACATGGTCAATCATGTTCTACCATTTCAAACTATAAATTCTACAGAGGTCAATCCCGTTCTACCATTTCGCACTATATTCTACCAGTTCAGACGTTCGGACATTTTCACCTTTTTGTATTTGATTGTTGCTCTAACTTTCATATATATTAAAATTTAGGAAACATTTCACTTAGCTCCTCTTAAGTTTGGCTGAGTTTCAATTAACTCCCATTAACTTTAAAATCAACTTATGAAATCCCTTATGTTTGAAAAAGTTTCACTTTACCCTTTTCCGTTAACTTGTTTGCAAAATGACGAAAATATCTTTTTATTAAAAAATTATATTAAATTAATAAAAATAATTTAAGAGTGGTTAAGTGAAACTCAGTCACGTTTAGAAATGGCTTAGTGAAATTTTTCCTAAATTTAAGAAAGAACTTGTGTAATTTGAGAACAAACTTAGCACTCAAAAGTTTAAAATTCTGAAGTCAAAGCAGGCAGATGCCCCCTTCTCCAAGTTAAAAAGGAGGCGGCTGCCCCTCTTCTCTTGTAAATCCGCCTCTGAATATGATAGATAAATATACAAGCACTAAGTTAAATATGACTATTTCAAAAGTATAATTTACAAAAATTCAAAACATGAAAACAGCATAACCCAAAAAGAAGCATGGGAGCAAAATTAATGAAGAAGCAAAACGGCAACATAATAACCATACAGTTAATTTCATTTAATAATAAGATCCAAAAGTTAAAATAGAATTGTGTGAAAACAATAAAATTAGTGTGCATTAAATGAAATTATTTCGGCCACAGTGTCAATTTCAACGTCTCTCTGCTTGGCTCCTTATTTCTCGTCATTGTCACGGTGGATCTCTCATTTATCGCAGCTTGTTTCTCTATCTGTGGCGTGCGATTTGTGGTGCAGGATCGATGATCTATGATGGGCTTGTTCTGTTTTTATCATTGTTTTCCATTTCTAGACACATACGGATTGATTGAAAGAGGGTTGAATGACTCCGCCATGGACGCTGTGAGATTGATGTTCTCTTCAATCTCTCCACCCTCGTCTTCTAACTGATTCTTTCTCTTCCATCTTCCTTTGTTTGATTTGCATTTTCCCCAATTTCAATTTCTGTTTCGACCCAGAAGAGGATTTTGATTCCATGGCCTCCTCCCTCGCCTCCACCGCGCCGTTCGGGTGCGTCCTGAGGGACCACAACCGCAGCGACCGCCGGAGAGACCACACCGACCTCAAACACCTCGTGAGGGACTGCATTTCCAACGAGAATTCCGAGAACTGGGTCGCCACCGGAACTGACAGGAGCGGCGGCGGAGGGAATCGCCACCGCCACAAGAAGACCCACAAGAGAGGCTCGCACGACTCTTCCTCGGGCTTGACCCACCGTCAGGCTCGGGTCCTCGACCTCTGGGCCGCCAAGCAGGCACGACAAATCGTGTCCACGATCGAGAAGGAGGCGGAGATCTTCTCGCCGTCGGTACCCACTTCCTGCGCCACCGCGCCGGCGTCGGAGACGGCGGCGTCGCCTCTCAGCATCGAGAGTTCGCCGCCGCCGGCGTCGGAGGGTTCCTTCAATCGCGGAGCGTCCTCGCTGGTCCAGATCTGGGAGGCGAGGCTCAGCCATCGTCAGCCACGCTGCCCCAATCCCAACCTCACCGTGTGCACCACCAGAACCGTCTCCGGCGGCTTTGAAACCCATTCCCCTCTCGAACCCTCCACCGCCTCCGACCTCAGCTCCTCCCCGGAGCTCGACTCCTTTGTGGACTCAGAGCCTGACAAGACAACAACAAAATCTCATCACGCTCAAGCGGATCAGAGACGACGAAAACAACCCACATTGGCTAAAGCCCAGAATTTGGATGAAGGTGACAAGGAGAGGGTGGTGAGGGTTGTAGACATCATAAGAAGGCTGACTGATCATGATCATGAACCATCACCGCGCGAGTCCTCGCCTTGCTCCAGTGTTGTGAGCTCGCCAAGACCCATTAGGGGGAGACAGGCCTTCACTGATATGCTTATGAACATGGAGCGCAAACGCCGAGCTGAACTCTCCACATTAGGTGACCGCCATGTTGTCTCCAGGTTCCCTCAGCGTGGTCGCATTCAGGTAGCTTCGATTTGATAAACTTCTTGATGTTTGAGAGTCTGAGTGCTGATTCATTTCTTTCTTGTATGTGCAGTCAATGCTAAAGCTTAGAGCCTTGCAGCGTAACAAGATAGGCCATGATCAATCACGCAGTTCATCGCCAGGGAAACGAATTCTTCCACCCTGTTCTTCGCCTACCATCAGGCATCTTAGGTACATTCTCCGAATATGCATTTGTATTCTAGTGTTGTGTTTGATGCAAGCTCATTTTAGCTGAGAACATTTGTGTTTGATGCAAGTTCATTTTGTATGCTTAGATGTTTGGTGATGAGTAAAACTTGCAAATCTATTAGAGTATCTGAGAACATTTTGCTCTGCTGCACTTCTGATATGTTATGATAAGTTTCACATGACAGAAGCAAGAACTATCCAGGAAAGTTTTTAATGAAGCATGTTTGTTTAATTATTTACCCAAAGAAGATTAACATTGATATGGAAGTTAGGGAGTGTCCAATATAGTATAAACATAGACTTGAAATGGACAATTAGCACACTTTTGTTTCTTGTTATGAACCTTAAACTTATTTCAGTTGTCTTTATGAAAATTGATCTTGAAAATCCAGCTTGGTTGTCACTATTGTTCTTTCAGGGAAAGATTTAATGCTGGCGTTGACAAGAAGACAACGCCAAGTGACAATGTCAATCAAAAAGGCTCTGGTAAAGCACATGTAAAGGACACACAAACCACAAGCAATTCTTCTTCCACCATTCAGACGAAGGAAGAAAGCCGGTGTCAAGAGGCTAATGCTTCTGAGCAGCCTAGCACATCCTCAGTACAACACTCAGTGTCACAAAGAATGGAAGATCTTCGTGAAGAGGCCTGTTTGCGCTTAGATGAGACGAGGCCAGGAACAAAAACGCATCCCAGCATCTCCAAATTGCAAGAGATTGTCGCATCCTCGGTGAAGCACTCAGTGTCGCAAAGAACAGAAGATCTTCCTGAAGAAACCAGGCTGCGTTTAGACGTAATAAGGCAAGCCAAAACAAAGACACAGCCTATCATCCCAAATGCACAAGAGACTGTTACATCCTCAGTACAGCACTCAATGTCACAAAGAGCAGAAGATCGTAATGAAGAAGCCACAGTCACATGGCAAGGAACAAGCTCAGAGCCTATCCAGCCCAATCTTCTAGAAACTGAAACCATTACATTGCCAGTACAGCACTCGGTGTTGCAAAGAACGGAAGATGTAGAGGCTAGCATTCCAGTCATACAAGAAATTTCAGACCCAAGTGCATCAGTTAACAATGATGGTTATGAGAGTGAAATGATGGAAGAACAAGAGTTATATGACCAGCAGCAAACAGGAGCTAATTTGGACTGGATTGATGATATCTCTCGCCCACGGAGTTATTGGGAAGACCGCAGGCAAGCATGGTACGAGGAGATGCTTAACAACAATTCAGAAAATGAGGATATCCGTCGACTCATTGAAAGGTATTCCATCATGTACGATGATTTCTTTTCACTATTCGGTTCTAGTTCATCATTACAAATATAGTGAAAATGTGTGAACTTACATAGCATGAATGGACGTAACTTAAATGAGTACTGTGTACTTATCACATAATTCAATAACTTCTCTCGTGCAACCTCTATGAACAGGTTCTACTTAAGTTACGTGAATGGCATTTTCTGTCCATGTCTGCAGGAAAACAGTTTCATCTTTTCTTGGTAGCGGCTTTCGGGAGAGAATGGACAGGTTGATGCAATCTCACTATGAAATACAATCAAATGAGGAAGACCTAGATGAGGATACAAGTCCACGTACAATGGAAAAAATAATGTTGTCTTACTTGCAAAAAAATGCACATCAAGAAAGCAGTGATGGAGGAGAAGAAACCCAAGAGCAGGAAATAGAAGAAGATGAGGAAGAAGAAGAGAACTTGGCATTGTCACTGCAGTCTAGTTCACCATCTATTCTGAGGGCGTGGAGTTATCAGGATAATGATTCTGATCAAGTTGCATCAACAGCATCTCACCTACCTTCACAATCTCCACCTTTCTATCAAGGAAGCCACCACCACTTCTCTCCTTCTAGAAATAGTTCTTCAATTGTGAGCTTTCCATTTCCATTTTTTGGATATCTTATAGGCTCAGTAAAAAGCCACCAATTATATAATCCAAGCTTAACTTGCAGGAAATGGAGTTGATATATGATCTGAGATCTCATATGGAGCAAATGCACCGTGAGATTTCCGAGCTAAGAAGCACAGTAAAGAGCTGTGTAGATATGCAGTTGAAACTTCAAAGCTCCATTAAACAGGAATTTTATTCAGGTAAGTCAGCATAACAACATTTGCGCATCCTCAGCTTATGGCTGCATATAAATATATAGCTTAATAGGTGGAAGAAGACACAAATGCAGTATATAAATATATAGCTGAATAGGTGGAATAAGGCACAAATTCCCTTTCACAACGAAAATCAAACAATCTTTGTTCCCATTGTTGTGTTTTTCGTACAATTCGGTGGTCTCATGAAGGCATTTCTCGGTTCTATTTCTTAGTGTTTTAATACCATTCAACTATTTATGTCATAATGAACTGTGAAACTACCGTTACAGCTCTGGAGGAAGGCAAGAGGTCAAGTGATAAGTCACAGAGGAAAGGCACATGTCGTGTTTGCAAAGAAAACAAAGTTGATTCACTTTTGTATAGGTAATTGCGTATTCATCAATTTGAACTTGTGCTCAAAGCTTCTCAAATACCATTTCTCATGTATTTTCAGATGTGGGCACATGTGCACCTGTTTTAAGTGTGCACAAGGGTTGCGACGCATCAGTGGCAAATGTCCGGTCTGTCAAGCTCCAATAGACGATGTTGTCCAGGCATTTGCAGATTCGTAGACTGTTGAGGAAAATGAAAACGAGTTCTTGCTCCAGTGGATCGCCTTTGTTTATGAACTAACTGGAAATGGGAATTGTTTCTGTGAAGGCTGGACTTGGCCATTCCTTTAACATAAGAGAGACATGGTTCTCCTTTGCACACACCATCTCAAAGTACATGGTTTTCAGGAGAGGAAATCCAAGCTAACAGGTTGTTTATATTTTTCTTCAACATTAACAAATAACAGCCTTCAAAAGGCTTCTCTCCTGGAAATATAGCTTTGTACATAGGCACTCACAATCTGGTTATAGATGAATGGACCAAATATGGTTCTTGCGTGCGTGTCAAGTTACTACACCATGGTGGTGTTTTAGGTTTTGGAACTGCCTGGCACTAAATGTTGCAGACAACAAAATGTTTTGAACTTGTTTGTACATCAAGTGGTGATGGATTTGTGATCATTCCGGTGTGAGATTTGATTGTCCAACTGGTCTAATATTTTTATTTTATTAATGGTGTCAGGTTGGACGAGACTGACCTGATATTCTCACTTATTGATATACTATATTATTTGAGAAAAACAAACAATTTTCTTGTACGTATGGGTTTGAGTACCTCCATTGACATGGTCAAAAACACAATACATAAAAATGAAGAAAAAGAAAAGAACACGAACACGAACAATCCATCCATAAGAAGAAGAAAAAGACAAACAAGTAATGGAATAAATTGCCTTCTTTTTTCTCAACAGGTCAACATAGCCAGCTCAATATATGCTATTTATTATATGACATTTTTGTAAGAAGATGTCATGATGTTTGTTAATGATAAAAAAGGTAAATCACCAAAAAAATTTATTTTCATGTAGGTCATCATTAATTTTACATAAGTCATCAAAAAAATTTGTATTCTCACGTGAATCACCACTTCTTAAATTTAATTTCTGTGATTATCAAAACATATTTTTTCTCATTTCATTAAAAAACTTATGAAACGACTAAAATACCGTTGCAATCAATAATTGAACCATTTCAATTTAATTATACTGCAATTGAACCGGTTCATTTGGTCTAACCAAAAAGGCTAAACCGGGTGATGGAGAGTGTCTCAGAAGGGTCCACCTTGCCGGAAAAGCTCCAAGCATCGATAAGAGCTCCAAGCACCGACAAGAGCTCTGTGGTTGGACATCAACGGCGATGGCTGTGGTGGTGAGCTTGTTTCCGACAACGTTCTCTATGGTGGACTCAATGGGAAACTCACCGGCACTGAGCTGTTCGTCTTTCTGATGCTAATGAGCAGCTGGTTGCATGAGTCAGCGTCAATTTGAGCTTCGCCGACTCCATCACCCGGGTTGGTTTTGGGTTAGACCAAATGAACTGGTTCAATCACAGTATAATTAAATTAAATTATTGATTGTGAGAGTATGTTGATTATTTCATAAGTTTTTTTTAATGAAGTGATATAAAAACATGTGTTGATAACTTTGGAAATTAAATTCAAAACGTGGTGATTTACGTGATAATACAAATTTTTTTAGTGACCTACATGGAATTGCCCCATAATAAAATGTGTTGTTTAATTTTTTTTTGTGCAAAATATGTAAAAAAAATTGTAAAATCATGAATTGCCACTGAAAATAAATTTTTTTACATAATATAATTATAAAAAATAACTTTTAACTAAAAAATAAATTATAAATTTTGATTATACACATTTCTCAAAATAACAAAATGAAAACAACTTTTAAAATGATGAAGTATAAAAGCAAGAAAAACAGAAGTCCATTAGCATTTCCATTAGCCATTTCCCACCATTTCCGATCCTTCCCCAAAATTAAGCTGTGTGTTTCTTGGAAACCCAGCAGCAATGGCGAAAGAGAAGAAGATGGTTGTTGGGTTGGTCTGGAACTGCGCCGTGGAGCTGAAGCTCCTCTTCACCGCTCTCCTCGTCCTCTGCACCTTAGCCACTCTCCTCCAGTTCCTCCCTCCCCATTTCCACTTCCACTCCTCCTGCCTCTCCCTCCGCCCCCTACTTCTCACCCCTCCCCCGCCGGAGCAGGACCGGTTTCTCGAAAATGGGGTCCTCAAACGGTCCTTCTATCCCTACGGCGCCGCCGCCTACACCTTCATCACCATGGGTGCTTACCGCGGCGGCCTCAACACCTTCGCCATTGTTGGTCTAGCTTCCAAGCCCCTCCACCTGTTCGCGAGCCCCTCCTATCACTGCCTCTGGGTCCACACCAACTCCACCTCCATAGCCGCCGTTGGCTACAAGATCCTCCCCGATTGGGGCTACGGCCGCGTCTACACCGTCGTCGTCGTCAATTGCACCTTCTCCGAGCCCATCAACGCCGACAACTCCGGTGGCCACCTCGTCCTCCTTGCCTCCTCCTCCGGCGGCGCCACCGACCGCATCGACGCCCTGACGGAGCTTCCCGGGGGTTTCGACCCGACCCTTTTCGCCTCCACCCCCAAATACGACTACCTCTACTGTGGGTCGCCGCTGTACGGGAGCTTGAGCCCCCAGAGGGTGAGGGAGTGGGTCGCGTTCCATGTGAGGCTGTTTGGGGAGAGGTCTCATTTCGTGATCTACGACGCTGGTGGGGTTCACGAGGAGGTGATGGAGGTGCTCAGGCCGTGGATGGAGCTTGGGTTTGTGACGTTGCAGGATGTCAGGGAGCAGGAGAGGTTTGATGGGTATTATCATAACCAGTTCTTGGTGGTCAATGATTGCTTGCACAGGTACAAGTTCATGGCAAGATGGATGTTCTTCTTTGATCTCGATGAGTACCTCTACATTCCCCCTCAGACCACCATCAAAACTGTGGTCCATTCGCTCTCGGATTATTCGCAGTTCACTATTAAGCAGATGCATATGAGCAGCAAGCTCTGCCTCTCTGAAGATGCTGGATCATCACACAGGTACAACGCGTGTTCTTGAGTTTTCGTATTCGTTTATGCTAATCGATAATATTAGAATCACAATGACATGTTCAGATTTAGTTATTGAGTTTAGAGAGAGATTATGGATTGCTAAATGAAAACCCAAATAGCTGGTTTTAGTGGGAAAAGTTTCCCGTGACATTGATGACAAGAACATGTTACCTAATTTGTTTTGCTTTGTGGAAAATTATGGTTTATGATCACTGATCATTTGATTGGTTGATTTGCCCAAAGGTCAAACTGCTACTGGTCTAGTGATATTTTGCATGAAGATTCAGTGCCTAGGTGTTTTGGCTTAGAAATTAGGCTCTGCCTTCAAATTCAAGCATCTTGGTTTTAGGTTCAACCCAAATGGATTGTGGTTGAATAGTATCTGTTCTCGTAGTCTTTAAGGAATAGTTGTTATTGAATCAAGATCGCAAGTTTCTCCTTTGAGCATATGGCGGAAAATTCGGGCAATTATGAATGTGTGGACATTTTCAACATAATGTGGTGTTTGCCAGTTGCGGGCATCATATTCATGTGTGATTGACCAGTTAAAACGTATAGATTTATTCTTACATGCTCAAATGTGTTATTTAATACATGGATACAGAGAGAAACCAAGTGGGGTTTGTTTGTTTTGAATATCTGCCCTTCTGTTGAACATTATATGGAAGCTTCAAATGTGTTCGAAAGTCGTTTTTTATTCATGATGTGGAACTTTATAGACTCGGCTAATAGTTTTTTGCCACTGGTCATAAGGTCTCATTACTTTACTTAGGAATCAGAACCCGCCTTTCATTTTCTAAAGTCATGTCCTACTGTTCAATAGAATGATGCCTGGAAATGATGTTGATTATCGTAATAAAAAATGTTTAGAAAAGTACAAGGTATGAACCAGTCCATATAAAATAAGATGAGGTGTTACCTATCTCTGGTATGAGTTTAAGAGTGATGTAGATGTCTTGAAAAGAAAAAAAATGGCCAAGAATTGGGTACATGTGTTTGGATTTGTCTTAAAATTCCTATATATGACTATGGAACTCGGTTTCATGGTAGTTGAGCTATAATATAGAAATTACATCTGTATGGTTGAACTTGAATGCGCTGTTGGATTTGGTTAGTGTTGGTGACGATGAAAGAATCAACTAGAAGAAAGCTATTGTTCAAATGAGTTATAAACTTATACAGTTGATTAATTGATTACAAAGAAACGAGTGGTTGTCGTGTCCTGAAATCTGCACCAGTTTGACATTTGGGCGCATCACCGTCATCATAACTATTAACGAGGATTGGTTGCAGGAAATGGGGTTTTGAGAAGCTGGTGTATAGAGACGTGAAGAGGGGGAGGAGGGACCGGAAATATGCAGTGCAGCCGCGGAATGTGTATGCAACGGGGGTGCACATGTCCCAGAACGTAGCAGGAAAGTCTACAGGGGCGTCCGAGCAGGTGATCAGCTACTTCCATTATCATGGAACCATAGCAGAGAGGAGAGAGCCGTGCAGGTCACTGCTCAACGCAACCAAGCTCACTGTCGACAAGGTCCCCTATGTTATGGACACCACAATGAGGGATGTTGCTGGCGATGTCAAGAGATTCGAACTCAAAATGATTGGCTCCAGGTTGCTCAACACCCGGCAGTAGTGATGGGATGGGATTCTCCTATATCTTGAGGTCTAAATCTGCATCTTTTTTTGTTGTTGTCTGTGTATGATAGTTATGTTTTGTGAATGTACAGATATAGTAGTGAAGGTGAGTTGGTATATGATAGTATTTTTTTGTGGAACAAAGAAATGAATAATCCAATACTAGTATCGTAAAAACATCTAGGCGCTAGTCGGGGATTAATCGAATAATAAATCGAATTAAATGATTAATCAGGGACTAGTCGGAGATTTTTACAACATTACAATCAATACTATCAAGATTAGTGTCGGTAGACATTCAATTCGATGACGATGTACCAGCTTTATTGTTGTTATCTCCGTTGACATATAGTTGGTCAAGAATTGTTACAACAACCAGTATGAGTGAGCATTTTATAATCAGAACCGACATGTTGAACTGGACACGATGAGTTTAACTCATGGTTTTTTGGGTTGGTTCTAGATTTATTAATGGAAACTCGGAGGATTCTGATTATGTTTTGGATCATCCACACAAAAAACCACAGGTACCTGCATAATTCAGAACCAGTCAAATAACAACTCCTCTGCCCATCTCATTCTTACATGATACTCAACAATAACTATTAATGTTTAATGTAATCAAATGTAGTTAGAATTGTAAAAAAGCAATGCAAGATTATTTTATTTAGTTTAAATGAAATTAGATACGTTGGCTTACTTTCATCAGTATGTAAAAATATGGCTAAGATGAGTACAATTTTAAAGGTAATATTTTCTGGTCGAATATAAGAGTTAGTAGAACTGGAACCCGGACGGGTTAGAACCTTTGCTTTCATATTCATCGATTTTGTTTCTTATATATTGAAAACCACACGATTATGAGCACCCGACTCATACTCGCTTCTAAGTTTTTAATAGTTGCTAGAATTCTCAAAATGATCGGGTCACAAGTAATAGGTGTTGCATATTCTTTACGGCTTCTTTATATTCATTGAATTCGTTTAAAAATAACATTTTTGGGACCATCATGGTTGATTAATCTGAATAGCTAAGGAAGTGGAAACAGTGGCCTGTTGTTTCTTGGTCAATGCTGGAGAGGGCCAAATTGAGATAGTGTTACTGTTCTGTGTAGAGAGTAATAGCAATAAAAACAAAGCAAGCAAAGGCAATAAAAACAAAGCAAGCAAAGAGATCTGGTGGGAGTGGAATTGAATGATAAGAGGATATTAAATTACACACAATTTTGTGTTGCGGGTCGCAACTCTCAACTCAACTAGAGAAAGGTGAACTTTAGTTAGGTTTGGTCATCATCAACCCAGTCTTGTTTTCATGTATGTCTACTCTACGACCCTTGACTTGTGAGATTTAGCTAATGAGGAAATATATTTATAATATTCGGTCTACAACAAATAACAATAAAGGGTTTATAAAATTAATATTTTAAGAAGGTCATCTCGTGCGAACCAACAGATTTTGTGCAAACTTGTAAAAACCGTGTTTTTATTATTATGTTATGTAATACTATCATTAAGTCATGTATCATCACTATTATGTCATGTAATTCCATAACCGTGTTTTTATTATTATGACATGTATTTCCATAATATAATTATGGTAGGCCAAAAAATAAAAAATAAAAAACTTGTTTTCTCCAATATCTCGAAACACCCCTTCCCTCGAGGGGTTCACTTTCTCTTCTATGTTATAGAAAAATATACGTCAACTCGTTACATTTGGGTGGTTCTCACAGGTTCTCACGCAACTCTTGGCTCTCACATGCATCACTACTTTAATAAATAATACTAGTTATAGTCACGAGTTCTTCACTTTTACGTACACACTTTTATAAAATATACTTGTTAAAATATAAAATTATAACGAGTTTTCCAATTATCAGCTTGATCTTTTAGTTGAGTTGATCCTCTAACATAATATTGGAGTCAATATTTCACACACACGTATTCAAATTTCAGGAATTGCAAAATATACTTCCACTTAACTCTCTGTTAACAAATGTCATACTCTCTTTTTATTGAACTCCTCTTGTAACCTTCTTTTTAAATGACTATTTAATTCTCAATGGGCTACTCAAATCTCTCATTCTACATAAAAGGGGGATTGTCTCAAATTTTTCTTCATAAGAGTCTTGTAACTTAGATTGTGTTCAAACTAGCTAGCTTATTTGTGAAGGCATCCTTAGAATATAAATCTAGAATTGACCTGACAATTACCAGTTTGAGCTTTTAGCTGAGTAGATCCTCTAATAGTTGCAAATAAATATCATTAAGTTTTTTACAATTACAACTAAGTACCTCTATGTTTGTCCACATCCACACATTTTCAGGGAATCTATCTTGCGAGGACATATACACATTTTCACAACATTGCACTACACGTTTAAAAGTTTGGACATTTTTTTAGTTTGTAACTGATATATCTCTTCTGTATATAGAGATGCATTCAAGTGAGAACCAATAGTTGCGTGAGAATCCGTGCAAACCAACCAAATATAACGAGGGCGTGTATTTTTCTATAACCTAGAGGAGAAAATGTTACCCGTCGATGGGAGTGGTGTCACGAGGGATTGGAAGAAAAAAAACTTTTTTTGGTCTTTTATAATAATGTTATGGAAATACATGTCATAATAATGGAAACAAAATTATGGAAATACATGACATAATAATGAAATTACATGAATTAATAATGGAAATACATGACATAATAATGGAAACACGGTTCTCAAAACTTCCTAGTTCACACGATATATATATTAATTCATGTGTGTGTGTGTATATATATATATATATATATATATATATATATATATATACGTGGATTAATATATATACATGGATTAATAATGGAAACACGGTTCTCACATGTTCGCACAAAACCTCTTAGTTCACACGAGATCAATACATACATGCATGCATGCATATATATACACACACACACACATGAATTAATAATGAAAATACATGATATAATAATGGAAACACGGTTCTCACAAAACTTCCTAGTTCACACACACACACACACATATATGGATTAATAATGGAAATAGATGACATAATAATGGAAACACGGTTCTCACATGTTCGCACAAAACCTCCTAGTTCACACGAGATCAATACATATATACATACATACACACACATATATATGGATTAATAATGGAAATAGATGACATAATAATGGAAACACGGTTCTCACATGTTCGCACAAAACCTCCTAGTTCACACGAGATCAATACATACATACATAGATTCATACATACATATATACATACATACATACATACATACATACATACATACATACATACATACACACACACACATACATACACACACAAATGCCCAACGCGTCTGAATCATAACCGTCTAATCCACTCAATCTCACCAACCCCAAACTGACAGAAATTATGTATGTATGTATGTATGTATGTACATGAATTAATAATGAAAATACATGACATAATAATGGAAACACGGTTCTCACAAAACTTCCTAGTTCACACGAGATCAATACATACATACATACATACATACATACATACATACATACATACATACATACATACATACATACATACATACATACATACATACACACACAAATGCCCAACGCATATGAATCACAACCGTCTAATCCACTCAATCTCACAAACCCCAAACTGACAGAAATCCTCACCTAACGCGCTCCGTGTAATTTTGGGAATTTCCCTTCAATTTTCGCGCTGATTGTCGTCCACTCATTTATATCTGGTGTAATGTTGCGATTCTAAGTATAATGTCGACTCATCCTAAACCAGATAAAATTTATTTGTGGCCAGAAACATAAACGGTTTTCACTATATTTATATTGGGTATAATGTCGCGATTATGAGTATAATGTCAACCCTTTTATTTTTCCAAAAGGTTGGTTTGCTCGAACCGCATGTGCTCTAGCAGAGCCTAAAGCCTGACCCGAGCCGTGCCGTGCCGAGCCGGCCGGACAGACGAGAGTGCTGCGCGTGTGGGTTTGGCCGTAGCCGCAGGTTACCCCTAAAAGGTCCACACACAACTAATAGAGGAAGGGAGACAAACCAATATAAACAACAAAAAAGTTTCACATCTAAGCAATGTGGGATTCCAAGTGTGAGAGAAACCAAACTTGCGAGTGTATAGTCTAAATCAGTGTTCCAAAAAACGTCCTAGGCGCTTTCAAGAGCTTATGCGCTGCATTTTTCACTGATTGGGCTGCTCCGAACGGCGACGACGTTCTGACCGATTAGGCGGGCTGAACGGACTGAACGGGCTGAGCAGGCTGAATAGGCTGAACGGGCTGGCGAGATGGGCTGGGCGGCCCAATTACAAGAAAATAAAAAATAAGAAAATATCAGAAACTCTCTGTTTCTTACTTCTCAAACCTAAAGTAAAAGGAAAAGCAATCATCTCTTTCCTTCCGCCATCGTCGGACTATCTTGCCCCATCGTCTGTCGTCGACCGCCGCCGATCGTTATCACCGTCGACCGCCGCTGTCCGCCATCGCCGTCGACCACCGTATGTTTCGCTTCAGACTGCTTATTTGTGTTTATTTTTCTTTCTGAAATATGTTTGACGAGTTCTAAATTTTATGGTTAAGAGTTAAGACTTAATATTCTTATATTCATATGGAACCTCGACCTTTAGACTGCAATTTTGTTATTTTTTTATTTTGTCATTTCGCTCTTAAATGTATGAAACAGAAAACTTCAATGTGTTACTCAAGTTCTGTTTATACTAAAACTTAAGAGCCACATTGCACAATGAGTCATGTTGGATTCTTTAAAAAATTCTCAAATTTTAACTATTAAAATTTTGTCATGTTGCTCTTAAACAGAGTAAGTACTAATAATATTGTATTATTATTACATGGCCTTCAACATGACAACATTTATTCTGTATTATTGTATTAATGGCCTTCAATGTGTTGTACTTATATAGTATGGATTTATACTTATATTTTGTCATTTTGCTCTTAAATTTGTGAAACAGAATGCTTCAATGTGCTATTCTTAATACTTATTCTCAATGTTGCAGTGAGAATATCTTATTTTGTTATGTTGCTCTTAATTTTTTGCTCTTAAGTCATGTTAAATTTAATTTTTAATGCACATATGGCATAAACTATGTCATCATCTGCATCTAATACATCTGGAGAGTTGAATAGCGAGTATAATTTAGCACTTAAGGTTAAATCTAACGATGTAGGTTGGGAGTATGCACTGAGAGCTGCTCCACCAAATACAGATAAATTGAAGTGTTTGAGGTGGGGCCACTTAATTTCTGGTGGAATACATCGAGTCAAAAAACATATTGCACCATCAAGGGGGATGTCCAACCATGTGAACAAAGTAGTCTTGAGGATAAAGCCAAGTGCTTGAAAGCTATTGAGGGTGTGCAGAATAAGAGGAAACAAAAATTGATATTGGAAAAAATAAAGTGAGAGACAAAGTTAATATTGAGCATGAGGAAATTGAAATGGAAGAGGATGGAAACGAGACAATGAAGAAACCAAAAAAAGTTGGACCCATAGACCGTTATGCATCCACGATTGACCCAAACAAGACGATTCTCGTAAACAAAAATGTTGACAACACGGTCTATAACATGAGAACTCATAGAGTCGATGAGTTTTTGGCTAGATGGTTTTACGAAGCAGGTGTTCCTTTTAATGTCATTTAGAGGGATAATTTCAAACAATTTGTACAAGCCGTTGGACAATTTGGTCAGGGTTACAGACCGGCAAGTCAATACAAGATAAGTGGGCCTTTGTTGAAAGATGAGGGTCAAAGAACTAAAAAGCTAATGGCGAAAGAAGAAGATGAGTGGAAAAAGGTAGGTTGTTCGATTATGACCGACGCATGGAGTGATCGGAAAAGAAGAAGTATAATGAATTTGTGCGTGAATTGTCCGGAGGGGACCACTTTTCTTTCTTCTAAGGAAGCGTCAAGTGATTCACACACAGGTAAATTCATATATGATTATGTGCAAAAGCGCATTGAAGATGTCAGATCACAAAATGTTGTTCAAGTTGTAATCGATAATGCGTCTAATAATATGGCGGCGAGATATTTGCTAAAGTTGAGTAGGCTATCTATATTTTTGAGTTGTTGTGCAAGTCACACTATAAACCTCATGTTCCAAGAAATTGGCAACCAACCTAGATTCAAGACTCATATTGACAACGCAAAGACCTTGACCCTCTACCTTTATGTTCACCACAAGACTACACTTAATGAGAAAGTTCACACGCAAAAGAGACATAGTGAGGCTCGCCGTGACTCGATTTGCAATCTTTTTCTTGACTCTAAACAGTTTGATGGAGAAGAAAACGACTTTGAAAACGATGATCGCTAGTGAAGATTGGAGTGAAAGTAAATATGGGATGAGTGCAAAAGGGATGGCGGCGACAAATATTGTTACTTCTCATTCTTTTTGGAATGGTGTAAATCTTTGTTTGAAGGTATTTGGCCCTTTATTTAAATTCTTCGCCTTGTTGAAGGGGATCAAAGGCCATCAATGGGTTTTGTTTATGATGAGTTGTTGAAAGCTAGGGAGGAAATTAAAAAAGTTTCAAAAATCTCGAAAATCACTATGGTCCTATTCTTGAGGTTGTTGATAGAAAAGGTCGTGGACGACTTGATAGTCAATTGCATTTAGCGGGTTATCTTTTGAACCTCTATTACACATATGAAGATCCCGCTATTGCAAATAATATAATAGTCATGACCGGGTTCATGGAATGTGTGGAGAAATTGTATGGTGATGATCTTGACCTCCAAAATACTTTGATGAATGAAGAATTGCAAAAATATTTGAACAAGGAGGGTATGTTTGGTAAACTTCTTACTTTGAAGGGATGTTCTAAAGATAAAACAAATTTCAATCCGGGTAAGGAACTTTATTGTAATTACTACAACTTATTTGTTTTATTTCATTTGCAAATATTTGACAAGTACTAATATCATTGGTTTAATGTATTTTGTAGTTGGTTGGAGGAACGTATACAGAAATCAAGTTCCAAATTTACAAAGATTTGCTAGGAAAATACTTAGTTTGACAACTAGCTCGTCCGGTTGTGAAAATGGCTTGGAGTACTTTTGAAAGGGTAAGTATTAATTTACATTTTTTTATTATCAATTTACATTCATTAGTTTAAATTTTTTTATAATTAATATTAAATTATTAATTTACTTTTTTTTATGAACTTAGATTCATATAAAGAAAAGAAATAGACTTGATATCGAGAAGTTGAACAATTTAGCCTATGTCCAATTCAATGCAAAGCTTTTGAATAAGAGGACAAGGCTATTACGAGGACAACTAGACGTTCTTCCTTCCGATGAAGCCGATAATGCACAAGATTGGATCGTCGATGGTGGAGATGAGACTATCTTGTCCGACGAACAAATTCGACAACTTGAAGAAGATTTTGTTTCGGATGATGAAGAAGAAAGTCCAAATTATAAATTTGGGAAAGAGGAACAAAATGATCAAGTGGTTGAAAATTATGGAGAATAAGCACTCTTAGATGATTACTAGACACTTTTGATATCTAAGATCATGGGGTTGATAAATTTTGTGATTGTTGAAACTTGAAATTGTGGTTGTTGAATTTTGAGATTGTTGACACTTTTAAGTTTAGCGACTATATGGTTGATAAATTTTGTGGTTGTTGAATTTGAAAGTTAGTTGTTAAATTTTGATTGTTTACCTTGTTAAAATTTGAGTTTGTTTGAAATTTTGAGCTTGCCCATTATTAAGGGGTTATTACAGATCAGTACACTCGTTGAAATTCATTCAAGCATTAGTCAACTAACTTTTAAATTTTTTTTCTCGGTACCCCAAGTTTAAAAAGTTAACAGTTCACTCCATTTTGTGTCTGAAACTGTTAAAAAATATTTGAATACCCAAAATGCCCCTAGAGCGTAATTATTTATAATCTTATACAATTATTTGGATAATTGTGAAATGACATATTTGCCCTCACTTGAATAATAAACTAACTTGATAGTTGAAGGATATATTGTTCATTTTATATCAACACAATTTGAAAATAAAAACAATTAAAACTAAATGTGAAATGACACTTTTAGCCCTCCTTCCTCAAACTCCCTACCACTCACCTCTGACCTTCTCTTTTACGTTACCCCAACCTCCCTCCCACACCTCTTCTATCCACACTTGACCAAAATCCATTTCCTCAAAATCATAATTTTTATCACAAACAAATCAAATTTATTTCCTAGTTGTAACATTTTGTAGGTTTCGTGAAGAGAGGGTTTGAGTTTTAGGCATGCCTTTGGTGGGGTTTCAGGTTAAGGACCAGCACAGGGTGCTGCTCGGCAGCGACGACAGTCCGCGGTTGAACCCGGCGATTCTAGTGGGCTGGCGGGTGGGGAAGATGGAGCATATCCAGAGCTTTGGCGGGACGAGAAATTCAGGAAATGTGAATACAGGAGAGCTCAGGGCGAGGGGATTTGTGGAGCTCTGTGTTCGTCCTCTCCAAGATCACCAACGTCTGTTACCTTCACCAGAAGGACGGTACCGGACTCGACCAGCGTAGACGATCCAGCTCCGGCGCAGATCTTGATCGATAACATCCTGGAGCAAAAGAAGGGGAGCCTGACGGACTGGGTCTAGTCGATTGATTAGCTTCCTCGGAGGCTCTAGGTCTGGTTGACAATGGGATCTCCTCCGTTCTCGACAACGACGGAGCAGATCCGGTCGTCTAAAACATAATCGGCAGCTTTGGTTCTGATCGATCCAGTTTATTTGAATAAAAAATCAATTATGTACAAAATTATAAGTTCAAATCATGTATCAAATGTTGAGTTAATTTGTTGGAGATGCAAAAAGTTGTGAGATATTCAATTGAGTTTGGTTGAGTTGCAGAGAAAGGGACAGAGTGGGAGAGGTTTGTAAGAGATGGGGAAGATTGGTTGAAGGGAGAGAGTAGGATTGAAATTTTTTTATTCTTAAAGGTTTTATTATTTTTTAATAGTTATGAAAAGACAAATATATCCTTATTTATTAGATAAAATTGTTATTTATTTTAGGGTATAATAGTCATTTCGTATCTATTAAACAATTGCATTATTAAAGAGTTATGTAATGAGGGCGTTTTGGACTTTTTATAAACACTTCCGTTAGATTTAATAGAATTTGTACTTAAGTGTTAACCTTTTAAACTTGGGGGTACTGAGAAAAAAGTTTTGAAAGTTGGGTGACTAATCCTAGAATGAGGTCTCGACAAGTGTACTGATCTGTAATTACTCATATTATTAATTGTGTGATTGTTTATTTTTTATATAGTATAAATTTATTTTTATATAGTATAAATTTATTTTTATATTAAAAATAAATAAATAAAGGGGAAATTGCAGGTCACTACCTTGTACTATGTAACTTTTGCATGTCACTACCCAATACTTTTTTTAGTTGCATGTCACCACTATGATGTTTCATTTAGTTGTACCATCCATCATAGAGTTAAGTTTGATGTAAAAAGTCCAAAAAAACTCCTATATTAAAAAATTAAAAAAATATATTTATCTTTTGAAATTTTTTTTAAAATTTTTTTATCAAATAAATAATAAAATAGTGATTTTAAAATTATTTTTTAAAAAACAAACGGTTTTTTCAAAAAAAATATTAAAAATAAAAAACCACTTTTAACAACGTTTTTTTATTTTTAATATTTATTTCTAAAACTATTGTTTTTCTCTAAAAATATTCAAATTAGTTTTTTATTATTTATTCCATAACAAATTAAAAAAAAATAAGTTAAGCAGATTAATATTTTTTCATTTTTTAAATATAAGGGTATTTTAGTCATTTAATAAAATTTGAAACTAAAATATTTAAATGACTAAAATACCCTTGTATTTAAAAAATGAAAAAATATCATTTCTTTAACTTATTTTTTAAAAAAAATTATGAAGTAAATAATAATAATAAAATGATTTGAATATTATTTTTAAAAAAATATATATTTAAAAAATATTAAAAATAAAAAACGTTGTTAAAAGCTATTTTTTATTTTTAGTATTTTTTTTTTGAAAAATCCAGTTTTTTTAAAAAAAAATAATTTGAAATCAGTGTTTTACTATTTATCTGATAAAAAAAATTTCAAAAAAAATTCAAATGATTTTTTTAAAAATTTTGAATTTTTTTAATATTGGGCTATTTTGGACTTTTTTACATCAAACTTAACTCTGTGATGGACGGTGCAATTAAATGAAACCTTACAATAGTGACATGCAACTAAAAGAAGTAGAGGGCAGTGACATGCAAAAGTTGGATAGTACATAGTCGTGACCTGCAATTTCCCCATAAATAAATAAATACCAATCCGATTAATCCCCGCCTAATCCGATTAATCTTCGATTAATCATTTCGGGGTGTTGTCCGCCCGATTAATGCCTAGTGTTTTTAAGAACCTTAGTCTAAATTTGTGAGTGTATAGTCTAGACGTGTGAGTGCCTAGTCTATGAGTATATAGTCAAACTTATGATTGTAATGTTCAAACTTGTGAGTGTATAGTCTAAAATTGTATGTATATAGTATATACTTGTGAGTGTATAGTCTACACTTATGAGTGTATAGTCTAAACTTGTGAGTGTATTGTCTACTCTTCATACACCCACACGTCTAGACTATACACTCACAAGTATAGACTATGTATCTACAAGTTTAGACTATACACTCACAAGTTTGAACATTACAATCACTAGTTTACACAATACAATCATAAGTTTGACTATACACTCACAAGTTTAGACTATACTTGTGAGTGTATAGTCTAGACTTTGAATATTTCTTGATCCATCACTTCAGTCCTTTTTTCTCTTCTTTATCATTTTTAGTTCTATAAACATCATCATGATAGATAGGTTTGAATATTTCTTGATCCATCACTTCAGTTCTTTTTTCTCTACTTTATTGTCTAAACTTGTGATTATAATGTTCAAACTTGTGAGTGTATTGTCTAACTTGTAGATATATAGTCTATACTTGTGAGTGTATAATCAATACTTGTGAGTGTATAGTCTAGACTTGTGCGTGTATAACCTAGACTTATGCGTGTATGAAGAGTAGACTATACACTCACAAGTTTAGACTATACACTCACAAGTTTGTGACCAGAAACATAAACGACTTTCACTATATATATTTTGGGTGTAATGTCGCGATTCTGAGTATAATGTCGACCCTTATATTTTTTCAAAATGTTGGGTCAATATTATACTCAGAATCGCGACATTACACCAAATATAAATATAGTTAATTTTAGAAAATACAATCACAAATTTGAACATTACACTCACGAGTTTAGTTTCTCTCAAACTTGGAATCCCACATCATTTAGATGTGAAACTTTTTTTTATTGTTTATATTGGTTTGTCTCCTTTCCTATATCAGTTGTGTGTGGCCCTTTAGGGTAACCTGCGGCTACGGCCAAACCCACACACGCGCCGCCGTCCAGCCGGCACGACACGGGCCGGGCTCTGGTGCGAGCAAACCAACCTTTTGGACAAACAAAAGGGTCGACATTATACTCAGAATCGCACCATTACACCCAATATAAATATAGTGAAAGTTGTTTGTGTTTCTGGCCACAAATATATTTAATTTGGTTTAGGTTGGGTCAACATTATATTCAGAATCGGCCACATTGCACTCAATATAAATATAACAAAACGAATGAACAAAAATTAACACGAAAAATTGGGGGGAAATTCCCAAAATATCCACACGGAACCGCACGAAAATTTAACGTCTACATGTTTCCACGTGTCAAGCATCTGAACACCGCGTGAAAAATGGTTGGCTGGATCATTGTTTCAGACTGGTTCGGACATTTTTAGGATTTGCAGTCGAATGTATATATATATAAAAGGGTTCGGCTGAGAACCAAATGTATAGTGAGAACATGAGAACACTTGACATTCACTTATTTACATTAAACATTCACTTATTCTCGTTGGACATTTACTTATTTCTCGTTGGACATTCATTTTCCCTTAATTTCATTGGACATTCACTTATTTTCAATGACCATAAGTTGGTTCTCACTTTATCAGGTTCTCACTTATTCTCACCTGCTCCATCCTCTCTCTCTCTCTCTCTCTATATATATATATCAATTTTGAAACCCCATTCAAAATCCACTATGAAATTCCTCATAAAAATGAGACAATAGATGATCATGAATTGGATAATATATTGGATTTTTCATATATAAAAATGAATTTAAATATATACATATATATATATATATATATATATATATATATATATATATATTTATATATAATAGGTATCAAATACAAATCAGAGGAAAATGTCCAAACGTTCAAACTTTATAACATGCAGTGCAATGTTGTATAACTATGTAGAACATGTAGTGCAATGTTGTATGACATGTTGGACCTGTGCAAATTTGAAGTAGTGTATAACATGTAGTGCAACGTTGTATAACTGCCACGTGTCGCAGTTTAAGATAACGCACGTTTCTGATCTGACGGTTATACATTGGTTTGGACGTTTGGACATTTTGGGTGAGTTTGTATTGGAGTGCATCCCTATATATATATAGCATAATCGGGTACAAATGCTATATTCGTGTACAGATATAAGAATAATTGTCAGCCATTAGATGAAAAAATAAACAGGTGCGGACTCATTCAATGACATTAATTATAATTATTTATGAATTAGATTTTATTTTCGTCTTTTAACACTAATGAGAGGGTAAATCCGTATTTTTATACAATTTTTTTAAACATATCATTTAATTTGTATTTAACACAAATAAACTAATCATTTATCATTTGAAATCTTTCCATCTACGATTATGAAATACTTGCATATTTTTATTTTTCGACGTTACTTTGTGCAATATTTTCATGTTTAATTGACAGTGTCATATTGCTTCATTCTTCCATAAACAATATGTTTGTCTAATTGTTCCATTAACAATTGCATATGATTCCAATATTCCATAAACATTATTCGTGATCTCATTGTTCCAATTGCAGTACCAAGTTATTCATTGTTTCATAAGATTGATTATTATTTCCATTGTTCCATGTGAATTGTGATATGGTTCCAATATGCAATATACATGTTTTTTATTTCCATTATTTCATTTGAATAACATGCATTGATTTAGGTAATTATGAATGAATGGAGTCATGGAAATGAAATCATGGAGAATAGAACAACGAAATTTGGGGAATGAGACAATTGAAATTGTGTAATTGAATGCATGAAATATTAAACACCTCATTGAATCTATAATAGGACATACAATATGGGGAATGTCATAATGGAATCACGGAAAACTAAAGACATGGAATAATAATAATGGAATCAACGATCTATGGAATAAGTGTCTTCTGCATAATTGAATTGTTGACGAAATGAAATTATGGACAAAATGAAAACATGGAATATTACATCTCAAAAACAACTTGAGCAGCTGCAGCAGCACCTTTACCGACGGCGGGAGCGACGGCAACAACTGCACTGCCACCACCAACATTCATGACGAGATCGTCAACGCTCCTCTTCTTGGCGAGCTTGGCGAAGACGATCAGCCAGTAGGATTCAGCGGAGATGTTGGCCACCATCACCAAGGTAGCAATATTCTCTGGCTAAACACATATCGTTGCACGTTCATCAACAAAACAAAGGATTGAGAAGTAAATTGAAGAAGATTGAGATACTTGATACCGTCGTCGTGGAGGATCAAGGTGGAGATGAGCGGTGGGTTCGATAATGCGAGGTTATGAGCAGGGAGTTCGACTCGGGGTCGGCACCGAATTTGCCAGCGACAAATATAGGGCATGGAGGCACAAAGGTGCGGAGGCGATGTTGTGGGATCGTTGATTGCAAAATGGGAACGTTATAGATGGTAATAATGGTGTAGGGTTTCTTGTGTCATTTTTACCCATATACCCTTGTGGGTATTAATTGATTTATTTCATTATAAATTAAGTAATTAATGTGAAACATATATTTAATACTACTTAATGGATTGTATCTATTCTTATATTTGTATCTAAAGATGCATTTGTAATGGAGTGCATCCATATATATATATATATGGATGCACTCCAGTACAAACTGGTAAAACGTCTAAACCATCAAAACTTCTACAGGCGTTGGATCGCTGAAGATCTGCGTGTGCGTTATCCTAGCGTGCGACACGTGATAGCGAAGTTCTACCGCGGTGATTTTCAAGTTCTACCGAGTCCATGACCATCTACCATTTCACAATAACATTTTACTGGTTTGTACTATTTGTATATATACCCAGATTTGTATTTGATTTCACCTCTATGTATACAATAATAAACATTACCTTATATAAATGTTTACATATACACATTATATTTCGAATATAACTATGCATATGTATAAAATATTTGCTCATAACTAAATTGAGTTTCCCAAACCCAATCGATTTCAACTATGTTCTTGTGTGTGGCCTTGTAGGTTCATATAACGTTGCAATGAAATGAAAATAACAATTTCTCCCATAAATCATAAGTGGTCTATAGCAAGACATGTGACAACCCAAATTTTTATAAAAATTGATAATCTGATTTAACCTTGTATCATAAATATGTTTATCACTTTTGTCACTCGATATCAGGTTAAACATAAGACATAGAAACGTAATAATTATTATATTAAATATCTAGTTTCTTGATCCCAAGTCGACTGATAACATAACTTTTATCGATTAATTAGCATGGTCATGCATTTCTCCAGTCTTACTTATCATGGAGTCTGAATATATCTTACTCATACATTCAATACACTACATATTTTCTACATATAGCACGACTTTCACTCATCTTTCATTTTGTATTTCGATCATTATTTTGAACGCCATGTCTTTGCTTCTAAGCAGTGTCACCTATATAAATCATGAGTAATCATCAATTAATAGGAAGAAATACCCATTATCTGCTAGCGTCTCTGGTGTTATAGGACCACACAAGTATAAGTGGATTAGTTCAATATTTTCCATGACTCGATACTATAAGATTGTAGGAAAACCTTTCTCTTCTGTTTCCCTACCAGACACGCCTCGCACATTTTCTCTCAATGTGCAATTTCTGACAAACCCCTTGGTATTGCGTGTTTTAACATGGTCTGTAGTGTGTGAAAATTTACATGCCTATATCTCGAGTACAAAAGCCATTTTTCTTCTGCTTCCTTGTCAATAAGCACACTGGAGGTACACAATTCAGCTTGAGCATACAATATGTTCTTGCTCTTCCTAATTTTAGTTGTCAATCTTTGACTACAATAAAAAAATATTTAGTCAGCCATTCTCGAGAGTAATTTTACTACTAGATTCATCTAATTTCCCTAAACTAACAATGTTGATTGTTAGTTTTGGGATAAAATACACACCTGACAACATCTTGTGCTTCTGATTAGCTTCTTCTAACATAATTGTGCCTCATCCTTTGATTTCGACCACTGAGCCATCACCGAATTGGACGATCCCTTCACACATCTTTCAAGTATGAAGAAAACCTCTTCATTTCCGGTAATGTGATTGCTTCCACCAGTGTCGAGGTATCAGTTTTCACTTTTCATCTTCTTGTTAGAGTTGGATACCTGGAATGACGTGGCACGCTACACCTCTATCCAAATCCTTACTGATGTTGATATCTGAATACTGAGCAAACTAAAGAAAAAGAAGAAGCTGAGTGCAGGAACCGCGCCGTGGTATGGAGGCCAGTGACTTGAAAGCAATTATCTCGGGAAGACCGTGGTGGCGATCGAATCTGGTTGCCTCCGAGGTTAACACGGTTGTCCCTCAGCTGTGAGCCCACTCGCACAGCTGAGTCTGGAACAGTGTAGACTTTGTCCTGAAATAGAGAAGCTTGCAAAGGAATTTACGACGATTGGACGAACAACAGTCTGTAAGGACGTCAGATCGCACAATCGGAGAAGCCCGAAGCAAGTAGAGTAGAGGAAAATTTTTGGAATTATTTTTTTTAGGAGAGAGAAAAATAGTAGCAATATAGGTTGTGTGTGTCTGAAATGAGGTGACACCTTATGTATTTATAGAAATATCTAAAGGAAATCATTTAAGCACACAATAATGACGACCCACCAATGATGTAATAAAATTTTGAAACTGACGTAGTTAATTCATGAATTAAAACGATTTGAATTCAAATATTAAAATAAAAACGAATTTGATAATAAATCATTTAAAAACAAAGTCTTGTTTTGCCCGCACCGCAGTGCTCTACCAAAGCCGAGCCGGACCAGACCAGACCGGACCCATGCCCGTGCCCAATCCCGAGCCCGAGTCCAAACTGAACTGACGGCGGCGGTGGCGTGCGTATGGGTTTGGCCCAAGCCTCAGGTTACCCCTATAAGGCCCACAGAAACAATAGAGGAGACCAAAACAATTTAAACCCAAAAAACCTTTTCAATTCTTTGAATGTGAGATTCCAACAAAAGGAGGCTTTTAACCAAAAAACCCGAAAAATCCCCCACAAAAAGCCTTACAAATAAAGGGTTTAAAAAGAGAGAAGTTCATGGACAAAGGAAGATGTGATACTTAAGTGTCAATGTCTTTCGACTTGAATTGACACATAGTGAAGTGAGGCAACAACGTACTTGTGAAAAACGAGTAAATTGCTTCTTGAACTTGTTTTCACTTTCCGGTGAGACCCCCACAACACATATCTTATTTTCTAATCTTACAAATTCCGCGATACCTGATCTACGCTTTTAAGGTCATGCGTACCCCTCGGTCTCGCGAGTGCATTTTGGAAAACCTTTTCGTGTCTTCCACTGATGGCGGCCAAACCATCACACTCGCATAGGTAGCTCGTCAGGTGCGTCTCACCAGCACTGACTAATGAGCTATTAAGGACAGAGAGTCCAACCTGTCAGCTACAGACGAATCTCATCAAGTGCGTCTCAATGGCACCACCAAGAACTGGTTTTGAGTCATCAGCATCGACAATCCATCTAGTGCGTCTCAATAGCACCACCAAAAACTGGTCATGGAATGGTTGTCTTGAAAATCCATAAGTGCGTCTCTATACCACCACCAAAGACTGGTTATGGATTATCAAATTCCAGATCCATCAAGTATGTCTCAATAGCACCACCAAAAACTGGTTATGGAATCTACAGCACGACTTTGCGCCATAAGAATGGACAAAGTAGTGCATCGAGAGTTACATGGTTTCGTTTGACCGCTCGTGGGTATCCACATACTTTCACAATAAGGGCTTAAGTCTCATTCCCCTCGAACTCTCAAGGACAACTCTCCTTGGTAATCTCTTTGTGAAAGGGTCAGCAAGATTTCTTTCGGATCTCACATAATCCAAAGAAATTAATCCATCTCTCAGGAGCTGTCGAATCACACCGTGCCTTAGGCGAACATGTCTTTTCTTTCCATTGTAGACATTGTTCTTCGTCACGCATATGGTTGACTGAGAATTACAATGTAGTGACACCGAAATTGTCTGTCGTTCCCAGATGGGCACGTCGGCCAACAGGTTTCTCAGCCAGTCTGCTTCTTGCCCTGCCAACTCGAGGGCAATCAGCTCAGATTCCATAGTGGAGCTAGCAATGCACGATTTTTTGGAGGATTTCCAAGAGATAGCGCCTCCACCCAATGTAAAGACATAGCCGTTTGTAGAAGTTACCTCATCTTTACTTGAAACCCAATTTGCATCATAGAATCCTTCTAAAACAGTAGGAAACTTACAGTAACGCAATGACCAGTCAATGTTACATTTTAAGTACTTGAGTAAACGATGAAGGGCTTCCCAATGTTCTTTACTAGGGCTGTGAGTGTAACGAATCAACCTGCTCACCGCATAGGCAATGTCGAGTCGTGTACAATTCATGAGGAACATCACACTTCCTATGATCTTGGCGTACTAGACTTGTGACACATTATCTCCCAAGTTCTTCGTCAAATGTATGTAAGCATCATAGGGAGTCCTAACAGGTGTGACATCAAAAGAGTTGAATTTTCTTAACACCTTTTCAACATAGTGAGATTGACTTAGAGAGATGCCAACTTTGTCCCTTAAAACCTTCACTCTTAAGATGACATCTACCTCCCCTAAGTCTTTCATCTCAAAGTTTGATGATAGAAACTCCTTGGTTTTGTTTATAACAAGAAGATTACTGCTAAGGATTAACATATCATCGACGCAAAGACATATGATCACACAATCTGATCCAACCATCTTTGTGTAAACACACGAATAAGAGTTGTTGACAATATATCTGTTACTCACCAAAGTGTTGTGGAATTTCTACTACCATTACTTTGGTGCTTGTTTCAGTCCATAGAGTGACTTCCTTAACTTACAGACTTTTTCCTCTTGACCTTTTATCACAAACCCCTCAGGTTGTGACATATATATCTCCTCATGAAGATCTCCATTCAAGAAAGCGATTTTGACATCCATTTGATGTATAACCACCTCATAGATGGCAGCTAGAGCGATTAGAGATCTAATCGTAGCTATCTTGGTCACAGGGGAATAGGTGTCGAAGTAGTCAATGCCTTTTCTCTGAGTGAATCCTCTGACTACTAGTCTTGCCTTGAACCTTTCAATTGTGCCATCTGGCCTCAGTTTCTTCTTGAATATCCATTTACTACTAATGAGTTTACACCCCTTAGGTAAGTCGGATAGCTCCCACGTCTGATTTGACACAATAGAGTCCAGTTCATTATCGACAGCTTCCTTCCGAAAACCAGCATCAACGGATCTCATCACTTCTCCGTAGGTTTTATGATCATCATCTGTCAGATAGGTAGATACTAGTTTTTCACAAACGAAATCCACTTCCACGATCTCAACTAGAAATGAAGTGACAAAGTCATCTCCAAAGTTCTTCTCGATTCTAGGTCTCTTGATTCTTCTTGGTTCATCACCATGATCCTCTGAAGTTGAGGAAATGACCTATGTGTTGAGCTCTTCAGCCACAATGGGGACATCCACATATACTGAAGAAGACGAAGAGGCAGTAGCATTCTTCTTTAGTGGAAACACATGCTCAAAAAACTCGACGTCCCTTGCCTTAGATATGGAAAGATCATGTAATGACATGATTTTGTAGGCAGTGCTATTTTGGGCATACCCGATGAAAACACATTCATAGGTCTTGGGACCAATGTTGGTTCTCTTCGGAAAAGGTAGACCAAATTTAGCTAAACACCCCCACACCTTCAAGAAACTCAATTTGGGGGCGTAACCCTTCCATAACTCGTACGGGGTCTTGTCAAGATTCTTATGAGGAACCCTGTTAAGAATATGATAAGCTGAGAGAAAAACTTCCCCCCACGTCTCACCAGGAAGGCCAGAACTTAGAAGCATTACATTCATCGTGTTCTTCAAAGTTCTGTTATTGCGTTTAGCTACTCCGTTCTGTTGAGGGAAGTATGGTGCACTTAACTCGTGAATAATTCTGTTCTTCTCACAGAATTCGACCAGAAAGTTTGAGTCATATTCTCCACCTCGATCAGATCTAACTCTCTTGATCTTACGATCAATTTGGTTTTCCACTTCATTCTTATATTTGATGAATATCTCTTCAGCCTCATCTTTTGTTCGAAGTAAGTACACTCGGGTAAACCGCGAACAATCATCAATAAATGTCACGTAGTAATGTTTACCACCTTTGCTCCTAGTATTCTTAAAATCAGCTAAGTCGAAGTGAATTAAGCCTAGGAGATTTTAGTGCCTTTGAGTTACTGGTTTATAGGGTTTTATTGTAAACTTTGCTTCGACACAAGACTGACATTTGGATAATGGTGAGGAAGTGAAGTTAGGTATTATAGATAAGCTTCTAGCCTTTTAATAAAACTTTCATTTACATGACCCGACCTACCATGCCAAAGATTTATTGACTGAGAGATGTAAGCAGAAGTTGAAGCTTTATTGTTAATAATTGAATCAACATTGATTACAAATAGTCCATTGCTAAAATATCATTTCCCCACAAAATTATCCTTGAAGCTAAATATAACAGTATCAGCTTCAATCACAGTCTTCAGTCCAGCTTTGTTGAGAAGAGGACCCAAGATGAGGTTGCGACGAAGAGATGGAACGCAGAGCGCATTGTTGAGAGCAAGCGTCTTTCTAGAGGTGAGCTTCAGTGTTATCTTGCTCGATCCAACAATCGCTGCAGTTGAGTCGTTCCCCATATAGACGACTTCTCCAGGTGCAGCTTCGACAAAGTTGGTGAACATGTCCTTGTGCATATGTGGCGAGTTGTAGCTGAATCCAGCACCCAGTCTGTGGAGTTTGCCACCATGTTTGCCTCTACCACCACTGCAGCAATGATGTCATCATCTTTAGCGATGTTGGCACGAGCAGGTGATGACCTTTGTCGCTGAGAACATCAGTACGCCTTATGGTCGTCCTTGCCACAGACCCAGCATTTGACCTTCACGATGTTTTGACTTGATCCGCTCGGAGGTGCAGCATTCTTGACCGGCTTCTTCTTGAACTGGTCCTTCTTAGGTTGGACTCCAATCTTGGTTTTTTCTTTTGTCTTGGAGTTTGAAGGGCCATAGGACACCACCATGTTAGCCTTGACAGAATGAATTGATAGGGAATCCATTTTTTCCTTCAGGCGGTTCGCCTCCTAGGTTCGCATGTGGGATATCAGCTCCTGAAGGAAGAGATCATTCTTTTTGTGCTTGAGGTGGTTGCGGTAGTCGTTCCATAAAGGCGGGAATCTCTGGAGCATGACATTAGCCAGGAAAATATCGCACATCTTCATCCCCTCGTTCACGATATCAGTGGACAGGTTCTCGTACAGATGTACTTGTTCCATGATGGGCTTAGAATCGACCATTCTGAAGGTGAGCCATTTCCCGACCACATATTTCTTCTTTCCAGCATCATCAGCCCCATATTTCTTCTCTAGTGCCTCCCAGATAACTTTAGCGGATGTTTGAGCCATAAACAAATCAAATAACGGATTCGTCATTTGATTTAGTATATGGTATCTAGCAGTCTTGTTGTACGTCTCGTATTTCTTAATGTCATTCTGATTTTTCCTCAGGATGAAAGCTATCGGGGGAGTTTGTTCGGGATAGACGGGATCATGCACAGTGTACGGAACCGGGGGAGCAAGAACATGATCTATCTCTAATTGTTCAAAGTACATAAAAATCTTTGTTTCCCAGCGACGGTAATTCGTACCGTCAAGGAGTTATAACTTAGCAGCATGCATATTGGTTGAAGTAGAGCTAGACATCGTAATATGCAAATATCAGTAGTATAATTGCTTTCAAATTGTTAGAGTTGGATACCTGGAATGACGTGACACACTACACCTTTATCCAAATCCTTACTGGTGTTGATATCTGGATACTGAGCAAACCAAAGAAGAAGAAGAAGTTAGGAGTAGGATCCGCGCCGTGGTATGGAGGTCACTGACTTGAAAGCAATTATTTCGGGAAACCGTGGTGGCGATCGAATCCGGTTGCCTCCGAGGTTAACACGGTTGTCCCTCAGCTGTGAGCCCACTCGCACAATTGAGTCTGGAACAGTGTAGAATTTGTCCAGGAATAGATAAGCTTGCAAAGGAATTTACGGCGATTGAACAAACAACAATCTGTAAGGAGGTCATATCGCACAATCGGAGAAACCCGAAGCAAGTAGAGTAGAGAAAAATTTTCGGAAATATTTTGTTTTAGCAGAGAGAAAAATAGCAACAATACAGGTTGTGTATGTCTCAAAAGAGGTGACACATGTAGTATTTTTAAAAATAAATGAAGAAAATCATTTAAGCACACAATAATGACGACCCATCAGTGCTGTAATAAAGCTCTGAAACCAAAGCTGAGACAGACCGTGCCCGTGCCCTTGCCCGAACCCGACGGACGGCGGCGGCAGCGACGCGCGTGTGGGTTTTGCCCAAGCCTCAGGTTACCCCTATAAGGCCCACACAAACAATAGAGAAGAGCAAAACAATTTAAACCCAAAAAATCTTTTCAATTCTTTCAATGTATGATTTCAACAAAATGAGACTTTTGACCAACAAACCCCAACACTTCTTCCCTTCTCCTAGTTTTGGAATTGCATGTTTCTCGTTCAACATGACCATCTCCTCTCAGTTTGATATTTGAGAAATGACTATTAATAGAGTTGGTTTGTCATCATCAAGTTGCTCTACCAAATACGCTTCCTCCTTTCGCTCTTTTCTACATTCGTAAGCAAAATGTCATAAGCTAGAGCAATTATAACACATTGCTTTGCATTTTGGTTTTTGCCTAAAGTATGACATGAAAGGATTGTAACTTTCTTTTATAGTATGGTTAGAGGATATTCATAGTTTATGTGCTATATTGGGGCATGTGAAGGCCGTGAGGCTTAGGCCACACTCAGTGCGCCACCGTCGTGTCTAGACTCGGGCTTGGGTACTACGGTTCGAGCAAATCCAAATTTTATAAAATTCTTTTTCAAATTTAATTTTAAAATTGACTTGACTTTTAGTCAATGATCGTCACAACATTAATGTCTTTGTTTGGTGCCCCATGTCAGACGCCTTATGAGAATCTTGAAAAAATTACATTAGTTTCCTTGATTCATGTTTTTGTGTTGATGTATTCTATAAATATCATAACACTCTTAAGAATTCAGATATAAAATAATTTGTTTTCTCAAAAAAGCTAGATCATCACTTTGCTCGTCTATAGTTCATGATCGTTTGATTCTGATAAAGCATTATATTTTTCATATGATTGTTGCATTTTTTTACAATGCATTTTTTTTCTTCATATGATTGTTTGATTCCGATAACACATTCTATTTGTTTTTATAAAAGAAGGACTCTCGTGTTAATCTTGTGAGGAAATTGAACGATGATTACCACTAACCGCTTTCAAGTCAGTAGTCATTTCTACCACGACACAATAGTTTCATCACGTCGGTCAGTCATTAGTTTTAAGTTCCACCAGTATTTGACATCCAGATTCCAACACTGCCGATTATGCAAGATCACAAGAACGAGTGAAGTCATTTCCAAAATCGTGTTTCATTTATTAAAATTATGGAGAAATGCTTTTATTTCTATTGATTGCACAATTACGAAGATACCCTTTCAATTGTATTAGTGAAAACTTTTGAGCTCATTTTGCTGAATTTTGATAGCCCTTTATTTTTAAGATCCAATAATTGTTTGTAAAATATATTTTAAGAGAGCGTTGTACATGAGATTTTATTTATTTTACATCGTGTGTGAAATAATCCCAAAAAAATGGTGAAGACACGTATATTTGATTTGAAAGGTAGTGAACTAACTACATCAAAGTACATAATCAAAAGTTTATTGTGAACTCGTATTTGATACGACTTAAAAGTTTTAAGCAAGTTATGTAATGTTATCACGTCAGACTTCAAAAGTAAAAAAACTAATTAAATATATAACTCAACTTGTTTGATATGGAACTTAATACTTAATAAAATAAAGATAGGTTGTTAAAAAAAATGGTTAAAGTGTAGTTAAGTGTAATAAAATGTTGTTATCCTCGAAATATATGACTCAAACCCAATCCGCATTAACAAGTCCACTTGAAATCTTGGTGTTGCTGGTGAAGTACAGTACATTTTTCTTTTTTCTCAAGATCCAAACACTATTATGTGGGTAGAGATTTTCTGCGGTTTGGTAGTCTACAAAGTGTTCCGGCGCTTCTGGTTCGACGACGACGACCATCCTCATCTCGATACCTCTCATTCCACTGCTCTCTTCTCAGTTGCCGAAAGGTATCGTGCAATGATCTGACCACCTTCTCTGATTTCCACAGTTTCATCATGTCAATTTCGTATTTATATAGTCCAGAAAATCAGTTGAACCTAAATCTACATGTTTCTTTGATAGAAATGATAGGTGGGTCTATTTGGTTGCTGATAAATACATGGAGTTTTAAGTAGGGTTTCAGTTTGGGTTTGTTTACTTTCCGTTCACGCATTTTCTCTGTGAACAAAGAGGGTTGATTTTCTTAGTGACCGTCTTATTGTGATCTTTATGTTCAATTTTACATGTGCTTATTTTGTTAACTAGACTGGAAAAGCTTTACAATGGAAAGGTATATGTGGGGCTTCGGATTCCGAATTCTGATACTGGTTTGCGAGAGAACATTGATATGGTTTTAGTCACAAAATGGTAAGGTTCTCGTATTTTGAACTTATCTTCCAATTTTGATTGCCTGGTTTACGAGATAGAGCTTCATAGAACCATAATGTTATAGTTTCTTCTGTTTTCTGCTACAAAGTAGAAATGAATGAAGCTTATGGATATTTCTCTTCATTTGTGGTTCATTTTCCTGTTAATTGACTTCTAGTTTGTTGTTGCATGTGTGTGCAGGGAAGCAGTGGTGGTATCTGTCAAGAACATATCAGGGTCCGTCTCTGTCAATTCAGATGGAAGCTGGACTTTTGAAGGCAGTGGTAGTCACACAGTACAGCGTCTCCCTGATCCTGTATGCCACAGTTTAAATCTCAGTTTTATGTTTATGTTGGGAAATTTGTTGTAATGTTAAGTATCTTTCCAATCAATTCTTTCGTTATGTTTTTCTAGATTAGCCTATTGGTTTGATATACGTCAAGAAATGATGAATGAGTAGAAGGATGCATTTTAGTCTATATCATTGGGTTTTGATATTTCAGGTGGAGGAGGCCCAAAAACAAATTTCGGTTCTTGAATCATATCTTCGACTGAGGGGAGTTGCTCTCCCAGAAGGGTACTTATCTTGCAAAGTTGTATGTCCCAATCCAAAATTCAGGTATGCATTTCTTCCTGAATAATTTGTAAACTCGTAACTGGTACTGTTCCTCGTATTTGACATTCCCTTTATGTTGTGAGTTTACTAATTGGCCGATTTCTCAGAACTAAGATATCTTCCTAGTGGTTGATATAAGCAAGAAGGTAATGCTTCTGTGATTAAGTATATGCCTTCTAAGGTCAGGATGTGCCCATTATAGTGGCAGTGTCCAGATTATTTGATACACATGGGCATTTTGGAGCCACCAAGTTAATATCCAACAACTTATATACTGTTTATAAGGGCACAAGCGAATTGATATCCTATGAAGCATGTGAAAGTAAAACAAAAACAAATCAAGATGATAGCGAAGCATGGATAACATGTTAAACTTGTGACATGGTGGGTTATGCCGGCGTCCCCATATATATTTGTTTAATAAACCTTATGTCAGATCGCAGAAGTGCAAAATTTATGTGAGAGCAGTAGTCTAGAAACAAATTCTCATCAAAAGAAAGAATTGCAATGCTATAAGTCGTTGCAAATTGCAATGATATAAATTCTAATCAAAAGAAAGAATTTGTTAGCTCGTCACATTATTCAGAAGCCAATAATGTGATTCTGAATGCTATTTAGTTAATATGATATTTATATGTAATTACATCTAATTCTTGTTTTGTTCTTGTAGTACTATTCATTCAAGCCATCTCTCATCTGAGGTAATTACCTATGATCAGTGGGTACAAGAGAAACCTGAATGCGGAAGTATGTTTTCTGGCTGGATTAAGGGAGTGTTCCGTTGTGGAAAAAAGGATATGCAAAAATCCATTCGGCAGAACATTGAATTTGTTCTGAGTACAGCTCCAGCCTGGGATAGGTTTGTCCTTATTCCTTGATGGAAGATGATAAAAGTGTTGTCTTATATTAATATTTGTAGCCTTTGCATGTCTAGTGTTACACTTCTGCGGCGAATTGATATAACTTGAGCTGTTCTATGATGACCCAAGAATAAAAATCCGCAGTTAAAGTCAGTACCCTTGGTTTGGGGTATCAGATTTTAATAAGCCTATGGAATTGCCCTTAACTTAATCTTGTTTTTTTTTCATCAGCAACAGTGTTGTTGAGAGAATGTTTGTTCCAAGGCTAAGGGGAATTAAGATGTTAGATTCTTGTATTAAAAGTTTGTTGTTTGATAGGAAAACCAATTCACCTTTTGCTTGTTGTGCAGGCTGGAGTTTAAAGGTAACAAGTACGTCCTAGGAGACTTCTTGGAATTTAAAGGCAAGCAAGAAGACATTCAGGTTCTAAAAAGTATAAAAAGATCCAAAGTTAGTCGCATTATCACCCAAAAGACAGGCATGCTTGGAGTAGGTAAGTAATTTCTAGTTGTAACAGTCTTTCTTCTTTGTAAGTACTTTATGGTACCATGAGAATGAGAATCTGATGGCAAGTCCATTGCACTAGTTTTGAGTGGAACTCTTATTTTATTACCTCCCTTGTTTATATCAACATTTTGACATGCTCGTATGGGTGAATGCAGCAGCTTCTTCAATGGTCCATGTTTTGTATTGCCCTCGAGATTACCGAGGCGAAGGCGTTTCATCTTCGGAGTGGAAGGAAGTAATCGTAAGGTCAAGTACTGAGGTTCTGTTTCATCCCAAGAATTGGACTAACCATACCAAACTCAAGCTATCCTCAATCCTCCACATGTCATTGACTGCCTAAACAAAGATACAAGTTATTATAATAGTAATCTGATGATATTTAAGAACGCGTCATTAAATTAATTAATATCCTATGATATTGTAGCAATACTTGGTGCATTCTGGGCAATGTACTTTGAGTTCATCGGTGCAGCGCCCAAATTCGGCGCCAGAGAGTTTATCGGAGGGTGAAGAGGGGCTATGGAGAGAGGAGTGATGAGTTAAATGATATGTTTAAAAATAAATATAAGTGTTTTAACTTTTTTAATCTCAAATTTTACTAAAATGACTAACGGTGAAAATTACGCACAAAATGACTTGATTCTAAGGGTAAGCATGTGATTTTCAATTTATGCTTCATGTAATTTTGTTGTATGTTTTTGTTTTTTTCTCGAAAAATAATTATAATGGTTGATCTCTACGGAAGTTTCTATTGAAAAGTCAAGTGTTGCGTTTGGTCGTGAAGGATTTAGGTTGGAAAATACATTGTCGTGTTGGATAAGAATATATGTAGTGTAGTTTAATTGAGTTGCTTAATTAATGAAGCATCATCAAATGCAACAAAAACTAAAAAGTCATTGTCAATAGCACAAGAGTTTTGCACTCAATCACCATATTACGTCACCTTATTTAACTATGATCACATATTTCAATATAAAATTCATTTGATCTTATGTACACTTATTATCAAATTATTATGGATACATGTTATGAGTTTATTAACTAATAAGTGTTTTTATTTCTCAATCAGTAATAATTTAACACTCTTATTGTTTTTTTTTCAAAACTCAAGATTTTATTAGAAAGTTAAAGATGAAACAATTTATAAGAATAGTACTTGTTTTTTTAATGTCCTTTTGGAATATATTATTTATTATTAAATTGTTGTGTATATCATAATTTATTCATAGAAAAATTAAGGGAAATTGCAAAAAACCACCCTTAATTAGTCATAATATGCAGTTATTTACCGCCAACTAAAATGTGTTGTAAATCACCATCTTCAACAATTCATATTTTTTCAATTTATCACCTTTAACTGACAAACATTGTAGATTGTCACATTTGATTATCTGCAATTTTCTAATATACTCTCATTGAATAAAAACGTTGCAAACCACCACCCTTCAATTTTAATTTTTTAGACTGTATTAAAATTTAGAGAAAAATTATTGTTCAATGTAACATGGCTTTAATTTTTTTTATCAAATGGACATTACCGCCGTTATTAATATTTTTTTTAAATAAATTAAAAATTGATGATGGTAAAGATTACAACGAATAATATTTGGATTATTAGATTGGGTTGGGGCGGGTTCAACCTAGATAATTTGTTAATCAATTTGAATGTTACTGGGTTTATTATTTCCTATCTGTCATCCGTCTAGACTCTACCAAATTGTGTAATATTCACTTTAATCTCCCCTAAACATCAACCTTTGAATTATTTTAAATGTTTTTATTTACAGCCACAATTATGTCATTTTGATACAAATTAATATTACATGATGATGAATTTTATTTTAGTTTTACCTTGCGTTGTAGAAAGCTAATAATTAAATATGGTGATTTACAATGTTTTTTAGTTAATAAGGTAAACTAAAAATGGTATACAGTTGAAAGTGGCCATTTTAAACCGTTGTTAATACATAGTAATAGTATACTACAAAACATCATGAATTGTTAAAAGTGATAATTTGTATTGCTTTTTAATATATATATATATATATATATATATATATATATAGCACCGGAGGGTCTTGAAAATATCATTTTAACGGACTTAAGCTGAGAAGGGTGAGGGGGTCTTCTTCATTTGTGTCGCTCTTATTTATTAATCAACTAGTATGAATAGGTATATAATATTCCCTTCATTGCGTCAAATGAATAACTTTCGAGTCCAATATCATTCCGCAAGGCTTAGCCTAATATGGACAACCTTAATTTATGTTCCTGCGTTAATCTAGGCTAGAAGTAAGTGGCACGGTCCGATCCTACCATTTTACCAGATTATATGGCTATATATTATATACGTGTATGATTAAAAAAATGTTAGAATCAATATCATCCATAAGATGATATTGATGAACGATTATAATAATAAACAAAATGTAATGAAATTAATAAATGGGATTGGTCAAGGGGGTATTAGGGTAAAATTACCTCTTTCAAAAAATGGCAATCTGGCGTGTAATAAATTGGCTCCTCTATTCTAGTAATAACAAAAACGCAAAATCAATTTCAGAGCGTGTAATAGCTGCAAACGATTCATGATGAAATTGACTTGTCTCTTTTATG
Source organism: Geranium rotundifolium (assembly GCA_963920655.1). Lineage (NCBI taxonomy): Eukaryota > Viridiplantae > Streptophyta > Magnoliopsida > Geraniales > Geraniaceae > Geranium > Geranium rotundifolium. The sequence goes on along the minus strand of OY987311.1, from coordinate 27,286,699 downwards.
GAGTTGCAAACGATTCATATGTAAAATTGACTTGTCAAACGTTTCGAAATTTACTTTGTCTAGTTAAAGACATCCAAAATTGACTTGTCTTTTTCATGATGTGCAGACGATTTATGACATAAAATGTTTATCAAAGGATTAATCCATAAACCAGTTTCCTCACAACGGTTTCATGAAATTGAGATCATGACATGAAACTGCTTAGCGAGAATACCACGAAATAAACTCGTTAATTACAAAAAAGACTTTTGCAAAATCATTTATGGATACAAAAAACTCTCTCTCTCTCTCTCTCTCTCTCTCTCTCTCTCTCTCTCTCTCTCTCTCTCTCTCTCTCTCTCTCTCTCTATATATATATATATATATATATATATATATATATATATATATATTCCCTTGTTTGTATTTGATATCTACAGTAGATATAAATACAAACTATGGGAAAATGTCCAAACGTCCAAACATTATCGCAACCATCTGATTTTTGCGCGCGCTTTCTGATTGTGATACGTGGCATGGAAGAGATGTGGGTTGAGTTAACGGTGTCACACAGAAATTGGGGGGTATTTTTGTCTTCTCATGTAACAGTTATATTTGTCTTTTCATTGGTTTTTATTCCCAGATCATCGCGCTTTGGTTTGCCTTCTCAGAAATACGCGATCAGAGCGACTTTGTCTCAGAGACGGCGAAAATAGTGATTTGTCGTCTTCGATCTGGTTGAGAATTATCGTTAAGTAGCGCGATTTGATGATAGATCCGCAGTCGATTGTGTGTGTTGTAATTTCCCATTTGTTATTTTTTTTAGTCGGTTTCGATTCGATCTAGGGTTTTTCTTTCATCTACAACAAATTTAAGATGCAGAAGACGATGACGACGAGGATGACAATGACTGACCACCGTCGCTAAATGTTTTTTTACTCATTTTTCTGTATTTGTAATACTTTTGTAAACGGTTCTCCTTCAAGACAAACTTTATATTTATCATGTTTCGATAATTGATGGACACAATAAATTACTGATGGACAATTCATTTTGACATGCATACGTAATTTCCCAATATATATGCACAAGCAACATGTTATAATTGTGTGTTCAGCAAATCTACTAGACATACGTGTTATAACATAGTACATAATTATTTAGTGGAATACTACTTACGGACACACTCAATAACTGATGGACAGTTTCCAATATATATGCACAAGCAACATGTTATAATTGTGTGCTCACCAATTCATGAAATCCGCAAACCTTATTTAATGATTTATTTGAATTGTTCGTTATATTATTATTGGAGCATTATTGATATTTATATATTTTAATTTATAATAATTCACTTTTAAAAAATATATTTGAACATATTAAACAATTTTAATTATTCAATAATATTTTACGAGTAACATCGCGCGGAGCTACAATCTAGTAATAATAAATTACAAGTCATGAATAATAAATGATGATTTTTTCAATTAGCTAGAGAAAGTATATTCATTTGAAATGGTTACTTTCCAATTTTTATTTGGAGCTTCACCAGGAGAGGGAAGGTCAAGGTCAAACTTTGAACGATTAATGATTTGGTGGCAGATTTGAATTAGTAATTAATATATTTGTTTGTACTATTTCCAATAAAATATAGTATAATGGTTTGCTAGACATCAATAACAAAATAATGCAAATATTATTCTTTATAAGAATTATTAATTTATGTTGTTAATCTGCTAATTATTTAATAAAGAATGAAACCAGAATCCAATAATACAAAGCTGAGTTGAGGGTGACAACATGGGAGCAAATCAAAACCATAAAATCAAGCTATTCATTGCTTTGGATTAATTAATCTTTTAAGTAGACATTCACCCTAACGTGATATATAGTATGTTTCATAATCAGGCCAAACCGTTTGGAATAGAACTGAACCACCCATTTTGATTTTTAGATTTTAGAAATTATAATTATTTATTAGAGGACGGTTTGATTTTAACCGATTAGAATCGAACTATTTTAAAACTGTAATTTAGGATCAAGTTATAGACCAAATTTGGACTCGATTTTTGTGGTGAAATTTAAATTTTGAAAATATTATTAGGAGTAATGACTACACCTAACAACGTTACGTTTTAAATTTAATACCCCAACTTTAAGTTTTTCATTTAGGGTACCTCAAGTTTAAATAAGCGACATTTAGCCCAACGTCTGTTAAATCTAATTGAATTGGTCTATCAAAAAGTCTAAAATACGCTCAATAGTTTTGGTTGTTAAACTGGTTTGATTGGTTTAATTGATATGATTATGAAATGACCATTTTACCCCTAATTGAATACCCAATTTAACTAATAAATTGAGGGCAAATTTGACTTTTCACTTACACAAATAATAATTAATATTCTTTAATATTTAAATATATATATATATAATATTATTATTAATTATATATTATTATTATTAATCATTAATTAACCCTAATTAACAGACCAAATTGAGAGCTCGTCCACAACGGCGAGGAGGAGGCCGTCGTCGCGAGGAGGAGGCTCTCGGCGAGGAGGAGGCCATGCGGAGAACTCGCCGATTTTCAGATCTGAGCTCGTCGTTTTCAGATGTTGTCGATTGGTGAAGGAGGTTGCAAATCCAGAACTGATTCTACTCGAACGGTGCTCAGTAGCTGCTTCGTTTGTTGTGTTTTTTTTCTGGCAGAGCTTCAGTAGCCGAGACTCATGGCAGAAAGTGGAGTCGTTTTCAGACGTCGCCAATCGACGAGCTGGAGGTTGAAGAAAGAAGGGACGTCGTCGTTTTATTATGAATTTGATATTTGATTTTGTATATATATTTTTTGAAGTGAACAAAGACAACATAACTGATCTAGCTCAGTGGATGAATTGTTCGCATGGCATGCAAGCAGCACGAGTAAGTTTAAAAATCAAAATTGGGTGGTTCTGTGTAGTGACACATATTTACTGTTAGACTAGATAATTTACTATTGAACATTTTTCTTTATTTAATATATACAGTGATTTTTTGACGCAAGCTTCCAAAACGACGTCGTATTTTCTGTCTTCAACCTCCAACTTGCTATGTCCGTCTTTAACATATGTTCTTCTTCAACTCTGTATATTGCCCATATTTTTTACTAAGACCTCCAAATTCAATGATTTATAACCCAGAATAATCGAATTAAATGTCCAACGTGCTAAAATTAATATTGCTATGAGATCTGAAACTAATAACAAAAACCCAAAATTAATTTAAGAATCATTTTTTGCTTCAATTCGAGATTGAGGAGATCGAGCTCGAGCTCGAGAAGGCGGGGAAGAAAAGCCTTCTCGACGGAGAGGCTAGGGTCTTGAGCAATGTCGTGGCCTCTGATGACGGATCAACAAAGGGCGAGTCCAATCTCGATTTGGCCATAAGCCTCCACCGTCCTGGCCGATTTGGGAGCAACCCAAGTCCTGCCAAAACTATAAAAATCAATTTTACAGCTCAATAAATTTTTGATTCAGTTGTGTAATGATAAAGAAAGAAAGAGACATGAAAGTTTATAAAATGATATTTGGAAAAAAAATGAGTTGAGAAAGGGATGAGTTGTGGTGAACAAAAAGTGAGACACTGAGAGGTGAGGTTGAAGATAAGGGTAGTAAAGTAATTTTAGAATTTCAGTTTTTTTTGAAAAAAACTATGTGATTGTGTAATTATTATTTATTTAAAAAAAAATTAACTTGAACCGGTCAGATTGGTTTTGAATCGGTCAAACCGGTTTTAAACTGGTTAGACCAATCTAATTTGAAATCATAACTATTAAGGGCATTTTAGACTTTTTAACAAACAAATTCAATTAGAATTAACAGAAGTTGAGTTTAAGTGTCGGTTATTTAATCCTTAGGTATATCAAATAAAAATTTGAAAGTTGGGGTATTATATTTGAAATGTGACATCGTTAGATATAGTCAACTGTCATTACCCCTTATTATTATTTGTAACGAAAAGAAAAAAAAAACAAAAGTGGGTGATTGGTTTAGTTTTTTATTGATTAATTAGAGTTTTTTATTTAAGGGAACCAGACATGAACCTTCATTAAGAAATTCTCTCAAATTTAAAATAAAAAACTGAATCATCGTTTATGATTCTCAAATTTTACTCCTGATCTAAAATACACTCCTAATAAAGTGATCTTACTTTTTTATTTAAGTATAAAAATCAAAATATTTTCAAGTATCTCACCGTATAACTTCCTTTCTTGTCATTTCAAAGAAATGTTACACAAAGGTGGTGTTTGAAGGAACAGAGATGTTTCCAAATCATCCTCTTCCTATAATACACAACAATGAGAAGACAAAAAAAAAAAGGCAGAAGCAAAAATATTAATGTGGATGTGAGAGAGCTTTCACACGTAATAATTTGCATGTTTCTTTAATTAGCCAAAACACAAACATTATGCAATACTTTAATTAACCGAAAACAAAATAAATTTAAATCATTCAAAATTTTCAATACCCTGAAGCAAGACCCCACAAATAAGCAAATTGATGTTCCTTGTGTCCCACACAAATGTTACCAACCAAATTGGCAGTAGCACATTTGACCGTTAATGGCATCATTGTAATATCTACCTCACCAGCGAAGCCACGTCCCCACCCTCCAATCTATCTCTTCCACGTCACAGCAATAAATAATATAAAACCAACTTAGTGTGTTGCTTATAAGTTTGTGCTATTTGTTACAGATCACCATCAGATTCATGGCCCCACACCTCTCACTCCAGCTGTCACCTCCCCCACATCTCTCCCTTCCCATTTTGCCCCTCCCCTGGTGAGAGGCCTCCATGATTGGTGGAGGTCATATTGGAAATGGTGTTTTGGTAATATAGGTGGACCCTGAGGGGCAGTTTTGAGGCATGTGTGTCTATATGATGATGGAAATGTCTGTAGCATTATGTGCCTTAACAACATTTAGCAGAAGGAGAAACAAAATGGGTTACTGGAAGTCAAAGGTTCTTCCTAAGATCAAGAAGGTGTTCGAGAACAACAACAGCACCAAAAAGACTGCTGCTGCTGAGGCTACCAAGTCTTTCGATGAATCCAAGGTTTGTGTTTGTTTGTTTTTTTCTTTTTCTGGTTTCTTGATGTTATAACATGTTTGCTTCTTGATTTCAGGAGGAGATCAACAAGGAGTTTGAGGAGAAGAAGGCTGAGCTTCAGCCGAAAGTGATTGAAATCTATGAAGCTTCTTCAGTTGAAATCAAGGTTTGTATATATGCATATACATATATATATGACTCTAGAGTCTAGTCTCTACGTTAGTAGTGACAAGTCTGGTTTTGATGAATCAGTCTCTGGTTAAAGAACCAAAGGAGGCAGGACTCAAGAAACACTCCCCTATAGTTCAGAAGTTCCTAGAAGAGCTTGCTAAGATCGGTAAGTTCAAATATACGTGTACTTTCTTGAGATCTAGACTTTACAGATAAAACTGAATTTTTTATATTATTTTTTTGCACAAACAGAGTTCCCAGGGTCAAAACCAGCATCCGAGGCATCATCCAAATTCGGGCCACACCTTGTGTCAGGACCAGTGTTCTTCGTGTTGGAGAAGGTGTCCACTTTCATAGTTGTGGAAGCTCCAGCAGCGGAGGCAGAAAGCAGTGGGAAAGAGAAGGAGATAGTGGTGGAGGAAGAGAAGAAAGAAGAGGTAGTGACAGTTGTGACTGAGAAGGCGGTTGAACCGGCTGAGCCAGCCCCTGCGGTGGAGGAACCAAAACCAGAACCACCAAAGCCTTGATGGCAACAACAAGGTCAAGTGGGCAAGTGCAGTTTGTGTAGAAGTTTGCATGATATTTGTTATTCTTTATTTATGTGTATTGTACTGTTGTTGTTGTGAATGTATTTGTTATACCATATTAGTCTACTGTGTCTCAGGACAGAAAGGTTTCAGAAACTACACTCAATCCTACATATCCCATCCCATGTTCTTCAATCTTAGAACAAAAGACAGCTTGCCTATGTTAAATTAGCTTACAATTATTTTTATTTACATTTATGTCCTCTCTTAGTTCATGACATCCCGACAAGCTCACAACTCATACATAAAACCTACCAACAGTTAGCTAAGAGTTGAGGTCAATCCGAGGAATCACATGATCATTACAAGTTTGTGTGTATGTGAGTGAGAGATGTGGTTGTCTCAGCCACCAGAGGTAGTGGAGTGTGTACCTCACAGTTCACAAATGTGACAATGAAGCTTTATTCAAGTTGCATGTTACAAGTTAATTTACAAATTACAAATTATAATGCTTCAATCTTCACATCAAGGATTGCTTAATACTCAGGTTCCAAGAACAAGTATGATTCATATGATTGTTACTGATAGCAACTATTTTACTTAAAAATATTTTTAAAATGTGCATATATCGTTTTTCATCAACTACTACTCAAACCTTACCAGAAAGGAATTGTATACTTGAATGAATCAGAAAATAGCTAGCTAAAATAGTCATTATACAAATACTATATTAGAAGCTAAGAAGCCACTTGCCTGTATAATTGAAGTCAACGAATTTCATGTAGCATGGTTAAGCCCCTTCAACCGCAACCTTTTTTCAGCTTCCTGATATAGGTTTAAGAGCAGTATATGTATGAACACAAAGATATAATTGAATCACAGCTCTATGATGTACAGTAAAGGTAACAGAAACTGTATATGCATGAACAAAATGATATAATTTCTTACATATTTAAAACTGTAAAAAAATTCAACAAACCTTTATACCAAGTCTGTACACTTTTTTTCTGTGCATAAAACTAGAATAATTCATGATATATATCAGCCAATTACCAGAACTATTTGGAATCAGTACTTTTTGAAGAAAAAAACATCATCTGTTTACAAATTTCACAAGTACAACTCATCCAAATAAAAAGTATCATAATCAAGATAAAGAGAACTTCTCTACAAGCATCATCATTTTGAATTGGGGCCAATAAGATCTGTCAACTTTTACAAAACCTGGTGACAGATAATCTGGACCCTTGGCATGTGCTTTACATTTCTACAATAATACTTTCCGAGACTAGAAAAGAAAAAGATGAAGATGATGACCAAACAAGTTGATAGAAAAATATCGTGGCCACATCTACAGTTCCGTAAAGGGGATCCAATTTTTACCTTTCAACCTTCAGCTGCTGTTTCAGTTATTATTGCAGTGTCGTTGATCCTGTGGGAGCTGTTTTGCTTGTTAAATTATATGACCACTTAAGCAGCCTCTTTTAAATACCAGAATCCCTCCAGAACTTAACGACATGGAGACTCTCTTCCTCGGTTGACCTCTGAAGAACAATTCTGGAAGCATAACCCTTTGCTCTCATTTGATGGCATATCTGAGAGGGGTTGTTTTCTGTGAGGGTGACCATGTACAACCATCCCCTATCCGACAAAAGTTTGTCGGCAACAGGCAATATCTTATCAATAACAGTCCGGCCATTCTCCCCGCCAGCCCAAGCAGACGCAATGCCATCACAGCCTACTTCATACTCGGGTGTTGGCACGTATGGTGGGTTCACAACAATTACATCAACCAAACCAGCCAGATGCTTTTCAAGTCCTGATGCAATGTCGGAAGATATTAACTCTGCATGAACTCCATGCGCTTCCATTGTCTCGCGTGTCACTCTCAGCGCGTGGTGGTTGATGTCAGTAGCCATATAGTGAGTCCCCTCCTGCCCAAGAATAAGGGCCAGGGAAGTGATAACATAACCACTACCACAACCCACTTCCATACACAATGTTGGGCGATGCTTTAAGAGATGCGATCGGTCAGCTAGAAGGGCATCAACTAACAGAAATGAGTCATCACACGGTTCATAAACCTCTGGATGTGAGCTCACAAGACGGATTTGGGCAATTTTGGGGACCATCTTTTTTCTCGACTGCCATAACAGAAGAATTTGCAAAAGATTTCAATAAATTAACAATAATGTTATAGAAATATCATCAAGTGATACATAATGAAAATCAGCTTCCCTAGTTTGATATTTCGACTGATAATTTATTATTTGTCACCAATAGAAAGCACCACCCCTAAGCATCAACAAATAAAATTCTACTGTCTGTGGGACATGTATAACGCATAGTAAGAATGCGCCCCAAATCACAATTCTCGAGAGAATCACAAGTACAGAAGTCTTACCAAAAATCACAGATGCAAGCAGCAAAATTCAAATATCAAAATAGAATGATCAGAAAATGAACTACTTGTAAACCATTAAGATCAACAATAATATCCACTTTAACAATGGTCAAAATCATAATAGAACTTATTCGGGATAATCAGGTCTTACCAAGGAGGAGCACACAATATAAAAGCTCATATACACACATTAGAGCCTACACTTGACCCAAAAGCTCATATCAAGTTATGTGTATATGTATATCAACTATTCTAAACCCATATTTGCCTAGACTCACATGTGAACACCTATAAGTAACACCTTAATCACAGCAAAGATTACAAATATATTAAATTAGATCAAACCCAGCAGAGTAGCACAAATATTCTTTCCCATGCCTCAGCAAGCAAATGAAAATGAGATAAGCATACAAACAAGGAATAAAGGGCATGACAAAGTTCTCCAGTTACAAATAAACCATAAATTACCATTCAAATCTTCAATGTTGAACTGATTTTAGGAAGAATTGAATTTGGGTTTCAAGAATTTCAGAACTTTATAACATTTTGGTTTGATTGAAGATGCGAAATGTTTTAGATCCGAAGACTCCAAAAATAGATGGATGAATTGTAGAAGCTTACTGGTTGGTGATGGCCAGGGCCGGCTCAACAATTATTGGGGCCTAAAGCGCAAATTAGAAATTGGGCCTTTTGTTCTGTGTAGAAAAATAATATCATACTCCAACAATTTTACTAATTAATTAAACAATAGTATTAAAAATAGGACATAATAAACTTTACAGATTTAATCCAAGTAACACACATTTTGTATATATGAAAATAGTAAATATAAAAATTAAAAACTAGATCACATAGTATATAAGCATATACATAAATTAGATAAAATGATATAATTACAGGGCTCCAAAAAAATGAAGTAATGATCATCATACACGGGAGATTTAAAGCAAAGATTCAACTTATATAATCTTGAGCTTGGAAGCTTAACCCATCTACACAAATATCCTCAAAGTCAGGAATTCTTAGACAAATCTCTCCCACATATATAGAAAAAACATTAAATATTCTAAAAAATTGAGATTTGCGCGATCAATCATGAGGAACACCAAAACCGGCAAATGAAGTCAAAAAAAATTCAGGCAAACCATTTTGCATATTCACATTAAACTATCCCACAAAATAAAAACTAACCCATAAAAATTTTCACAGCAAAAAGAAGATGGTGGAAATGAAAAAGTTCATAGAAAATATATCCCGATAAGCCAACCAATCTGAAATCAGTGCATACCTTGAATATGAATATCCGAATTGTTGAATTTAAAGAAATTGATGGGTCTCAATGTTATAGAAGTCGATGGGTCTACTCGGAGATGAAAAAAATTGATGAGAACCGAAAAAAATTATGAGAACCAAAAATACTTGAAAGGAGAAAAGTAAAAATAAAATAAAATGATGGTTGTAGTTGAAGATGGGGAAGAGGATTCGATGCTAGGAATAGGATGTTTAGGGTTTAAAGATTTTGGGCCTTTTTCCCTCAAAACAAATGGGCCTAATCCATATTAATAATTAACTTACGAAATGGGTTATAGAGTGTGGGCTGAAAGCATTATGATTGGGCCGGCAGAAAAATGGATAGGTCCAAATCCACTCAATTGAAAATAGATCAATTAACTTTGTTTAAAATTAATTTACACAATATTTCAAGTTTTATATGAAAATTAAAATTAACATATGCTAGTTTATGAAATAAAAAGCAGGTTATTCATACAAAGCACATCGTTGAAGGGAGAGTATTGTTTTTGTAAATACTAAGGGGCCCTAATTCTCTTAGTAAAAAATTCTTCATTTCTCAAGACAAAAACACAAACAGAGTGGATTCACGTTTATAACCATACTCGGGATGAAAAATTAAATAAAAATTCAAACATGATATGAAATATTAGAACATATATAGGTGTTGATCACTAGCTACATGTTAAAATAAGCTAGAAATTTGTTTTTCTTTGATCATGGAAAATGGTCAGCTTATTCAGAAATCTCGTACGTATCCTTGAAATGGGTGCGTGACCAGAAGCATGCATATATATAAAATGAATATAAATAATTTATTTTCATTACTCTCTTTATATATACAAGGCAAAATGAGTAAATGAAAAAAGATGAGGATAATGTTTCTCCTATTATATTTGTATTTTTATATAAGTAATAGTTAGTAGCCAACTAGCATTTCACGTCCATCACTCACATTTCATTTCAATGTGTCAAATCAACAAGAGAGGAGCGAAATGGGGAAGAAGTTTAGTAGTGAGAGAAAGAGTGGTGTCGATGTCAGTTCTAGGGATGAGCCCGCGACGTCTCATACTCGTCTCTAGAACTGGCCTCGAACTTGAGGTGCCACCTCCACAGCAACGAGGTCTCCTCCGCCGGGATATTGAAGTTGCACTGTGGTGCTTTTGAGAGATGAGACCACTTCGATGGCTGGAGCTACTAAGGTCAAGGATCCACGGCACAACTAAAATCTTCTCACGATGGAGATTTCGCCGGCGTAGAGGTGGCAGCTGTTAAAACCTCTCTTTACCTCTCTTTCCTAAACTTGTATATAAAGGTCTCTTTCCTATTACCTATAACCATAATACTATAAATATAGGGTCTTGTACACAGAGTTATACATTGAATACAATATTCTCTTTACCAATCCTAATATGGTATCAAAGGAATAAATCTCTTTATTCAATCATCAAGCACAACAAGCTCGCGAACTGTAGCAAGCTCGCGAACTGCCGAACATCATCAAGCACAGCAAGCTTGCGAACTGTCCTGGCAACGATCTCGGACTCGTCCAGCTCGCAAACTGCAAGGTTCTGCCTTGGTCTGCAAGCAAACCATCAAAGACTGCAAGCAAACCATCGAAGCAAACGACACAGCTCCGACACCTCTCGCGGACTGCCTCGGACCACCACAACCATCTGCGACTCGACGACGAGACTTCTATCGACATTTTCGACGCCATCGACGACGAGGTCTCCATCTTCCTGACGAGTTCGACGCCATCGACGAGGTCTCCATCTGCGACTCGACGAGTCCGACGCCATCGACGACACAGCTCCGAAGCCCTGACGAGTTCGACGCCACCGACGACACAGCTCCGATCGGGTCGCCTCCTCGGTTCGTTCTGTGCTGCCGCCGCAAGCCACCGAAGCCTCCGACGCCCGAATTATCTCTCACGCGCCTCCGACCAGATCCGGTTTTGGGCGCGCGATTTCGCAACGAGGAGATCAGTTCAGGTCTCACCGCCGGCGAGTAATGCCTCAGGAGGACAAAACCGGCCGATCTGCATCGGCTTCCTTCTTTCTAGCAAGCGCGTGACCCCCACGCGCCGCCGCTGCTTGCCCACGCGCCGCCGCCTCCCGATCACGCGCCGCCGTTAAAACTTTCCAATTTCAGTTTTAATATTTTTTTTCTGAAAGTTTTTACAATACCATGGAAAAATTTGAGATTTCTAGACCAATCTCTACAGTCTTTGATAGCTTTAACTATATGATATGGGCTCAAGAGATGTCCAGTTTTCTTCGTGGCAAGAAACTATGGAAATATGTATCTGGTGATGAGATAGCTCCTGTCCAAACACAAGACGAGGCTAAAGCAGTTTTCAAAGAACGTTTTGAAGAATGGGATAGCAAAAATCATCAAATCCTCACATGGTTCCGAAACACCTCCACTCCTACTGTCAAAACTCATATGAATTGTTTTGATACTGCCAGGGAAGTCTGGTTGAATCTCGAACATCTCTACTCTACCAAAGATACTGTCCATCAATTTCAGCTGTGGAACCGCCTTAGTCAAATGAAACAAGACCCTGGACAATCTATCGATGTGTTCTTTACCCAGATGCAAGCAATATGGGATCAACCCCTCATGTGTCATTACCAAACACATTACTTGTCCCTAAACTATCCCTAAATTTTGCATCGGTCGGTCAGTTATGTGATTCAGGTCTTGATGTTAACTTTAGAGGTCTTTCCTCATCTGTTTCTGTGCATGATCCAATGACGGGACAGATCTATGGGACATGCCGTAAGGTGGAACGTCTGTTCGAGCTCACCAGTCTACATGTTCCATCCTTATCTCCATCCCGTTGTGGTGCTGTTGTCTCTACAGATATCTGGCATGCACGTCTTGGTCATCCCTCCTCACAACGTTTTCATCAATTAGTTTCTAGTGGTCATTTAGGTGTTATCTCGAATAAACTTGGTAATTGTGTTTCTTGTCAATTAGCAAAACATCACACACTTCCTTTTTTGAATAATAATGACATTTCTTCTGCACCTTTTGATCTTATTCACTCTGATTTGTGGGGACCATCTCCAGTTACATCCATGGGGGTGCACGTTATTTTGTTATTTTTGTTGATGATCATACTCGATTTACCTGAATTTACTTGATGAATTACAAATCTGATCTGAACAAAATTTATCTAAAGTTTTCTACCATGATTCAAACTCAGTTTTTCAAAGTCATCAAAAATTTTCGCACAGATAATGGCTCTGAATTTAAGGAAACATCTTTTTTGAATCTTCTCTCCTTTCACGGCACAATCATGCAAAGATCTTGTCCAGGTACCTCTCAGCAAAATGGTCGTGCAGAGCGTAAACATCGACACATCCTTGACACCGCTCGCGCTTTGATTATATCTGCTGCTTGTCCTGAACGTTTCTGGGGGGAGGCTACTCTCACAGCAGTCTACACTATCGATCGAGTTCCATCTCCAGTCATAGGAAATAAAACCCCCTACGAATGTCTTTATGTTCAATCTCCTCCTTACAGTCTTCTTCGTGTCTTTGGGAGTGTCTGCTTTCTCCACCTACAACGACATGAGCGAAATAAACTGGAGGCACGTGCTCGTCTCTGCTGCTTCCTTGGATATGGAATTGAGCACAAAGGTTATCGATGTTGGGATCCTCTATCTCAACGTCTTCGCATATCTCGGCATGTCACCTCCTGGGAACACAAAATGTTCTCCTCTATGTCTGATTTCCGTGTGGCACAATCTATTCCATTCTTTTCCAATCCTGACATAGATCTTTTTCTTGATGCTCCTATGAATTCTTCTGCCCTCGAGTTTTCTCATGCAGGTATCTCAAACCCGCCGCCAGCAGCTCCCATAGATCCAGCTCCGCCAGAGGATCCTGTGCCTTTAACCCGTCCTCAACGTCAAACACGACCACCATTGCACCTTCAAGACTACCAGGTAACGCTACCCAATCTATCTCGGGTCATGGCTACCGCTCTGTTCGTCCATGAACCTTGTACATATCGTGAGGCATGTACTAATCCTTTGTGGCAGCAAGCAATGACTGAAGAACTTAGAGCTTTAGAGAAAACTGGTACCTGGGAACTCGTCTCCTTACCCGACAACAAGTCAGCAGTCAGTTGCAAATGGGTATACAAGGTGAAGACCAAGGCAGATGGGACCACTGAGCGCTACAAAACTCGTCTCGTTGCCCGAGGATTCTCCCAGGAGTATGAGATTGATTATGAGGAAACTTTTGCACCAGTTGCTCGTCTCACATCTGTTCGAAGTTTACTTGCAGTAGCAGCTGGACGAAAGTGGAATCTCTTTCAAATGGACGTCAAGAATGCTTTTCTCAATGGAGATCTCACAGAAGAAGTATACATACAACCTCCTCCTGGGTATGAGCATCCGCCAAACACAGTCTATCATCTGAAGAAGGCTCTGTATGGACTTAAGCAAGCTCTGAGGGCATGGTTTTCAAAATTCAGTGGGAAGATGTCCGATCTTGGCTTCACCTCTAGTCCATATGACACCGCCTTGTTTGTCAAAAAGACCTCTCGCGGTCATATCTTGCTTTTACTCTATGTGGATGATATGATTATCACCGGAGATGATGAATCAGGTATCTCTGACCTGAAAAGCCAGCTCAACAAAAGCTTTGAGATGAAGGACCTTGGCAAGCTCACGTATTTTCTTGGGCTGGAAATCTCGTCAGTTTCTTCAGGATATCACTTATCACAAGCTAAGTATGCAGCTGACCTCATTTCTCGAGCAGGCTTGTCAGACAGCAAAATTGCCTTGACACCCATAGAGGCAAACGAAAAGCTTACACCTACAGATGACAAACCTCTCCAGGATGCTACATTATATCGACAACTCGTGGGCAGTCTTGTTTATCTCACTGTCACACGCCCAGATATCGCCTATGTAGTCCACATTGTCAGCCAGTTCATGAGTGCACCGCGAACCACGCACTATGAAGCTGTCCTCCGAGACACTTTATACTGCTGATATCTTCACAAAACCCCTTCTTCCAGGGCGATTCGCTTCTCATGTGATACGCCTATGGTGTTGCATGCCTTTTCTGATGCAGATTGGGTTAGTGATCCTACAGATCGACGCTCCACAATAGGATATTGCTTCTTTCTTGGCAAATCTCTCATTTCTTGGAGGAGCAAGAAGCAGACAACAGTTGCCCGCTCCAGCACAGAGGCTGAATATCGTGCTCTTGTTGACACTACCTCTAAGCTCCTCTGGCTTCGGTGGCTACTTCAAGACATGGGCATTACTCACAATTCAGCTACTTCTATCCATTGCGACAACCGAAGCGCCATTCAAATAGCTCACAATGATGTCTTTCATGAGCGCACCAAACACATTGAGAATGATTGTCACTTTATCAGACATCATCTGACGCAGGGCACTATCGCTCTCTGTACTGTTCCCTCGAACGAACAGACTGCTGATATCTTCACAAAGCCCCTTCTTCCAGGGCGATTCACTTCTCATGTGATACGCCTATGGTGTTGCATGCCTTTTCTTATGCATATTGGGCTGGTGATCCTACAGATCGACGCTCCACAACAGGATATTGCTTCTTTCTTGGAAAATCTCTCATTTCTTGGAGGAGCAAGAAGCAGACAACAGTTGCCCGCTCCAGCGCAGAGGCTGAATATCGTGCTCTTGCTGACACTACCTCTGAGCTCCTCTGGCTTCGGTGGCTACTTCAAGACATGGGCATTACTCACAATTCAACTACTTCTATCCATTGTGACAACCAAAGCGCCATTCAAATAGCTCACAATGATGTCTTTCATGAGCGCACCAAACACATCGAGAATGATTGTCACTTTATCAGACATCATCTGACGTATGGCACTATCGCTCTCTGTACTGTTCCCTCGAACGAACAGACTGATGATATCTTCACAAAGCCCCTTCTTCCAGGGAGATTCACTTCGTTGGTTTCTAAACTCAATTTGAATCATCCACCTTGAGTTTGAGGGGGCGTGTTAAAACCTCTCTTTACCTCTCTTTCCTAAACCTGTATATAGAGGTCTCTTTCCTATTACCTATAACCCTAATACTATAAATATAGGGTCTTGTACACAGAGTTATACATTGAATCCAATATTCTATTTACCAATCCTAATAGCAGCTACCATCAACGACGACGATCAAGTTACTTACCAGGGGCTACCCTAGAATTTTCAAGGTCTTCAGCGATACTCATATTTTTTATTAATTAAGTAAAAATAGAAAAATCTATAACAACAAACTATATATATAATCTATCATATATTACAATGTAAAATTATTTTTCGTCGTCATCTAATTGTATTCTTAACGTCATCCAATTGTTTCTAAAACTTTAATATACCAAACAAATCCTCTTATTATATATTGTGTGATTTTGGGGCCTTTTTTAATTAGGGGCCTTAAGCGTTGACTTCACTCGCTTAATGGTAAGGACGCCCCTGGTGATGGTTGACCCAAAGTTATCGTTTCGTCGGTTTAGAACGCAGAAGCAGTTCTCGTCGGCGTTTGTTTCGCGATGTCTTACTTATGACCTAACACATATCAATTTCCCCAAATTAAATTTCACATCCTTTCTCAATTATAATTATAGTTGATGAGTATTTATAGAAAATAATTAATTTTATTGGCACAAAACTAATGTCTATATTCTTTTCTAACACGATTCTTTAAAAGGAATATTCTTACACGGTTTAAGAAATTAAAGTTAGACTTTCTTCCGAAAATGTCACTTACCTCCTCAATACTATTCATGATTTTTACTTACCTCCCTAACGGAATATGATCTTGTGAGTTCTCGAATTATATTAACGTTTCACTTAGCCCCAACGGCGTTGTTTTTTGTCAAAATGACGAAAATGCCCATGTATTTAAAAATATTTTCTTAAAACATATTTTTTTATAAAATAAATAATAAAAACTGATTCTAATATTACGTTTTACAAAAATAGTTTTTATTAATAAAAAATATTTAAAATGAAAAACAGTTTCTAAACATCGTTTTTTACGTTTTATATATTTTTATTTTTAATACTAAAATCATTTTTTATTATTTATTTTTAAAAGTTGTTAAAAAAATTTAAATACAAGGGAATTTTTGTCATTTTAAAAAAAATAACAGAATTTTCGAAAAACTAATGTCGTTTGGGGTTAAGGGAAACGTTAGTATGATTCGGGGACTCCAAAGAACACATTTTGTTTTTAGAGAGGTAAGTAAAAACCGTGCATAGTATGAAGAAAATAAGTGACATTTTCCCAACTTTCTTTTATCACATACATATTTTTCATCAGGATATCAGGTTTTATTTTTACCATCCCAAATCCACCCTTCCCATGACACACCACGGGAAAGAGGTGCGGTGACAGACAACGACGACGGAGGGCACTTGTTAATTTTTCATCAAGATTTCATGTTAATTCGTGAAAGAGGTGCGGTGACAGACAACGACGACGGGCAATGGATGTTCGTCAGAGGCAAAGAGGTTTAGGGTGTAAGGATTTAGGGTGAGAGAAGGGAACAAAACGATTATGTCTAATTTCCTATTTGTACCGTGTTAAATTTTAAATGATTTTTGATAAAAAAGTTATTAAAACGTTCGCCACCGCTTGATTAGCTTAAAACATGGTGGTGAGGTGAAAAAAAGTGCCTAGGCGCCGTGTAAGCCGTTTTTTAAGAACACTGGTACAACATGTTCAAATAATTGACTGGAACATGGATTTCCCAACACCCAACCCAAATTTGGTAAAATTATAAAAAGGTTGTTATAATAAAAATAAAAACCCGATGGTTGCTTAAATAAGTTTAGATGAGATCGGTAGTTTAATAAGTTCTTTGTTGGAGTTGTTTTTTGGGAAAATGACACTTTTGTGCACCTAAATATACACTTTTGACACTTTCATACCCTAACTTTTTTTTTTCTATTTTTTCCATACTTGAATTTTATTTTGGAAAATTTACCCCTAAAATTTCAAAAATACCGAAATTACCCCTGAATTGAACCAAAATTAAATATGGTCTAATGGAGAGAACCGGTCCAACTTTTAAAGAGGGTAAAAAGACAAAATTACCCTCACATATTCATCAAATTTTCAATTGAATGCCCCTCTCCACCTTCAACCCCCCGCCCTTCCCGTTCCCGCCTCCATCAACGGCCACCAGGAAGAACCGCCTCGTCGTCGCCCCAGGCCACCGACATCTCCTCTATCGAGCAGAACCACCTCGTCGTCACCTCCAGGGTTCGCGACTCCCTCAGTGAATCCTCCATCGACCTCGACGTCGTCGCCTCCTTCGACACCGGCGGCGCCGAGCTCCTCTACGAGATATGCCTCCTCTCCGCCCAACATCACGCGCCACTGCCATGTTTCTCGTCGAGAACCGCCAGCTCCTCTACTCTTGTTGTGGTGCCGATTATGATACAAATCCACAGTTTCTTGCAAATTAGAAAAATTCCCCAAATAACCAGGAACTGGACCATTGAAGTAATTGAATGAAAGGTCCAATTTTTCTAAAACGACCAAATTAGCCCTAAACCATCAGGAATTGAGCTTGTGAAGTTGGCGGCGGAGCCTAGGGTTCCGGAGGCGAGATCCTCGAGAAGGGGGCGAGGGATGGAGGAGGAGAAGTTGAGGTGGAGGTGGTCGTAGAGGGAGAGGGATGCGTCGGAGACGATGCGCCGGAGGGCTGGACGAAGTAGACAGCGGGGACGTCGTGGACGGGCTTGCGGTCCTTGTCGATGAGGAAGTAGAGGATCACACCGTGCTTGCGGAGGTCCTTGACGTGGATCAGCGGCGAGAGGATGTTCTGGCAGTGCCAGAGGCGGACGGTAGACGCGGAGATGGGTGGTTGGGCTGCCGGAGAAGATGATGAACAGTGAGGATAGAAGGGCATAATTATAATTTAATAATTTATTTTTAAATTTTAAATTTTTTATTTGAAAAGACCAATATAACCTTAAATTGTGTGATAATTTTGTTATTCAATGGAAGGTAAAAAATTAATTTCATATTAATTAAAATATGGTTGGATCTGGTTGAAATTGAACCGGCTCAATTCAGAGGTAGTTTCAGTATTTTAAAATTTATGAAGAAAATTGTCCCAAAATGAAATTAAGGTATGGAAAAAAGAGAAAAAAAAGTTAGGGTATAAGAGTGTCAAAAGTGTATATTTAAGTGCATAAAAATATCATTTTCCCTTGTTTTTTTTATAAAAAGAAAGTATCGGGTACATGTCGTGGCGGGAATAGGTCGAAAATAAAATTACCCGATTGTTACCCATTTGTTTTGAGGTTGCCCGTTTGGTTGCGGCGGGGGACATGAGATACTTTTCGGGTTCCCTAATAATCATTTGGTTACGTATAAATCAGGCGCATCAACGAAAGAGGAAGGGGAGATTGGAATGAAGGATCCGTTCGAAGCGGCGTTCGAGGAGCAAGAGGAGTCGCCTGATTCCCCTGTTCCTGCCGCGCCCTCCATCCACGATTACGACAACAATGCTCCATCACAATCCAACCCTCCCAACGCCAAGATCAAAGACTACGACGACGACGACGATGACGACGATAATATGGAGGTCGAGCTCGCCAAGCTGCCCTCCAACGCCGACCCCAACAAGATGGCCAAAATGCAGTAACTCATTCTTCTTCCGACCACCGTCTTTTGTGCAATGAATTATATGTTTATCTTCATCTTTTCAGGGCTATTTTATCCCAATTCACGGAGGAACAGATGAGTAGATATGAGTCCTTCCGACGATCGGGGTTTCAGAAAGCGACCATGAGAAGGGTATTTAGCCCGACTGAGCTGATGAAATCATAGTTTTTCTTATTTTCCTGTAATGAATTCACTGCAGTTGCTCGTAAGCATCACGGGAAGTCAGAAGATTTCCTTACCAATGACAATTGTCGTGTGCGGTATAGCAAAAATGTTTGTTGGCGAGCTTGTTGAAACAGGTAGAGGATTTTGATTGTTGAAGCATCATTCTCTATAAAGAAGAAAGGCAGGAAAAGGAACTGTGTTAGAATTAGAAATCATGCAATAAGCTTATGATATAATGCTTAGCTTAAAATAGTGACTTGGATAGTTAAACCATCTATGCTTATGATTTGCAGCTAGAATGGTTATGACAGAGAGAAAGGAGTCGGGGCCAATCAGGCCTTGCCACATCAGGGAAGCATTTAGAAGACTAAAGCTTGAAGGAAAAGTACCTAGGAGATCTATTCCAAGGCTACTTTGGTAGATGAATCTCAGTCGCAGGTCCGCGTCCTCTCACTTTTATTCTCATTTCATTCTATATTTTGGCACCCTCTCATTACTTTAGATTAAGTAGTGACAATCTAGGCAGTTAAGTTACAAAAATAATAAGCTTAGTATTCTGAGGTCCAACTCTCTGGTTTGGGTTAAAAGACAAAATGAGAAACAGGAGTGCAAGGGGATAGAAGGAAGTTTTGACCGGCCAAAAATACTGGTAAACATCGGGCTGTTTTCCGATTATATTAATTATTTTATTGTTTGTTTATATGTAGAGTTTGAATAGAGATTCCTGATTAGCCTCTCTTCATAAGGTGTTCTGGTAGAGTGACCTTTCTAGAGGCAACAATGGCCTTTGGTGCTTAGCCAGTTTATTTCTACGATAAGTATTCCCGAAAGATTGTTAATGCTCCTGAGGAAATCCCCGGAAATGTTACTTGAATACATCCAAGTTTTATGAAACTCTCGAGTTCTCCCCAAACTCGGTAAAATCAAGAAACTCATTCTCGATAGTTCAATTTTACCGAGCACTTACTGATTAAAGTATGTCAATTTTTTATTTATATATTACACATGCTTTGAAATTGTTGTATAATTTGTGCTCTTTTTAACTTATAAATTTGTTTGAAAGTATTTTATTTTACAAAACTATCACGTGAGTTATACATATGCATATGTATATAATGCAAAACGAGTTTTGCCAATTCCTCAAAACCTTATAGTATTTTTCTCCTTAATTCTGAGTTTTAGTAACTTGTTTATATCTCCTACATTTTCCTTTTATTCCTCTTTGTAATTTTGAGTTTCTGGCTTTGTTTACAGATCACACAGCCTAATGCTAGAGAGAGCATGTCACATTCAGACATCATTTTCTTTGATTGATCAACAATAACCACAAATGTGAGAACTGTAGCCAACAACCTCATAGTTAGTACACAGAGTCTCTGCAACTTCACTACTTACCACTGTTGCAAGAATGTACATAGGTTACCACAGAAGCCAAGCTGATTTCATGTTTGTCTATCCTATTTGTTAAAGAAAAAGAATCAAGAACATTATGAGGTGCTTAAGTAGAAAGTCTTTTCAAGGTCAGATATATTTGGATCTCAAGTGGTGGTTTTCTTTAGCATTATTCGGGCTTCAAATTGATGTAAATTCAACACCCATTTAATGAATATAAATAAGAGAATACCAACTTTTTTTTATTGTTGTTAGGGTGAGTTTTTATTTACTATCCTATCTATCTATCCAAGTAGAAACGGTTCAGTGTATTCGTATATAAGATGGATTTATTTGGGAGTATTTAATGTGTCATTATCCTTAATGTATTGTTTGAACATAACACATTTGATAGAGAGGCTG
The DNA here is from genome assembly GCA_963920655.1 of Geranium rotundifolium. Lineage (NCBI taxonomy): Eukaryota > Viridiplantae > Streptophyta > Magnoliopsida > Geraniales > Geraniaceae > Geranium > Geranium rotundifolium. Next base: position 27,265,592 of record OY987311.1, on the reverse strand, counting down.
TCATTGGTCAGAAGCCCCCAACCCTCAATTTCAGAGAAGCAGTCACTGGCTCGAAATCTAAAGTGAAAAAATGTGCTGGGTCTATAAACCACTGTGTCAAAGAAAGGCTAAACATAACAATATTCGGCATTACTGGCTCGGATATATCAACTGAAGTAATTAGGGAAGAAATCATGGTGCTCGGTGGTTCCTTGGCGAGATTGGTGTTGGCTGGTCTCATGGTTTCTTCGGTGCTCGATGCTCCGTGTGGATATTTTGTGATCTAATTGATGATAACATTATTTGTTCTGTGTTTGGTGTGTGCTTTGCGATTCGTTTACTGTTTAATTGTTTGGTCTTGTCTACCTGATCAATTTTGGGTGGCCAATTCCGACTATGCTTCGAGTTCGTGTCCCATGGATGAAGGCATTCGGGAATGCCCTTGTGTTTGAGATTGACTGTGTATGTTTTTAATTTTCTCTTACTTACGAGCGTCATTTGTGATGAGCAAGTTGTATTATATCAATTCGTGTGTGTTCATGTTGATTCGGTGTTTTATATGGTTGTATCTATCTACAGTTTTTTCCAATGTTGAATTAAAGTGTGTATTTTTTGTGATTTGTTTATTGTTTAATTGTTTGATCTTTTCTCTATGTTATCTGTGGTTGCACGTACATTTTGTTTTTTTCCAATTTTGGATTTAACTGTATTTTTTTACGATCCATTTGTTGTTCAAAATTTTTGTCATGACATCCACTTATGCATCTCCTGTTTAATTTTTGCTTGGCCAGTTTTGACAGTGCTTGAAACTCGTATCCCATGGATGATGGCATTCGGGGAGTCCCTTGAGTTTGTGATCGAAAGTGTGTATTCCTAATTTACCTTTGTTTACGAGTGCCATTTGTGATTGGAAAGTTGCATTAGTCAGTTTGTGTATTTTTTTTTGGCTTTGGTGTCATATGCGGTTGCAGATAATGTGCGAGGAGATGGATTGGTAACTGAGGCCTGGCGGCGTTTCAGTAGAACCGTTAGTTCTCTTTTATGTGTTTTAGACTGAACTGTTTCTTCCATGGGTAGTTGGAGAAATGGCAGTGTAGAGAAATTGGCGGTGCGTTCAATTTGGTTGAGAACTGACAATGTAGGTTGACTTGCAGCTCATTATTTTTACCCGTTGTGTCATATCTGAAGCACTTAATAGTATAGTTACTAGCTCAAAGATGACACATACTTTGCAGAAAATTCAAATTGGTCGGGTCATGGCTATTAATTAGTCAGCCCGCACTGAAGCTCATTTGTGAAGCCCCCTGATGTTAAGGCTCGGACTGATACAAGGATTTGCATTGGCTGAATAGTGACAGAAATAGTACATATTTGCATGTTAATGGTATATGGGTGGACATGTTTGTACTTTGTAGCAGGAGGATGACCTTCAGAAACTTTTTATACGAACAAAACTGAGCTTTATGTCACCAAAACAAAATTATAGTGAGAGATAAATTATCCCGAGGGGCACCACAAGGACATAATTTTTTTTAGATTCCTAATTCTGTACTTTTTGCAGCTTTACAGAGAGGCTGGTAAAAAACTATTGGCAAGACAAGCATTCGATTGTGCTAGAAGTATAGACCCTTCTCTTGCATTACCATGGCTAAGCATGTCCGTTGATTTCTATACTGGGTAAATTCTAAATTGTGCTTATATATAATACATGTTTTACTTATCATTGTCATTTAATAGCATTTGATGTCCTGCTATATTTCAATTTTCAGGAACCCCGAACCATATGAAACCTTTGAGAGTTGTGTTGCATTATTTACTCACGAATTGAAATTTGAATGCAGGAGTGTTGCTTTGCATTGTGATCCTTATGTTCATAGTTGTAAGGAATAGTATGTTGGATTGGAAGTTTGCAGTTCTTGTTATTTCCATTATGAGTTGTTAAAATGGGTTTATGATGTAGCTTGCGGAATTTCAAATTGGTCTTGCAATGATTTCTGTTATGGTCCCTGACTCTAAATCGGGTAATGGGTCCTCGAGGTGATGGGGTTGATCGAGACGTGTGGTTTCGTCGACGACCTATTATGCAAATCTCACAATACTCCAAAATACTCAAGCATATGTTTCTCTAAAGTATTGCTTGCCTTTTTTTATTGATAATCCAAGCCCCTATAAATACATCATACTACTAGGAAATAGTGGAATATGAATAGTAATGTAGTAAATAATAATAATTCAATCCCATCAATGTGGGAAGATGGAACAACTAAGGCACTAAAAGATAGTGATAAATGATAATACTTAATAATAGTAATTGTGGACCACAACATCATCCACCCCTTCGAGACATCGCTCGTCCTCGAGCGCACCGTCATGTAATTTGATAGAACTGTCTCGTATGATTTCCGCCAGGGCCCTCGGGTTCGAACATACATTCCTCGTCCTTCTCTGTCGCCTCCAAGAAAAACAATTTTTTGCATCTATGACCGGCCGTATATGATTCATCGCAATTAAAACAGAGACCTTTGGCGCGACGTTCATTCATTCCTGTCCGAGATAGCCGTCGGATCACCGGACCATGTCCATCCACTAGTTCCCCTTGTATGGAGGAACCTTCATCTCGCATATGCCGACGTTCAAAAAGACGGGCAAAATTCATAGCAGAGGTTAAATCAATGGGTTGTTGAACTTCCACATCGACCGCAATGGAGTCTTGAAGCCCACTAATGAATATAGACATTTCTTGTTCAGAAGTGAGGGAGGATACCTGAGCCGACAGTTTTTCGAACTGACGTTGATATGCCTCAACGGAGCCCGTTTGCCGGAGTTTCGACAACTCCCCCAGCTTGTTGCTCTTGCCCGGAGCTCCAAAACGAACATGACCGTGATGCTTGAATATGTGCCATGTCAGGTTGGGTCGGTCTCGTTGAAGTTTCATGAACCATAGCTGGCCGTCGTCCTGGAGGTGGATGGACGCCAACGAGACCTTCTCTTCCTCGCTAGTTCTCTGGTGCAAGAAAATTTTTTCACATGTACTTAGCCAAACCAGAGGGTCCTCGCCACCACCAAACCTAGGAAAATCCAAGTTGGTGTAATGGGGAACAACCCCTCTAAGTCCGCTGCCCGCACTCTCTTCCGTTGTTGGAGTTGCGCGTTACTGCAGCTGCTCTTGGGTGCGGCTGGCTTCACCGGACTGCCCCTCCTCCTCGGGCTGCCCCTCTCTACGATTTGGTTGTAGAGAGCTGGTGAGTTGCTGCATTTGATCGAGCAACTGTTGGTACTTAACTTCGGTTGCAGTTTTGTCGGCCTGGTACAAACCCAAAAACTCATCGAACCGCTCACTCAAGGACCTTTCCGCCATATCTCCAAGCTCTGATACCAATTTGTTATGGTGCCTGGCTCTAGATCGGGTAATGGGTCCTCGAGGTGATGGGGTTGATCGAGACGTGTGGTTTCGTCGACGACCTATTATGCAAATCTCACAATACTCCAAAATACTCAAGCATATGTTTCTCTAAAGTATTGTTTGCCTTTTTTATTGATAATCCAAGCCCCTATAAATACATCATACTACTAGGAAATAGTGGAATATGAATAGCAATGTAGTAAATAATAATAATTCAATCCCATCAATGTGGGAAGATGGAACAACTAAGGCACTAAAAGATAGTGATAAATGATAATACTTAATAATAGTAATTGTGGACCACAACAATTTCTCAGCTTGCTGGTCACCTTTCATCTCACAAGTATGATGATATGCAAGTAATGATTGACTGTTAGTTGTTTTCCTCATCTCTTCCTAAAAAAGGAGATTCTTCTGTAAGTGTCAGTTAATGTTGGTGCTAATCGTCACATGTATATGGAGCCATCTAACAGGCCTTGTCTACGAGGCACGATTTGATTATTAGTCTGTTGCAGATGCTTTCAAATTAGCACGTTGCGCCATCGGCATTTCCTCTGAACTTGTTTCAAAATTTCATATGGGAGATATATCAATTAATTTGGTCAGATCACTCTCTTGGGTAAACATATTGCATTTTTCTTTAAATGATTCTGTTGTAAAGTTCTAAAAGTGTAGGTGTAGAAGTCAAATGAGGCAAACATAGGACTACGTCAGTGAGTACATATCCTTTGTCTTTGTTCTCATGTGCAAACTAAATTTTGGATTCATTTTTTTGTGGATTAGGCTATATGTTAATGTCTGAATTTATACGTGTATGCTACTCACACGTATACTTTTGCCTTACCTTTTATTCTTGTCCCATAATGTGATTTGTGTTTTAAGTAACAATGCCGGATAATTTCCACTTTTCCCACTCAGTTTGTGAGGTGGATTACTTCCTCTTTTTGATGAGTTTTATTTGCTATTGTTTCTACAATTATATTCTGTTTTGTTTGTTTTGAAGCAATATGTATGCTTAAATGCATATTTTATTATATGTAGGAGTTATAGAATTGTTATTTATGTTTAATTTGACAATGCCTTGCAAGGACATGTTTTAGAAAATAGGCCTACTCACAAGGCGCAGAAGGAGAACATGTCCTTGTTTGATAAGGTATAGGTTCTTGCCGTGCATTGTTCGTAGAATTCAAGTAGTGATAATTCTGTTTACATTTGTGTAGATTTTAGCATAAAGGGTTTTTTTATATAATTACTAACTTATAAGGTCGGTTCTTGCTATGCATTGTTCAAAGAATGGTAATTTTTCTTATATTTGTGTACATTTTAGCGCATATTAAGGGGTTTTTATATGACTATGAGTTTATAGTTGGAGATAGCGGGAAAAGGCTTCTTGCATTCCCTACTAGGGTTCTCCAATCCAATATTATTTAATGAATTTACTTTTATCCACTTCCATGTTGCATTTCCAAGTCTGTTTTGTTTTTTTGGGTTATGTAATGTGTGAGTAATTATTTTCCAATTATATATATTTTTATCAAATGTTGTATACCCTTCTATGTTTGATTTTTCTATTGAAAGTGAATTAAACTATGTATTTTCTTTTGTGGGTTGAGAGCGGCTCCATAGTGTTATTTGCGAGTTTAATTGATCGCATTCATTCAGGTGTTTACTGTATGTGTACGCGTTCGCACACCCCATTCTCGTTGTTGTTTTTTGTTGCCCTTTTGTGTTATGGATTGGGGCGTGGTCTATCTATTTAGTGTTCAACATTATCTCTCTTGTATATTTGGTGCTCTTAGGCGACGTTTGTGGACTTGATTGACTACCATCTTCTCCAGGTTCTTGGGTTGCTTGTGTCGTGATGCATAATATTATTGTTAAATTATGTTTTCACTGTAAACTGTAGTGTACGATTTGGAAGCGTGATGTGTTGCTTGCCAGTCCTATCTTCTCTGTATCTGTTTCAAATGCGCCCAAACATATTTTGAAACACATTGAGATTTTGGATTATAAATATTGAGATTGTGTCTATGGTTCATTTGTTCATAGTGACTTGCCTCTCTGATTTTGGAAATGGTTATGATTCCAATGCTCATGTACAAGTTTTCTTTTGATTAACAATATAATGAGAATTTATAACGAAAATGCAAAGTTCAAAGTTCATAAAAACAAAGTTGGCACAGGCGCCAACAGTACATATATGTATAGTCATGTCCTCATGGATAATAATTAGAATATGTAATTTGATATTTGTTCGGATTCAGCATAAGATAATTAAAATATGTAATATGGTGTTGTTTTTGTCATTCACAAAGATGGATGGTACCGGGTTGGGCCTCTTTTTGCGCCACAAAACTCTTGGGAAGTAAGCATTTATATTGTTGTTGTTCTCTTTGTACTAAGCACATAGGTTTACATGGTAATTTATATCATCAAGATTATCAACTTTGGTTTCCAAATTGATAAAAAAAAAAGGTTTCTTTTAGGCTTAAGGAATAACTATTTAGTTGTTGCAGGTTTCCTATGGGCTTAATATATTTAGGGGGTTTAGTTCTCAAATGCTCAATCATGCTCGATATCCATTTAAACTTTTATTACATGCTACTAAATGTTTGTTTTTTTCCAGGTACGTCTGTGGACAATTGTGCTAACGAGAGGCAGCTTGATCAAACGGCGACATGGCCATTGCTGGAGTTTGTGCTATCATTATCTTGATCTCAATCATTTTGGATAAAGTTCTTCATAAGGCCATGAATACATATATATATATATATATATATATATAGCTACTTTTAGTGTTTTGTGATGTTCCGTGGAAAGGAATTTTGCTTTTGCTTCGGTATTGATGTTTTTGATTTGTGGGTTTTGGCATGTTTGAAGATTTTAAGTGACTAAATGGATTATTGAATGTTTTATGTTTGCTACGTGATGTTTTGCATAAATGAGTTTGATTTTCTTCCATTTTGGTGATTTTGTTTTGTGGGTTTCAATCTGTTTGAAGATTTCTGGTGGATGATTTAGCTTTAGGCAGCTTTGTTTTATTTTGAAGGTAGTTTTAAACAGCTTATAGTTTGGTTCTTTCAGTTTTATCTATTTAAAAATTTTCTTCAAAGCTTTTTGGGACTAATTGTGTTTATAATTAGACCCATTTGTTAATGATTTTCTTCATTTTCCTGACATTTTGCATAAATTGGTTTTGCTTGTCTTCTCAATTTGTCCATTTTGCTTCTATTTTAATAGTTTTGCTTGTTATTCAGTCCTTTCTATTATGAAAAGTTTTTGATTTCATATCTAAATAGCTAACGTATAAGGTTGATAAACTGAGTAATGAAGAGTCCGGTTTAGGGAATACACTCTATGTATACCTTTTCTATGTATACATAGGGAAAGCTCTATCCAATGAAAAATGCAAATACGCTTTGGGGAGGGTTTTTTTTGCCTATTTTGATTTGTTTAAAGGTTTTTGGTAGCTGATTGAGATTTTGATACCTTTTAATTGGGGGTTTTCAGTTTTTTCTCTTTATATTGTACAACATATGTGTTTTCTTCAGAGATTTTTGGGACTAACTTTGATTATAATTTTATTTGGATTTTTTCCCTTATAAAATTTCTTTACTTATGTTTGTTCTTGGCTTTCATGAAGAATATGTATGCTTTGTTATATGTTTTCCCTAAAAATGGCTTCAATTTTGTAGATTTTGTGATGTTAGTTCTTTCGGGTACGTTTTGTTACTAAAACATGTCACTATTTCAATTCAGTGATTCACAAAAAGACACAAGAAATCACTATTTGAAACTCTAAAGAAGGTCAAAACTTGTATGAGGCCGCTTCATGATATTTGTCATTTAGTTGTTACATGCCTCCAAATAATTAATGTTCTTTTGTTTTTGCGGTTGTTTATTGAATTATTTTATGTTCAAATTATCGTGTTTAATTGATAAAGTGTGAGGTTCAATTAGAAATTTGACCTTTTTTGTTTTTGAGTTTTATATTTTGACTTAAGCTTGACATGCTTAGTTCTTTGTACTTTAGTTATATTTGTCCTTGCCTTATTGGAATGAGTTTTTTTGTTTTGTGTTTTGCATTTTGACTCAAGCTTGACATGCTTACTTCTTTGTAATTTAGTTATATTTGTTCTTGTCTTATTGGAATGAGTTTGAGATCAGTTTATTTGTCATGCGGAATGTGTAATTGTTTAGTTTGCATCATATTTTGAAGGATGTACTTAGTGTTGTGCATGGTCTGTATGTCTATAGTTTTGAAATAATCGCTCACAATTATCGTCAAACTCGCAACACTTTCCTTGACAAAGCAGCATATATGTTTGATTGTAGCGTAGTTCTGTAATTAATATATCATGCTTCAATCTTTAACTGTATGTAGATACAAAAAGTTATAAGCATAGTTATGATGGAAAATTTAGGTTAGGTACCGTGGCTTTGAAATAGGTTCATGAATTATGAGATATGTTGTGGGAATTAATTAATGTACCGCCAGATTTGATCTTCTAGCATGCGTTGATGCCATGCTATTTATCAATGTGCATTTGCAGGTGGAATCAACACTGGTTGTGCATAATTTTCAACTAAAACTTAAGTTTATTCAACAAACGTATGCAAGCTATCAGGTAATCTCTAACCTCAGGTCCATAGTTTATTTGGTTTTATAAGACCGTGGGATTAAACTTGAAATCCCTTAATATTACACCCTTCCAAATAATTAAAATTATTTTGTTGTTGTTTATTGAATTATTCTACATTAAAATTCGAATGGATTTAATAAATGTTATATGTATTGTCATTAAAATTTATCACGAAAGACCAAGGCATGACAGTGAGGAAGAACGGAAGGTCTACTGACACATTCTAAAGCGAGAAGTTCGCGGAGAGCACATCAAAGCCAATATGAAACAACTCAACAAACATGAGGAATACATGAGTAACACTAATCACCATATTATTATGGTCATCTGATTAACATGAAAGATTATTTCACTCGGGTTCAGGTTGATTCAATTTGTTGTTGGAATGTAATTTCTAATCAATATATTTATATCTTTTTCGGAAAATCTTTTCGTTAGCTAACAGGAATTTTGAAACAATCAACGTCGTCGAGTTATGCATCTTTATCGCAATTATTTCTATTATAATAATAAGATTTATTTTTATATTTACATTTTTTGTTCCTTTTTCTTTATTTGAAATTTTGTCACATTTGTTTTAAATATGTTAATCATGCTCATATTTTGGTATTGTGCTTCAGGGATTTACAAATTTGGTTCTTTCTTTTTTGATGAGTGAATATGTAAACTTTATTTTTGAATTTGAAGTCCAAATTTTGATGTGTTAAGTTGCCTCTGTGCGATTGACAACTGGCGATTTTTTTTTTAATTTTGTACTTTGTTTCTCAAAATTGAGAGTTGTATGGAATTAAGAGAAAATGTTCTTTAATTTGATTTTTAGTACTTATCACTGCAGCCATAAATTTTTGTTATTTTTTTGTTGGATTTTGGGTTGCTTTCATATATGGAAACTTAAATATTTGTGTATATTTGTAAAATAGACAATTTTCTTTCTTTTTCTTGAATTCTATATTACCAAACACATAGTTGCAACTTGCGAGGAGCAAGTGCTTGTCAAAGTCAAAATTGTTTGTGTGCATTCCTTGAATATTGATTCTTAATTTCTTTTAATTTGTACTCTTTCTCTTTCAATTTTGGTTTGAATATTGACTTTGTTGGAACTAAACTTTGACTATTTGAGCCGATAAATATATCGTTAATATGTCATTGTGCTTGATTAATTTAAATAGCTTATTGAAACCTACTTATTGTTTATTTTTTTGTTCAACTTTAGGGGTTTCGCTTATGCTCAAAGTTTTGATTGATACAAAAGTCGATGTATATTTCTTTTTGCATTCGAGTTTGATGATTTAGTCTATTAGATATTTCTTTCTTTAACAAGCCTACTAGAGTTATGGGTCTAACTCGAAATGGGATAAAACTTTGGCTGGATCTTAGAAACCATAATAGCCGCCTTCAGAAAAGAATGGAAATGTGATTTTTTTTATTTAGTTATAAAAGTTTATCAAAAACAAGGTGAATTTTTTATCCTATCGTGCTAGCATAAAATCAAATTTGTACTTCAAATTACGTAGATTGTCTATGGGTTTTGAAATTAGGCTAGTAGGGGTTGGTAATAATGAATGTTGGCAAAGACGTGCATGATTGTTGTCTGATTGGAAAATGTTGTGTACCACGAGAATTTTAGAAATATCAATTGATTTGGCGGTGGTGGCCAAGTATTAGTTATTTCATACATTATCGTTTTAAAGTACTCTTCGTGTGATTGTGTTTGTAACATATAACTATTTCATATATTTCATCAAACACGGAGTGCATGTGCTGCATGATTGTAGTTGGTGGTCTTATTTTCTAGAGTGGCCTTCGTTTTCATTTAGTATGAGATTTGTCTATTATCCACGTGTGTGTAGTGTACACGTTTAGCCCGACTGTTTGTCAGTTAATAATGAGTGTGACGTTTCTTTTACGTATGGTTGAGCGTGATATTATTTTTCCCCGTTGCTAGATATATATTGTCATATGTCATTGATGTTTTCAATGGCGTAATGTTGGCAAAACACTAGGGACTTTGATGTTGTATGGTACAACTTTAGGGTCAATCGGCAGTGAATGCATTATCAAATTTGGACGCATATAGTTTTTGAATATGTTTTATTGGTTTTGTTTGATAAAGTTATTGTGTTGTGACTTATGGGTAGAAGACATAAATTTTAATACCTTTTCTAACGTCAACTATGTATTAGTGTCAAGGTTTGATTATATGAATAGCACATGAGGGTGTTAGCAAGTTAGCTAATTTGTTTCCTACCGTGTAGTTTTCTAGCAATTACATAGATTCCTATAAATAGAAAATTAGCGTGCGTAAATGATTTAGTAGTTTTTGATAGTAAAATTACAAGTATTTTTTTTTGGTATTTCCATGTCAGTACCTTAAGTTTGACTCATTTCGAATACGACATCGTTGCTAGAATCAGTCTTGCAAAATTTAAATTTTGTTAAATTATATTTTTCAAGTATTGTGTATTCGGTGGATTGTGTTTCCTTGTAAGTTTTTTTTGTTTCATCTTGAACAATTTTATTTCGGTCATCGTTCATGTAAATTTTTGTATTTTACTTATTTTTTGTTGGTTCAGATTCATAGTTTTTAGACCTGCTTAGTGATGATGAATGACTTAAATTAAATCACATGTTTAAACCGATTGGTTGTTGGTTCAATTTCCCTTCAATTCAATTTCTAAGAAGCGGTTCAATTTTCATTTATTTATTACCAAACCGAATTGTTTTAGTTCCTATTCAATCGATTATGCATTTCCTGGTTGCTGCCCCTATTGTAGCGTCGTTTCAGTTAGTCGGTTGCCTTATGATTTATCTTGATGTTATTTATTTATACTAGTTCTGCAGTTTCTGTTTTTTATCGGACGGGGTAGCAAAAGTAGAGGATATTGTTGCTGGAATCGGTCTTGCAGAATTGGAATTTCGTCAAATTCTATTTTTCAAGTATTTTATATTTAGTGGATCGTGTTTTCTTATAAGTTTTTTTTTTCTGTTTCAGCTCAAACAATTTTATTTTGGTAATTTTGCATGTATATTTTGGTTTCCTTTAACTTATTCTTTGTTGGATCGGATTTAGTGTTTTCAAACCTAATCTTAAATGTCAGCAACTCGGTACTGTATGTAACAATTAACCTAGGTGGAGATTTTTAGAACACCAGCCTGATTTCATGTAATCAAACGGCTAAACGAGTTTAGGCAATTGTGTTTTCAAATTTTCTATTTAGAAAAAAAATAAAAATACGTACAACTAAACTAATTCACAGTAATTGTTATATTTATTTATTTATTGTTTTTAAGTATATGAATATAACAAATATTAAAATAGTTATATTTGTACATCTTAAATATTTATTTTTAGAAGGGAAATTCATATTTGGCCTTGAAAACCAATGGTATTGCTCTTCATTCACGAATCTTAAATTAACAACATATCGATTATTACAATATACGAGGCATCCTGATTTTCTAGATTAGTTATTGTGTAAATAACCTATATGTCTACCGTTGAAAATCTACAGTTCGGCGGACAGAGTTATCCATGCAGGGTTAGTAGTTACGTTCATATAGGAGCAGCATAAGACCGAGCACAAAGTCAAGGCATGCAATTTGGTCTCTGCACCCACGTATACAATATTAGAAGTAACATGAAACAAGACACTACTCAATTGAATGAGAGCAATATGTGATATAAGCTAGAAGCATGAGATGAGTGAATTGAAGTGACTCAAGAATTGCGTCACTAGAATGACTCTGATTATTATACATTTTTTGTTTTTCTCTATTCTCATTATTGGTATATTGAGAGTGGGTAGTTTAAAAAATGTATATAAAATTGATTTGTTACTGTAGGAACCGTTGGATTTTGAAAGAAAGCAACTAGAAATTGTCTGCTGATCAAAAAAAAAATTAGAAATTGTCAAGTTCATTATTGGAGAGAATATAAAAGTGAGACTTACTTTATAGGTACAAAGTTAATTATGCTGAGGATTGTGAAGATTTAACTTGGTTGTTATTGGTGACAAATTTGCAATTGTTTTTATATTGAAGTACATAGATCTTACGTCAAATGCAAATGTCAAAGATTTGGCAGGGTGGGTAGAGAAAAACGGTGAAAGAGTATATGTATGTGTAGCTTGACCAGTGCAACATAACTTTTTTTAACAATAGTGGATGCAGCTGAAGTTATCATAGTGGATGAGGAAGAGGAAGCATAAGGTAGAGTCGAAGCAACCTTGAAGCATCGCCCTGAACCCGTAAATTAGGAATAACATAGGTTTTAGTGCATTCGGTTATCCAATTGATGTTTCGTTTTTTCCTTTATTTCTTGGGTTTTCTATTTTTTTGGCCACTTGTGAATAAGATGGCACCATATGGTTGGTCATTCCATTTTAGATCTTTTTTTGGAAGTATTTCCATTTACATCTCTTATTTATAAAGTGAAGTTTTTCATATATTTTGCTAAAAAGATGCGGTTAGTTCTTTTCCTCCATTATTGGAGTACTATTGGTTTAAACATGAGACAACCCATTACAGAGATACTAACATGTATAATTCCGTCCAAATTATATATAAGCTTAATAATATCTATTTTTGCAGTGCGGTTTTTTTGTGTTCGTTCAAAAGTGGATATTTGTTGAGAATGTTTTCTCACCGGAGAACGTAAAATCAAACGAGAATCTCAAATCAAATGTTTGTACTGCCTACTAAGGTCTATCGTCTAAGAGGATCATAATATGTTTTAAAGATCTTATTTAACTTACAAACTCAAATGTTGAATATGTATACATTTTACCCAAGGGATACATGAAGATTTAATTGGTTAACTATGCACTTAAAAGACTCCACACAAAACAGTAAACCAAAACTTACTTTAGATTTGGTAAAATTTGGATCTTAATCCAATTTGATTCAATAGATTAAATCTAAATGAGTGTCGTGTTCACGTTAGATTACAAATTCACTTTAAAATTTTATTAAAAGTATTATATATATTTAATAGTAAACTTTGCGAATATAAATAATATTCAATTTTATTATAAAATTTTTATTACAATAAATATTAAATATATAACCTTAAGTAGTATTGTTGCTTATATGTTATGCAATTTAATATAATTATATTTTACTAATAGTTTTATACATCAAATATGTACAATCACACTTTTCCAGTTTAAGCAATTCTCATGGTGTTTTGAAATTGAGACTGGTTACTTCAGAGTTAAAATAAGCTTAAGTAATTCTCATGGTGTTTTGAAAAGGCCAAAAAGAAACTTTATATTTTGTGACTGGTTACTTCAGAGTTCAAATAAATTAGGTTAAATAGAAAGGTAATTGTTGAAGCAGCATGTAATTACTATATGGAGCCTTGGACCTCTTCTGCAACCGAGCATAAAACTACTATTCTATTGGTGCGATATTTTTCATCCTTATGTTATTATATGTACCATTAACGCATCATGTTAGATAATCATATTTTAAATATCAATTTATACATAGAGATTTATAATTATTGATCATGTGAATTTAGAATACAATAATTGATGCTACTTATTGAATGTCGTCATCTTCATTTTCGCACGTAACTTTCTTTTCCAACTGGTAAGAAATCTGTCAATCATTCATTTTCTTCAAGTCAACATATGTAATAGGCATATGATGATTACTATTTTACTATGTTTTTACGGGTATATGAACGAGACAAAAAAAATTAATTACTTCGAGGTACATATTGTAGTATATAAGTTTCATTTGTAAATTACATGTGATATTTAAGCATTGTTTTTCAAATTGTACAACAATGTATTCGACGATGCATGAATAATTTTGAAATGTACATTAAAACACCGACATAGTGAGTTTCTACATATAACATCGTGTTTATGTTGTGATATTTTTCCAATAATTAATGTGTTGTTTTTTTCAAAGGTTGCACCGTGCATCGCGCGGGGCTCCCCCTAGTTGATGTAAATTCAACACCCATTTAATGAATATAAATAAGAGAATACCAACTCTTTTTATTGTTGTTAGGGTGAGTTTTTATTTACTATCCTATCTATCTACCCAAGTAGAAACTGTTAAGTGTATTCGTATCTAAGATAGATTTATTTGGGAGTATTTAATGTGTCATTATCCTTAATGTATTGTTTGAACATAACACATTTGATAGAGAAGTTGTCATTGGTCAGAAACCCCTAACCCTCAATTTCAGAGAAGCAATCATTAGCTCGAAAATGTGCTGGGTTTATAAACCACTATGTCAAAAAGAAAGACTAAATAGAACAATATTCGGCATTACCGGTTCGAATATATCAGCTGAAGTAATTAGGGAAGAAATGCTTGAGGACAGGTGTCACGCCCCAAATTCGGTAGAGACCGAGCCCGGAACGCGAACGAGGAATCAGTGTCCGAAACAACTGAAACAATAATAGTAACCAAATAAAAAGAACACAAATACAATGAACCGCGAATTTTATAACTGCTCAAAAGAATATACAACACGAGTCAGAGACTCAAAGTATGATCAAGAAACAACAAAACGTCGACACTAAATTGTACGTCAACTAACACGCCCAAAACAACCCGGACTCTCCAGCTCCTCCAGCTTCGAGATGTCCTCCTATCCACAATCACGATCCTCACCTGTCTGCAGGAAGAGTAGCAGGGGGTGAGCATTTACGCTCACCGCAACGGATACCCGACTGACAACGGCATACAAGTAATTGACAGGGTGATACATAAGCACAGTTCGAAAAAGATCATTAGTAAAACTCAACCATTATCCAAACATTTCATCTCATTCTCAATACTCAAATCATCACACAATCAACCAAGCAACATCAATCAAACAAACCTTTCACTCAAGGAAAGGCAACAATCCGGGTACTTCGTCGAGTCCATCTTGCCAAACACGCACGGTGTTGGACAAGGTCTACACGACCAGGTGATGCAACCTATAACACGCCAGTTTACAGTCGCAAGCTGTCTGGGCCTGGTCTGCCTCCCACTTTTCGATAGCTAGTCGTAGGCGTGAAACCTCTTCGCGGCCGCCAGTTTACAGTGGCTAGCTGTCTGGGCCTGGTCTGCCCCCCACTTCTTCGATTGCTAATCGAAAGGCGTGGACGCCTCTTCGCGGCATGGATGGAGAAGCGCGGTAAGAGCGCAAATCTACCCTACCCGAACGGAGATCACGGACGTATCTTTCCCACCTGGGCGTCAACCAGCAACAAACACAAACCACCACGCACACTGGGCTCCCGCCCGTAACCAACATCCACACACACTGGGCTCCCGCCCGTAACCATCATCCACAAAACATTTCAACCACAGGAGAGAAATAATCAACTCAAGTCATTTCGATTTACATGTTAAGGCACAACATCTTCAAACACATCAAATCGCATTTACCATTTACTCACAATACAGTTCAACCATAGTGAAGAATATACTCAACTCAAATCATTTCAATTTACATGTTAAGGCACGACATCTTCAAACACGTCAAATCACAATTTACCATTATTCACAATTGAACAAGCATAACACATTCAAACCAAACGCAACGAGTAAAGCGGTAACACCCCCAACAAAGCATACAGCGGAATGGCACGTCGCTGTAGTATAATCAACCTATAGACACAACCAGGTGCCCACATGCAATTCTACACATACATATACTAAGAACACAGAAGGTGCCCACATGCAATTACTAGTAACTTTCCCAAGTCATGTACGGATATACGGCTACTTTTCCCTACCTCGATAATTATCCAACGTTAGCTCCAAGTCTCTCGCGACACCACGTCTAAATCCTTCCCTTTCCACGAGCGATGGAAGAATCTAATAACGACAAACGCACAAACTTTAGCAATTGATCGAAGTCCGATTCTAACGAAACTAACGCCCAAGTACACCCCAATGAGTCCCGATCACTCCAATACTTCCTAATTACACCGAGTTCCCAAAAAGGACCCGGAACGGCCCAATTCGCGCACTTTCCCGAATCTGCCCGGAAACGCTAAAATGACCTCGGGACCCCGAAAAATTCCATTTTCGCATCAACAAATCATAATTATATTCAAGGGGTCCAACGCAATCGACGGAACCAAATTCCGACGCCCGAGCGACTCAATCCCATCATTAAGGTTCCTCAAATAATAAATAATCTTTTCCCACAATTCAATTCCAACAATTCTCAAATTTATTCTACGCGCATAATTAAATTCGAGATCACCAATAAAATTGACGGAATTACGTTCCGACTTCCGGGGGATTTAATCTCGACTTTAAAGTTTAGCGAAACAAACACATTTTAGCCAAATTAATTCCAATTTCTTCCAAAGTCACGAATTAGTGTTCTAGGGATTTTCCGGGATTGCATAACACGTAAAAACCCGAACTCCGGGCACGCGGGCCCCACCTCCGGTGACCGGCCGGAGCTCCGGCGAGCTCCCGGTCACCGGACAAACCTCCCGTTTGTCTCAAAACGCTCCAAATTACCCCCTTAACACTAATCCAACCTCAATCAAACCATATTCCACAACTCCATAAATCCAAACTCAAGGAAATGAGAATCCAAAACATACCTCTTGTAGCCCACGACGAGGAGAACCCGAATACGCAAAAATCAAGACGTTTGGACGGTCGGAACGTCGGGAAATCGCCACAATCTTTTCTCTTCTTCTTCCTTCTTTCTTCTTTCTCTTTCTCTTTCTCTTTCTCTTTCCTTGTGTTCTGCCGAGAATCAACTCCCTCCCCCTCTCTTATAACTTAAATATAATTATTTAAACATTAAACTAATAAAATAAACCTATTTTCCATTTTCTTTTAAATCTAAATTAAAACAATTAATTTTTTTTTAATCACTCAAAAGTCTCCCCCCCTCTAGATACATGACAAGTGTAAAGTAGAGGGGTCCCACAAGCCACTTTTGTCATTTTGGACCCGAAATCGTCCGAAACGGACACGTTTTTCGGAACCGTCGGAACCGTGATGTTTCGCTAAATTTTAGCTTCCATATGAACCTAATATCCATAATATTACAATTCCAACTTAAAATGGCTCAAATAGTAGTCCTCGGTGACTCTCGGGTCGAAATTTGGTCAAATCGCGAATTATTAAATTTTCATCCATTTTTCACAAAATTGACCCAAATTGACCCAAATTGACCGGGAGCGGTCCTTACAACAGGCTTGGCATGATCGAGTCTCATCAGATCGGGGAGGAGCTTTATGATCTCATTCTAAGATGAAAATAGCTTCTCCAAAATTAAAGATGAGAAGTGGGAAGTCATCAGCACTTGGTTTTCGTATATATGCGACAATGAAGAGCTTGGGAAAAAATGAGGGTCTCTTAAATGGGTAGCCATCTCAGGGATTCCAGCTCTTGGATGGACTCCAGAGACAATCACTAATATCGCTAACTTTGCAGGCGAGGTCCTGCTCATTCATCCTCGTTCAAAATTAGGCAAAGATCTTCAACAAAGCCATGGTCTTATTGCTCGCCCAAGATCCTGAATCAATTATAGAGGTGATTGAAGTCAACTGCCATGAAACAAGCTTTAAAGTAAAAATGGGGGAAATTTCAGGTTTTCAAATCCCTTTAGTGGATCTATAAGAATAAACATCATATTTTGAATCATCTCAATTTCAGTCATCAAGCAATCTTGCGTCCCATAATGAAGCAGATTCAAAGGGAAACATCTACCCCAAGCTTTCGCCGATTCGCGTCTTCTCTGGTGGCTCCGCCGATCCTGATTCTGACATAGGAAAGGATTCCGGCGAGTTGGTTCTTGAGGAGGCTTGTTGGAATTAATTGACTATAAAACCTTTTAGTTTGGTTGCAAAATGTTGTGACCATGACTCCCCTATTTATAGGTCCTTATCTCCTATTCCTAACCTCCATACTCTTCTAATTTTTTTGTATAAATAGTATGATATATTCAATTGAGTATGGCGTATTCTCTTATCTTCTCTCCCTTAAAGATTTATTTTCAAGAATTTTTGGGTATTGAGTTTTGTAGTTCCAAATTCTAGAGTTGCGAGTGCACGCATCTCTTGACTGTTGTGCTAACCTTGGGAAGCTACCGACAACAACGATTGTCACCAAGGTCGTGTTGGATATAGCTTTTAATGCAGTGACTTTTCTATACCACGACAAACGAATCTTTGTTCATATGATAAGTTTTCTCTTCATCTCATTCGTATAATAAAAGCTTCCAACAATTTAAAAGCTATTTCTAGCGGTATAACAATGATTGTATGTTCATATGTGTGAAAGGATGGATCTAGTGACAATTCTTGTCGGAGGCTTTACAGACCCTAAGAGACGAGCCCCGGCCGTCGAGCACGCCACCGGATATGGTGACGCCGTAGACATGCTTGAAGAACAGCTATTAGTCGGCATGCTCGATGACGTCAGAGTCCGACGACGCCACGATGGTGCTGTCAATTCTCACAGTGATCTCGAAGCTCTTGCACAGACTGAGAACATGGCCTTTCAGAGCGAGAACCTCTCGCACGGCACGTGAACGGTGGCGGGTTGTGAAGAGTTGTAGGCCTGGGCCCACGCATAGAGGAAGCCATGGCGTTTGTGAGGCCGTGAAATTTAGCTCACAGTGATACCATGTTGAGTGTCAGATGGGCGCCCACGAGAAGAAATGGTGAGGCGAGGAGCACCATAAAAATGCTCATGATTGTGTTTGGATTTTTATTTTGGTTTGTTTGTAATCGGGTGTTGTGGTATGATGTGGTCCATTTGTGCCCCTTTTCGGACCTAAATAACTCCCATCTTAGCACGCTTTTCCCTTCGTTTCGGTCACACTAGGGCCATTATTTTGATAATTTTGATCCTTAGTGTGTTTTCGGTATTTTGTAGGAGATGGAGCCAAATTGGAGTATTTTTGGAGCATGAGAAAGTGACACGGTAATAGCGCTGGCAGATTTTGCAAGAGCAATATCATCTTTATCCAAAGTTCAAATGGAGCAAAATTATATATCAAGATGAAGATCTATGAAAACTCTACAAATTTGAAGAAGGAAGCGAGGTCATCGGAGTTATAGATTGTAAGATATTAGCCGGTCAAACTGGCTAACCAACGACCCATCACTCAATTCCAGCACGACTGAGCCGTCTTGCAAGGGCCATATCTTTGGCATCTGACCTCCAAATGAAGACTGTTTTGAGCCTAAATTGAAGAGAAAGAAAAGATATACAACTCTTGTGAAGAAAGTTTTTCCATTTGACGACCGAAAGATGGCCAAAATGGCACCGGAACAGTGTCACGATCGTGACACCCATTTTTTTCAAGAACAGAGCGATTGTCACGATGGCTCAAACGATCGTGACAAATCAACGTTGCAAGGGAAAAAATTGGATGCCATGATGGTGTCACGATCGTGACATGATCGTGACAAGAAGAAACAAAAATGACTGTCACCATGGTGACGCCCATCGTCAAGATCGTGACACTAGCAACAAAATTCAGCAGCAGTGAGCCTTCTTGCAAGGGCCATATCTTTCGCATCTGACCTCCAAATGACAACTTTCTTGAGCCTAAATTCAAGAGGAAGAAAAGATATATAACTCTCGTGAAGAAAGTGTTTCCATTTGAGGACCGGAAGATGGCCAAAATGGAACCGGAGCAGGGACTGTACGCCAAAACAGCAGCTGACTCGGAAGGGCATTTTCGTCAATTGAGCAATCCGAGTTTCACCATTATTTACCACCACACATTTTTTTCAGCAAGGGACATCACCTATTCTCACTCTCTCACCTTCTTCCATCTTCTCCCTAGCTTCCATCCTCCATTTTCCCTCCATTGAATGTCAATCAAAAGCTTAATTAGGCAAGGAGGAGGAGGAGGATTCCACCACCACACCTTGGGAAGACTTCAAGAAGCCAAGATTCATCAAGGGAGTACAAGATTAGAGGGATTTTGAGCTTCTAAACCCATCTTGGGTTCTTTGGTTTGCTTGTTTTTTCTCTACTTCTTGAATCTTGTGTTTCCTTAATAGAATTTTGTTTGAGCACCATGGTTTTGGGCTAAAAACCCAAGACCATGGATGTTAGACCTTTGTAGGAGATGATGACAATTTGAATTTGTTATATATTCATTTTTGAGCACGTGCTTGTGAATTTACTTGAATTTCATGCTTGATGATAGTTATTATTATTATTATTATTTGCGAGAGCATGTGGTAATATGAGCTTGAATCTTGCACTTGAACATAACTTGAGCACCTATTAGTGAGAGCTTGTAGGTTTTTATTGTTGTGCTAGAGTTAAGGCTTGAGAACTTGTCCGAGAGGAAAGTTTAAGAGTGGATAAAGTAGATTCAAAGGTTTGGAAGTAAAACTTCAACCTTCTATTCGAAAATAGTTGTACTTAGTGCTTCCTAACGTCGATTGTAACATCCCGAGAGGGTAGTTGACGTTAGGAAAGGCTTAATCCGAGAGGATAAGCGCCTATAACTTAGAACACATGCTTTGCTTGATTTCGAATATTGACACCTTGGATTGGCATTTCGCCGTCGGTCTAGCACCTGTGGTTGCTAGTTGCTAGTTGCTTGATTTTCATTCCCTCGCTTTAATATTTTGCATCTAACTTAGTGTTCCTTTAGCGTAATTTGCTTAACTTAGTTGTTTGCTAGTAATTAGTTTCTTAATAAAAAAATCCTAAAAATTGCTTTTTTACTTTTTCTTCCCTGTCAAACCTAAGAGAGAGTGCAAATCGACTAAGTAATCGACCCACAAGTTGATCCCCTAGTGTTCGACCCGACAAAGCCGGAATATAAATGTACTTGGACGATTAAAGGACTTCTTTTGCTTGGGAGCTTTTTGGCCTTTCATGGTACTCTCTACAAACCACCACACGATTACTACACACAACTAGTCGTGGTTGTTCAAGTTTGTTGGAGTCGTGGGCACTTTTTCAGGTGGTGGTTGCTCCATGATAGGGACGTGGCTTGGTGGAGGCATAAGTAAGAATGGGCTTGACTTATACTTAGTGGGCTTAAGGATATAGTGTAGTAATTGGCTATTTCCATATTTTTTTGGTAATTGTTAATTAATCCACGTTACACTGTTCGTGATTGAGCCTGGACTATAATGCATTAGTTTCTATACTTGGGCCATGTCTTTTGAGTTGGGCCTTGTGGCAGTATATGGTTATGAATGTTATTGACAATGGGCTTTACGTAATTTTTTAAATATTATTTTTTTGGTTGGCTTATTAATAATACTGCATCATAGGTTATTTAATCTATATACTATGATCTCGAGGAGTAAGCCATATCAATTGCGTAGTGGGGCCAAGAGAAAGGGCAAGGGACACACATGGTGTCTCTTATATCTTTGGCTAGATGAGGCATAAAGTTGATGGGTGATGATTGTTTCGTTAATGAACCACAATCACAGTAAGAGTTTCCAAAGATGTGCGTGAATTAATGGTCCATGAAGTAAAGGAAAAATGTGAGTTGTAACGTTTTTTTTACTTGCCTTCTGGACATTTATTGCTAGAATTTATACTTTCCTTTTAGCATTCAATGTTGAGTTTACGCTTTGCCTTCTAACTAATATCGGATTAATATGTTGATGAACATTTAATGCCTAATTTAATGCTTCATTTTGAGTTTATACATGTATGAGGACTCATTGAACGAGAATCAGAGACTGCGGGACAGTGGTATCCTTATTTTCGATCAAGTAAGTAATTATTTATTAGCAATTATGTATTACTTTTTAGACTTTGAATTGTGTTTCTTAGTTAAGTTTTAGTATGAGTATGTCATTGGACTATATGTGCACATTTAGAAAAGTATGAAACCCATATATAATTATGTTTGTGCAATACACGTGATTATTGATTTACCTTGATATGCAAATTAATTTTTGGACGATATCTATATGACAATTGTGGTAATAAACATGTGAAAATTTAGAGTATACTTGCTTGTTTTTAACATGTCCAAAAGCTAAACGATAGTATGATTTTAGTTAATGCATTCTTGATGAAATGTTTGGGTTAATGGTTTAGCTCGAGAATTCTCAGAATGTGGGGGGTTATTTGGCTAAAGTTGAGTTAACTAACCCTCAAGATAACTAATATTGGACTTAAAACAATTGACTGTGTGTTCATTGGTTATGCTCTTAATAATGTTTATTAGAATGATTCTTATCAATTGCTTAATTACTTGAACGAGACACTTAATTTGTCCTTGCATACTAGTGTTTCAATGTGTTTGAAGAATTCTGTAATGCAAATCGGGGTTCGAGTATTGGTGAAGTCAACTTCACTAGTAATCATATACTCCACAGGGGAGGTGTTATCTAGTCTAAATGTTTCAAACATACTTGTATAACTCGCTTTACTATGGAATATGAGTTCATTTCCCTTGAGTTAGTTGGGCAAAAAGCAAATTGATTGAGGAACCTACTGGCAGATGTGTCCGTTTCGGGTACAGTGTAGTAAGGCGGCAACTCCTGAGTAGTGGAGTGATTTCTTTAGAGTTTGTGAGATCGAAAGAAATCTTGCCAGCACTTTACAGGTTTTTTTGTTTGATAAATCCATAGCCAGTGTTTGGTGGTGCTAATGAAACGCACTTGATGGATTTTATCACTTTATGTGAGGTTGGATTTGTTGGGGGAAAAAGCGGTCTCCCATCTCTCGCGCAACAACACGCGGTCGCGGCAAGTACAAATAAACCGATAAAATATCGAGTCGAATCCACAAGGACTAATGAGGGTCGTAGGTTATTTTGAGTGTTTGTATTTATTTTAGTAAACTACCAACAAGTAAATAGCAACAACATGATAACAATGGAAGTAAAGCGCCTAGGGTGCTAGACAAATAACAATGTAAATAAGTTTGCGAGTTTTAATTCCTTCGGATCGAAATTAATGTTGAGCCTATGTCTTAAGTGCTGACCTCGCCTTTCAGTAATGAGGTTAGCCTAATCCCGAGTCTCTTCGTGCCCTTTCGGTATTAAGAACAACTCGAGATCGCATTAGATCGACAATAATAAGCTAAGGGTTATTACGAGGTGCCAAGACACGGTCTTGAGCCTACAACCCTCGGTGGATGCTAGGTCCGGATTCTATTCCTTCCCTTTCGGTATCAGATAGAACTCCTCAAACACATATTGTAAAACGTCAATTAAACAATACATGCATTCAAATAAACAACCACACAACAAAGTCTTCAATCCTAGAACTAATACCTCCATAAACTCAATAAACATATTTCATAATGTCTAGCACCCATGACTAAGGGATTTAGCCCTCAACCATGGTGCTCAATCCAACTATCATCATACAATCAACAAAAGTAACAACAACATCAAAATAAACTAGTAAATAGGGATAGAAATTGCTATTGGTGTTCTTGAGCAAGATGGATCTTCAAGTTCGGTGGATTTGATGGTAAGAATCTCTCCAAAGCTTCATTTCCTAGCTCCAAATGTTGAGTCTATGGTGGAATCCACTTCAAAACTCCCAAAATGTCAAGAAGAGATGAAGAAATCTTCAAGTTTGATGAAGAACAAGAGGTTGGAGCTCTCAAACTAAGCTCTCTCCTGCTCAACTCGTTTTTGGTCTTTGCCCAACTCCCCACCCACTCCAAAATATCTGATTTCTGCACTTTATTATCAGTTTCGCGCCTTAGTCACGATCTTATCAGTGACCCAAATCGTGCCTCGCGTTTGTAAGTTTCGAGCAAAATTCGGCCCAAAATTAATTTAGGCACGACCGTTCCTCACCTAGGCACGATCGTGACCCCTTAAAATCTTCACCAATGGATTAGATCTTCACAATCCGCTCAAATCGACACATTATGGGCCCCAGTCGGACTTCGGATGAGAAATCTACACCACCGAGAAGTTTCAGCTGTTGTGTAAAACTTTCTTAACCGATTTTCAGCTCCAATTATGCTCTAATTGTGTCTTGCACCGACAAAATGTCAAAAACACACAAAGGATCAAAAGTACCAAATTAATGTCTCTAGAAAGCCGAAACGAGGACAATTCGGTGCTCAAATGCGGGTCAGAAGTGTAATTGCGAGGTCACATTCGGACCCGCAACAGGACTGTGTGTCCTTAATAGCTCGAAACTTTATGTTAGGTGCTTGTGTGACGCACCTGGAGAGCTACCTTATTAGTTGATGTGAGGATGGACTATGTGTCCTTAATAGCTCAAAACTTTGTGTTAGGTGCTTGTGAGACGCATCTGGGGAGCCACCTATGTGAGTGTGATGATTTGGCCGCAATCTATGAAAGACGTGAGTTAGTCTTTCTAGAGCACTCATTAAAACGCATGGTGTACACATGGCCTTAAAAGCGTTTGTGGGAAAAGTATATCGCGGAACTTACATAACTTTGAAGGTATGATATCTGTTATGGGGTGTATCAACCGAAGCTTGGCAAGTTAAGGATTCAATTCACTTGCTCAAAGTAAGTTGTTACCTCATTTCATTATGTGTCAATTCAAATCGAAATTTTTTGATGCTTAAGTATCCAATCCTTCCTTTACCCAGGGATTCGTTCTTAAAATCTTTGTTGAGACATTTGTGGGGGATTGTTGGAATAATTGGCTATAAAGCCTTTTAGTTTGGTTACAAAATGTTGTGACCATGACTCCCTTATTTATAGGCCATTATCTCCTATTCCTAACCTCCATACTCTTCTCATTTCTTGTATAAATAGTATGAGATACTCAATTGAGTATGGCGTATTCTGTTATCTTCTCTCCCTTAACAATTTATTCCTTTCAAGAATTTTTGGGTATTGAGTTTTGTAGTTCCAAAGTCTAGAGTTGCGAGTGCATGATCTCTTGACTATTGTGCTAACCTTGGGAAGCTACCGACAACAACGATTGTCACCAAGGTCGTGCCGGAAATAACTTTTAAGGCAATGACTTTTCTATACCACGGCACGACGAATCTTTGTTCATATGATAATTTTTCTCTTCATCTCATTGTTATACTCAAAGTTTCCAACAAGGCTCTGGCGGCGAAATTCAAATATGCGTCCCCCGATGCCGATACACCAATTAGTTCCTCGAGCCCCATATCAACTACTCAAATTAATGACAACCACTAGACTCTTAATCTCGTAACCACCTCCCAAAACTTCTCGCGCCCACCAATCATCAATCCCTCCCAATACCAAATCGCCGAATCAAGTAGTGATGAATCACCACTCTTGGAAATCCCAACCTCTCAAGCCCTAGCTCGCGCCTCAACGATTGATATCCCCAATTCTAAGGAAATCCCAAAAAAGAAAGAGAGTGCCATAAGGGCTTGGGCCTTTAGTAAGAGATTGGGCTTTACAACAATTGCAGATGATGAAGAAGCCATTAACATATTCGAAAGAAATTTGGGCAACAAGAGAGGGAAGGTGGGCTTTACAACAGTTGTTGATGACGAAGAGGTCATCAAAACAGTCAAGAAAAAAATGGGCAACAAGAGAGGGAGACTGATGCAGGGGCATTAAGGAATTTAAGCACATGTGTCCAACACTTTTTAATTGCCTATTTTATATTTCCTAATCTCAAGTTTCTAGAATAAGTGGCTTGTAGCCCGATTAATTTACTTTCCAAATTGTTATTTCTTAGTCTTTAATTTCCTAGTATCCTAGTTTCTAGTTTATTATTTCATTTTCTAGTTCCTAGTTGTTATTTCTTAATTACATGTATTTAAAGGGGCTTTGGGCTCTTAGAAAATGAGATGGAAGAGAATAAAAATTATAGGTTTGTGCTTTAGACTTTGTCTTGTTCTACTTATCACCATAGGCCGAGGATCCTAGGTGTGGCGTAAAAACTTTATCTTAACCTAAACTCGGCTAAGTGGCGGTTCTATTTCTCCAAACCCTTCCCAATTCTCTTCATCTACCTCATTTTATCATTCATTCCTACACATTCTTTGATCGAAATCTTCAATCCCTAAAAACCATCAAAATAAATTCAAATTCATCATGTTCTACTTATTTTCGTAACCATCCCCGTATCAGAGACCAAAAAGATGATGATTCCCTCTCATCCTCAACTAGAAAGTATGGCCTCTATAGATTTCTTGACTGATCATAATTTGATAAGCATTCATCGCCCCATCCTCAAAATCGAAGTCTAAGTCTAGGAGGTATCTAGAGTTCTTTCTCTTTTAACTTCATTTCAAGCTCTTAGCTCCCTTCAAATGTCAATTTTAATTCATGTCAACTTCTCACTTCTAATTGTACTTTGTTGCAGGCCCTTACCATCGGAAGCACCAACCTCTCCAACTCTTGTTGTAAGCCTAATTAAAATTATCTATTGTCAAATTAGCAAAGTTAATAAGATATTTTTATTTTACCAATTTGACTATTGAATGAACATTTTATATTTATTTTAGTTAAGAGTTACTTACAAGTAATGAATGATTGAGCGATGAAAAATATAAAAGGAAACCATATGCCATAATATGCATGGTAATTATATTTTGCTTAGTTCAGTCAATCAATGTTATAATAAAAGTCAACCTAAACTAATCAAAAGGTTGATTAGTGATGAGATTTGAGTTGTTAATTGGATCCATTTTAATGGAGAATTTTATCACTTGTTTTAGGCCCAAACATGAGTGAGTAATAGTGGTGGTTTTAATGCATAGGCCCAAAAACACGGGTTAGAAAATAATAACAAAATAAATTGGCCCATGCACACACGGGTTAGAAAATAATAATAATAAAAGAAAATGGCCCATGCAGGTCTCGAACCTGCGACCTTCGCGTTATTAGCACGACGCTCTAACCAACTGAGCTAATGGGCCAGTTGAACTAATGTTCAATATATTTATATTTATTAATTTATCCTTAGATGATTTGGTATATGTATGCTTTTTTTTTTCTTACAAGTAACGACTCAATATTTCTCTTCCTTTTTTCTATACTATATAGTATATACTATTAATTCTCTCTATTTATTTTTTCGGTTCTAGTTTTAAAAGAATGAATTTCTTCGTTTTCCCAAGTTCCTCTTCTTTATAACATAAAAGAAAAATATAAAAATATTTACTAGTTCTCTTCTTGACTGTGGACAATTCATTTAACCATACATATGTAATTTCCCCGTATATTATTGCAAATAATTATGTGTGCAAAATTTTTTATCAATGAGTAAATGCAGAGTAAATTATTGAGATAATAACACTTTGTTACGCTTAACTATAGCGAAATGATAATTTTTTTTGTGACAATCTACGTTAAAATGACTAAAATACTTATAGTTTAAAAACCAAGAATTGAACCAGTTCAATTTGATTTATCAGATCATAACTCAACCAAAATTTGTTTACCCATGGTTTAAGAAACCTAATCTCAACCGGTGTAAAGATCGGCGCCGCTTGATGAAGGAGGTTGTCCATGCCCGCCGCCACCTCACGGCGACCCACTCCGACTACCTCCACCATCTCTGCCTTCGTCGCCGGCGAGTCCTCTCCGTCTCCACCATAACTGAACCTCTCATCCTCCTCCACTCAGACCCTTCACCACACGATTCGCACCTTCTCCGACCATCACGAGCTCCAAGCTCTGATGCAACGTACGTGGCTAGGAGGAATTCTTTATCAAGTTTGTTGATTCTTGCGAATACCGAATGTGATAGATTTGAGGGAAACCTCGATTTTTTATTAAACTTCAAAACTAATTAACAAAGACCGTACGAGAGTGCTTAAATAATGAAACACAAATTGAAAAAAAGGAAAACCCTAATTCGCTATAAAGGAAAAAAGGAAAATAAAGGAAACAAATATTAAAAATTATAAAAAACTGCTTGAAACTTATAAAACGTGATTTTGACCCCAAAGATGATCTCGGATGGCCGAAATCCATTGTACTTCATGGTATAACCATGAGTTTTGCTCAGAATGCCGTTTCCGCCCAGAAAACACTAGTCCTTTGTCGAAATCCGACACTTTTGCGATAACTCCAGGTGTTCTACATTTTGCATACCGGCTTCTTCGACCACACTGCATCAAGCTCCCTCCTCCCCGTCACTGCAAAGCTTCTCCGCGCCTCCCCCACATACTCTCCTACTTGAGCGTCTCGTTTCCGGCGAGCCACAACCCTATCGCTCTCCAAAACTCCACCTACTCGACCATGTTGTTGCAAGCCTCTTCGGCTTGGAACTGGGAGAATTTCTACCCTCCCTCTCCTCGAACTCTGACTACTTCCATCGCCGCGCCGTCGAGAACAATCTCTATAATGACGACGAAGAGGTTTATGAGGCTAAGACGAAGAGATTAAAGTACGATTCCTTCAACTAAAAGCAAGGATAGTACCAGGCGAAGAGCAGTACTGTCATCATCTTCACGAATCGACGCCCGAGAACCAGATCGGCGAAGAGGACAAGAGAGAGAAGGTTGAGGAAGGAGGGTAAAATGGTCATCTCATCATTTGTTTTGAAATGACTATTATGTCATTTAATTTAATTTTATATTTTGGAGTATAATTGTAATTGCATCTTAAATATAAATCAAATTGAATCGTAGATAAACCAAATTGAACCGGTTTAATTTTGGTTTCTTAAACCAAAGATAGTTTAGGCAGTTTAGAGGATATGTTATCAATAAAAATAGGTAGGGTATTAAAAAATAAAGAAAATTAGTTAGGATATGAGAGTGTCATTTCGCTATAGTTAGGTGTAATAAAATGTTATGATCCCTAAATTATTTTAGTTAAGTACTATAGTATCAAATATCTACTTAGCGAATATGTACAATGTTAACCGATTTAGTCAGATATCAAATATTCACCTAAAAAATAAGTACAGGGTAAATTATTTGCAGCATGCATGGGGGCTAATTATTTGTATTGGAGTTTGAGAACGAGTCCCATCATGTTTTGCTCGTCTAGCCTTTCTTGTTATATTTCTACTTGAACTTGCAATAGCAAGCCATCCAATTGTTTTCAAAAACTTGACAGGGCATTCAGAAAACGAAAAGACATAGTCGATTGAGTAAAGTTCTTCTGCATTTCTCTTAGTCACACTTGTGTTGGTGTTATCAGAATTTATTTGACATCCATATGGTTGCCTCTGCCGATCATGCAGATGTTGAAGGAAGATGATATTTTTGTAGCGACTTCCAAAAGATCAACACTCGATAAATGCAGATTACCCATAGGAATCAGATTGTTTGTTTCAGCTGGACATACAGAGTCGGATATGGTAAAAGCATCAACCTCATTGAAGAGGGTTGCATCATCAGTACTGATGGATCAAAAATCGTAACTAAACGGTGTACTTCAAAACCACGCATAGCGCTGTAACACTCACACTTACGAGTCATTTATTTGCAAATATGTTACTCATTTTCACAGTGATAACCTATTATGCCTGATAGTTGTGATTATTTTTTTCTACAACTGAGATTTGTATTTTAAAGGTTTGTGAGGATTCAATGGATGCAACACTTGTTTTGATTTTGCTGCAACTGCTAAAGAAATTATAGAATGTCAGGTTAATTATATTGTCCTTTACTGTGATTGTTAAGGTTGTTGTCTTGGTCATGTAACATATTAGCAAGGTCTATCCTAGAAAGTTGGAACACAAAAGTTCAACAGTAAAAAAGATAGCTTCTCCATAACTACAGATAACCATCTCACAGATTCAAAGTGATGAAAACAATAGCAAGAGAAGATGGTTTAGTTATAAATCTTACAATAACCTAGTATTGTGTATTTTATACAAGTGTATAAACAACTTCCAAAACAATATTCTCTTAAATTGGGGAGATTCAAAAATGCATCATTGTCTCCAACTTGCTTAATCAAAGGAATCTACTGCATAAAAGCTTCTCAACAAAAATAGCATCATTTCATTCACTCACCGAGAAGCTAGGATGGACTATATACTAATTGGGAACAAGCATTATCCAAAGCGAATCACTATGCATGATATGTCGTCTTTGCTCTTTCTTGTCAATGCTTCTGTCGTCAATCGCTTTGCTGCTACTGGAGGATCTTTTATGGTTTTCACCAAATCGATCGCCTCTTGATTCTTCATAACCTGCATATCAGACCAATCCCAACATTTTAGTATGATGTTTACTTGTGCAGATCAAAGATTGCTTCATGATATTACTGAATTCATTAAACAACAACAAAATTGTCTTGATAAACCCTCACACTATATTTTTATTTAAAAAAAAAAAGAAAGATGTACTGAAACTCCCATTGCCTAGATGAGATATAGACAAAATGCACATGGATGCCAACTTTGTATCAAGCCAATTTCTTTCGTATCTAATTGAAACTTACTACATGTATCGATTCTATCGTGAATGTAAGTTTGTCGAACATTATTTATGTCTGACAATGGATCACAATACGCTGTGAAGCATTTCAGTCACTGTGCAACAAGTGGTGAAGTTTCTTTAGTTTCCTTTCAAGTTAAATATTTAGAAATGACTCTTTCTAGTTTCCAGCTCTGTCTGACAAGTGCGAAAGTAATAGTTGTTTAAGAAAACCTAGGATTGACACAGGAATTTTTTAAGAGGTGATCCAAGTACTTTGTCAAATAACTGTCAAAAATATGATGGAGCCCAGCCTATGGGTCTGATGCAAAATGGTGGAGTGACTTTTATGTATTTTACCTACTATTTCCAAATTTCTTTTAGTGAGTCGTTCACGATGGAAACTAATGAATCAGATACAGAAAGCATACAACATCAAACACTAATATCATAAGAAGATTTTGCTTTTTCTGGTAACAGCAGAGGCCCACACATCTTTCAAACATAATACCCCACAGCCACTTTTAGCAGATAGGCCAAGACCATTTAGTAATTGCCAATTGGCATTCATGTGAGGTAGTATATAATTAGGTCAAATTTCCAACTTGTACAGAGTTCTGAATTTTGAAGAACTAAATAAGAGTAGTTTCTTAACATTGCCAGTTTCAGATATAGCCCAAGGGTAATTTAAAACTACGTCCTAACACCGCTATCTCCCTCTCAGGCACATAATATCAGGCAATGTAAACACTATCATATCATCATCAGGTGCTAGCTATAAAATGAGTTTTGTGCAGATATTTTGCATAATAAAATTAGTTGACTGCATATTTCTAAGCAATAGAAATTAAGTCTAGAGATCAGCACAACTATCTCAGGCAAATGACTGGGGGAATGAAGACAACTTTCTGCCTGTTATATTTCACTCAGTTATGTAACCCATCATCCATGCAATGTTTTTATTGAGCCTCAGTTTCCTACTTGGGAATTGATTCTCTCTTCTTTAATATATATCGTTTATTGCCGATCAAAAGAAAATTATAAGTTACAATAGCAACTGACCTTCCACAATCCATCGCTTGCAAGTATGACAAATTCGATTGATGGGTCGACTGGAATATGCTTTACGTCAGGCTCAGAACTTAGATGTGCTTTAAGGCTTTCATCCCCAAAAGCACGGGCGACTGCTAATTGGCCATTAACCCTAGGTACGTCTCCTGAACAAAAAAAACATTTAAGCAGATGAGCTTAACAAGATTGTGAATAGCTGACATCTAACTTTACCTCTAATTTGGCACAAGGTTTTGGGTTAGAACCCTTCTAGAAGAAAAGAAATCCCACAAACTGAGTTGGATGGTAAGAAAAGCAAATATTTACCAGGAAGATTCGTCACAAAGCCACCCCGATTTTCAATTCTTGTTCGTTCAACATGAGGCTCATGATCCACTGTAATTTGATTTGCAGCACCCCTCTCACACACAACTGCTCTTGAGTCACCAACATTTGCAACCCATAAATCTTTGCAGTCTATGAGAATTGCAGTGACTGCAGTTGAACCACCGGGACCTAATTGCTTAGCATTCTCCAAAATGAACTTATCCGTGGAGTGATACGCATTCTTAATTGCAATCTCAGGGTTATTCCAAAAGTTTGGCTGTATTGCATAACATGGATCAGAGAGGATTCAAACTCGAAATCAAATCAAACAATGCAAAATACATTGAAGCCCCAAAACAGGTTACATTGACAACCAATCTAGTAAATATGATGGGCTGTTATAAAACAGGTAATATAAGCATTCCTCCGGATTAACTGTTTAAATATTGAGGAGATAGGAACTAAGGAACTACATAATGTAAAATGAAACATAAGAAACACGGAACAATGACTGATATGGATAGAGTACCTGTTCAATTATGTTGTTGAAAAGATTATCTTTTAAATAGCTTGGCACACTATACCCTAGATGACCATCGAGTACGGCGAACAATCCAAGAACATGGTTATTCTTTTTTCTGTATTCAGCAACATGGTAGTCCTCCATGTCATGACCAGACTTCCCCTCAACTAAGTGGAACCCATGGGCCACCTTCACATTGGAACTCTTACTGCGCCCTTTACCTGAATCCCAAGACGATGAACTAAAGCAAGCAGAATTCTGCAATCCAAAAAGAACAAGGAAATGCCATTAAATCAGAAATATTGAAAACCCAAATCAATAAATCAGATTTTACCAATTTGAAGTTCAAATCCTATGAAATCCACTTGGGTTGGTCGATAAGACAAAATTTACTTCAAGGGCTGGAAAGAATTCAGCTTGAAGTAAGTTGGTCAATAAAACAGTGGATTCATTAAAAGCATGCTTAATTCCAATTTGAAACAAACTCAAATCAACAGACACCCAATAAAGCAAACTCAAATACACAACCCTTTGAAATTCAAGCAGCTTTTAAACCTTGCATATTCATTCGTTTATTCATAATAGTAAACTACAATAATATCACTGAATTGAAAAGAAAATAAAGGGGCTTCAAGAGAGACCTTGATCCTGTTGAGAAGGCTGGTCCCAGAACTAGAGCTTTGCTTGCTGCTCATACCTCAAAAATACATATATACCTCTTCTACACCCTTTTCCTCTCCTTCTAAATTCTGATCCTAATAAGGAGAATTCAAACAACCCACCAACAGAAAACCTATGAAATTTATTTTCCACAATCAAAGAAGCAAAAAAACTGAAACTTTAATTGAGAGAGATGGAGAGAAGAGAAAGGTGAGATGGGCTTCGAATGGTATGACTAAAGCTAGGCGACCCAGATGAGAATCAAACACCAAAAACAGAGATGGAGTGGTTTCTGGGAACGGAAAGAGAAAGAGGAACAGTTGAGCGAAGCTATGTGGTCGACGACGACGATGATCAAATAAAATAATCGTATTGGAAGTGGAAATTGAAATCGAAATTGGGTATCACGCGGATTTACGGTTTTATAAGGAAGGAATTAGAAGGAGAAATTGTTGAATTTTGAGGTTACAGATTGGTAATTGATAAGGACAGCGGAGAGAAACTTATAGCTCAAAAATCAAACAAAAAAAAGTTTTGGATTCGGATTCTTTGATTTATTTTTTCTTCGAGAATAAACAACGAAATCGCTCTGCTATTCTTATGAATTTATGTCCACTTTTTGGGCTTGAATTTTTAGTATTTATATTATTCGGCGTATGAAATTTGCTTAAATGCGGCATGCCTTGGAAAGTTTCAATGCAGTGGCTTGATTGATTTTATTGAATTATGATGACTTGATTCAGAAAATGACACTTTCGTGCATCTGAATATATACTTACAATTTCATATCTTAATTTGATGAATAGTTGAAGGTAATTTTGTCTTTCCATACTCTATAATTAGATCAGAATTAAACCATATTTAATTTTAGTTAAATTCTAGGTAATTTGAGTATTTTAAAATTTCTGAAGAAAGTTGTCCCAAAATGAAATTCAAGAGTGTGAAAAGATGAAATTGCCTTCAACTATTCATCAAATTTACAAAGGTATGCCACCCTTTCAACTATTCCTCTCCTCCTCCTCCGCCACCCCCTCCTCACCGACGTTTCTCCGGCATTCATCGTCGGGGTTTCTCCGGCATGTGGGGAGCACGGTGGATCGACGAGGCCACCAGAACACCTTCGTCAAGATGTCCGTCTCGACCCCATCGTCCTCGACCCCTCCTCGTCTTCTCCGGTGATTCTTCGCCGGAGCCGCCCATGATTCTTCTTTTTCAGCCTCCACAACACAAAATGGCGAGCATCGACTCGGCGGGCAGCGGGCAGCGAGCATCGACGAGGTGGGCAATAGGCAGCGACCAAAAGGGTAGAATGCGGTGCTTCGACGATCGTCTCCGGCACATAATGGACGGAAAAGAGATAGAGGGAGAGATGGAATAAGAAATGAGTTCAAGAATTCAAAATTTTCACTCGCCGGAAAGTGTGCCGGAACATATTTTCCGGCACACTTTCCGGCGAGTGAAAATTTTGGCACAACTTCGGTCACCTCCACTAACTTCGGTCACTCCGTTCACCAGGTACGAAGCCTAGTAGGTAAGCTCCGGCGATCGACGAGGTGCTCGCTGCCCAGCAACTTCGTGAACTCGCCTCTGTTTTCGAACCAGAAAATAGAGCATATGATTGCTGCTCCGGCCCCATCGCCGCTGCAAGTCTTCTGCGGAGCCGAGCCTTCTCCCGGGAGATAGCCATCGCCGCCATCGTCTCCCACCATCGCTGCCGCAGGAGGCTCTGTTTTGATGAAGTAAGAGGGTCCAATGACATTCACTTGAAAATTTGATGAATAGTTGAGGGTAATTTCGTCTTTTCACACTCTTTTAAAAAATTGGGCCGGTTTTCTCCATTAGACCAGGGGTAATTTCGG
Source organism: Geranium rotundifolium (assembly GCA_963920655.1). Classification (NCBI taxonomy): domain Eukaryota; kingdom Viridiplantae; phylum Streptophyta; class Magnoliopsida; order Geraniales; family Geraniaceae; genus Geranium; species Geranium rotundifolium. The sequence goes on along the minus strand of OY987311.1, from coordinate 27,230,903 downwards.
TATTTTGAGAATTTTAGGGGTAAATTGTCCAAAATGAAAGTCAGGTATGAAAAAAAGAGAAAAAAAATTAGGGTATTAAAGTGTCAAAAGTGTATATTCATGTGCACAAAAGTGTCATTTTCCCTTGATTTTATGTCCATATAAATGTGTAAAATTTCATATTTAACATATATAAAATAACGAAAAGAGAAACGAATATTATATGTAATGTTCGGGGTTTGTTCCACTATCTGTTGTTTTGGTTGTCCGGTGTAATGTTGAGTTATTTTGCTTTATAATTTAATAATATGTAGTGTTTTCCCTAAAAAATATGAATGAAAGATTATTATGAATTGTAAGATCATCCACAACAAGCAGTGAAAAGTGGGTGACATGGTAAGAAAGAGAAAGGAGCGAGTGCAAAGGGTAAGTGAGTGAATAGAAGAGACTCTCTCTCTCTCTCTCTCTCTCTCTCTCTCTCTCTCTCTCTCTATATATATATATATATATATATACACACACACACACACACACATACATACATACATACATACATACATACATACATACATACATATGGGATGCACTCTAGTATAAATGGTTGATTTAATATAAATATAAGAATAAATTACATTCATTAGATGTAATAAATTAATGGTTCAAATTATTCTATAATTTAAAATAAATTAAAAGGGTATGACGGTCATTTTGTTTGATTATGATAATCAATGATATGCATTAAAATATGAAATTGAGAAATAAATAACCACGATTATAAGAATTTGAAATTGAAATAAAGATTAAAAAAATTCTTATCAAACTATGTTACTTAATGAAAATAAGTACATATGGAAACATGAAATAATAACAATGGTATCATGGCAATGGATAAAGATCAGAATAAATACAGATGAGAACGTAGAGTTATGTGATTATGTGCAAAATGGAATCATGTATGCATTTGAATCGACGAAAGAATGAAATGGTTCCATGTTTCTATTTCATGATTCTAATAATTTCATGTTTCCATTTCCTAATGATTTGATGTTTCCATTTCATGATTCTAACGATTCCATAATTTCCATTCTGACATTTTATTGTATCAGGTTGATATGGAGACATGGAATATGTAATGTGAGAGAATAGTAAATGATAAAAACAGACCATTGGAATATAGAATGTGCTAGTCAACTCATGTTCATATAAAGTGAATGATAAAAACAGACCACTAATATGAGAATGTATAACGTGGGTTTTCATCAGACAAAATCATGGTACACAACATAAGTTAAAAAGAAGATCATAACATATGTATTAGGTGTTCATCAGATATTGGATGTTCATCCAATACATAACAGTAAACATATAAGATCGATGAAAAAATCGTGGTAAACTAAGAACATGCAATAAAATTATGATAACCAACATGAGTGAAAAACAAGATCTGGATTGAAAATCGTGATAATTTCCCCAAAACTAAGAAGTCAAAAATCAGCATGCACCCATTCTACAGTTCAAAAAATTATCACTCAAAAACCCTATTTTCTAGAAAGAGGAAAACAATAAAATCAATGGGTAATTCCATGTCAGACCCCAACTTTGACTCATTTTCAAATCAGCACCCCAAGTTTGAAAAGTTTTTTGCCGGTACTTTAATTTTAATTAGTTGCAGATAAGTACCTAATATGTTAAATCTAACAGAATTTGGATGTAAAAAGACCAAAATACCCCTAATGCTTATAATAATTAATAGGGGTAATTCTTTGTCAGTACCCTAACTTTGTCTCATTTCAAATTCAGTACCTCAAGTTTAAAACTTTTTTTGGCGGTACCCCAACTTTAATTAATTGCATATAAGTACCTAACGAGGTTAAATCTAACAGAATTAATATGCAAAAAGACCAAAATGCCCCTGGTTGTATACATTCTGAAGATATAATTATTGATAAATGTGAAAAGACTATTTTACGCTCACTTACATGATAAACTAACCTCATGCTCCAAGGGTATAGTAGTCTTTTCAAATAATAAATTAAACAAAAATAAAAAGCTTGCGAAATGGCTAAACTGACCTCAACTATTCATCAAATTTTCAAACCATTTCCATCAATTTTAATTCCTAAATTTTCTATCTTCTAGTAGTCAAACCAAGGCCATGAGCCTTAAGAGACACATAGAGTTACTGAGCCAGAGCCAACCTAGGAAGAGCAAGGCCCATCTTCTCACACTCCTTCAACCAAATCCCCAAATCCTTAACAAAATGATCCACAAAGAAACTAGCCCCAAAATCCCTCTTCAGTATCCGACTCCCATAAGCACCCAACAACTTCGACCCCGCAGCCCCGGTGGATATGGCGTCGAGGTACATACCCAAATCGAGACCCGCCTTGTGCGCGTACACAATCCTCTCCACCAGACCCACCATCGTCGACGCGATCGTGACCTGGTTCACTAGCTTCGCGTATTGCCCCTTTCCAGCGAGACCCATGTAACTAACCCTCTCCATGTGACCCAACACCGGGCTCAACCTGAGCACGACCTCCACTTCGCCGCCGGCGAAGATCGAGAGGGTCGCGTCCCTGGCGCCGCGGTCGCCACCGGAGACCGACGCGTCGATGGAGTGGCAGTTTCTAGATCTGGCGGCGGCGGCGATCTCGGCAGCGATAGAGGGGGCGGAGGTGGTTATGTCGACGATCATGCCACCGGATTTGAGGCCGTGGAGCGCGCCGGGATGGGGTCAAGGAGGGCGGAGCGGACGTCGGAGGGGTGGCTGTCGATGGAGAAGACGACGTCAGATCGGGCGGCGACGGCGAGGGGAGAGGCGACGAGGTGGGCTACGAGGTTGAGGAGTGGCTGGGCCTTCGCCGTAGTGTGGTTGTAGACGGTGAGGCCGTAGCCGGCTCGAATCAGGTGAGAGCACATGGACCGGCCCATGGTTCCGGTCTCAATCCACCCGATTCTGGTGCTCGACGGGTCGATTGGGCTCGGAGCAATCGCCGCCATGGCGCGGCGAAGGAGAGGGATCGAATTTTGGAGAAAAAGAGATTTTTTGTGGAGAAGAAGAGACTTGATGGCAATGGTTTGAAAATTTGATGAATAGTTAAGGGCATTTTAGCCATTTCACAAGCTTTTTATTTTTGTTTAATTTATTATTTGAAAAAACTACTATACCCTTGGAGCATGAGGTTAGTTTATCATGTAAGTGAGGGTAAAATTGTCTTTTGCATTTATAAATAATTATACCTTCAGAATTGATCTTTTTGCATATCAATTCTGTTAGATTTAACCCCGTTAGGTACTTAACTTCAATTAATTAAACTTGAGGTACTTAATTCGAAATGAGGCAAAGTTGGGGTACTGACATGGAATTACCTCTAATTAATATTACATTGAAACTTTCAAATTTAATAACTCTCTCATACGACCTCCGTTTTGGGCTCTTAGTATATCAAATCGAAAAAAATCAGAAGATAAATAACTTTGAAGAATATTAATAATTAAATAAAAATTTATTAATTATTAATAATTAAATAGTATTAATAATTAATATTAAATAATATTAATTATTGATATTATTCTTCAAAATTGTTTATCTTCTTATTCTCTTCGATTTAATATTTTATGAGCCCGAAACGGAGGTAATTTGAGAGAGTTATTCCATTCAAAAGTTTTAATATAATATTAATTATTATAAGGATTAGGAGCATTTTGGTCTTTTTACATCCCAATTCTGTTAGATTTAACAGATTATGTACTTATCTGCAACTAATTAAACTTGGGGTACCGGCAAAAAACTTTTCAAACTTGGGGTACTGATTTAAAAATGAGGCAAAGTTGGGGTACTGACATGGAATTACCCCTAAAATCAACACACACTATTTACGAGAACCACAATCAACAATGAAAGTCCAAAACTAACAAGCAAATCAACAAAACCACAAAGAGGATAAAAAAATCTCTAACCTTCCTTCTTGGTATTGGGCAAGATCAAAATCCTTGTCGATTATCCCGATTTGTTGACGCCGCCGAGCAAAGTGGTCACCGGAGTTTCCGTTTAGTCGCTCCTTCACGGACCTCCAAATGCTCGCTTTCGATCATTTGTGTTGTGGAGCCAGACACTACAATTGGATCATGTGAATCTAACAAAAATGGGAATATGGATGAGTGTACAATATCAATCATGATAAAAAAACAAACAATTATGGAACGCCAACCATGGAACGTCAACCATGGAACGTTAATCATGGAATTATAGAATTATTAACATAATTGAATCATGCCATTAACTGAAGATGGGAACATAGAATTATAACTAGATAAGAGAATAATGGAAATCAATACACATGGAAACAATGAATGATAATTGTGAAATGGAATAATGGACTTATGTGTACAGTTAGTCACTGAATATTGCTGGTAATGGAATTAAATCGATAAAACAGAGTAGCAAGTGATCATGTAAGAGGAATATAGATGATCAAATGAATCCATGTGACACTTGATTCGTGGTGTAATAACACAATTGAATATGGTAATATGTACTTGATTCATGGTGTAATAGTACAATTGAATCAGAACAAATGAATGGAGAAATCACACTGAATAACATGCAAAAGTGCATTCACCCACTATCTAACATTAATCACATTATTTGCAATTAAAACCTTAAAATTTCACAAAACCCCCAAAAAATCGTAACATCATGAAATGAAACTGTTCAACCAAATGATACGATAAAAAAATCATCATCAAATAAAATTGGATCACCAAAATAATCAATCACCCAAACCCAAAAATAAATTGCACTTTACTGCAAATCAATAAAATAGTTGTCTGGCTAACTTGGCTTCTCCGTATTAGAAAAGTTTCGTATCCCTGAGATTTTCGAATCAAATAGAGCCATTGCAGATGATTCAAAGCCAAAAACGCAGTAGAGAAACATTTTTGTGGCGTGGACTGTTTGTGGATTGAAAGAATTCAAACTCTATGGGATTAGTAGGGTTTACAATTATAGAAAGAGGAAAGTAAATATTGTGTCTCAAATCACCGCAAATCAAGCATTAGAATATCTATTCAAAATCTTGTGAATAGTTAAATGACGTTTAGACCCCAAAATCAAGACTATTCGTGCTTTATTAGGCAACAAAGACATAAAAATTACGTTCAGTGCCGTTATGCATTTAGTTGCATCTCAGCCCTCAATTTCCAGATCGTGTGAAGATGGTGTATTCGCATATGTGATAAATATATAATATTATTAATATAATATCATTATTTTTAGTTGATGATAAATAATTTATATAATATGTCCACTAATATATAATAAAAAATAAAATATATGTTCATGAAATATAATAAATATTTATTGTATCTATATATACACATCTTATATTCTCATATTTGATAAATATATAATATTTATAATATGTTCATTAATGTGTAATAAAAATAAAAAATATTCATAGAGTATAATTGATATTTGGGATACTTACACTTTGCCCCTACTAAAATGATCACTTTTACATTTTACTACAATTAAAAAAAAAGTTTACATTTTAATATCGCTAATTGCGTTTTTTTACACTTTGCCCTAACAGTGTTAGATTTTGGATGAAAATTTTCATTTTATAACAAAAAGACCAAAATACCCTTAGGGTTTTCTTCCCTAATTAAGATCAACCTCCACTCAAATCCGGTTAGACCCGGTTTAATTATTAATTATTCAAATAATATGAATTAATAATTCAAATAATATTATTTATTAATAATATATTGAAACATTCGAATTACATGACTTTCTCATACGAACTCCATTTCAGGCTCATAGTCTATCAAATCGAAGAAAATAGAAAGATAAACAACTTTAATGAAAGATTTATTTATTAAAACTTAATATTATTTTGATATTTAATAATTAAAAAATATTAATTATTAATAATATGGTGAAACTTTCGAATGACATAACTCACTCATACGAGCTTTGTTTCGGGCTCATAATATATCAAATCGAATAAAATCATAAGTTCAACAATTTCGAAGAAATAAGTTTTTGTCTAAAATTCCATCCAACGACAACAAATTTTTTAATCTCTTAAAAAAATCCGTCCAACATTTACCAGTGTTAGAGCAAAATGTTAAAAAAGTTATTAATAATTAATTATTTATATTTTTGGTAATAATTATTTATCACGTAAAATTAAATCAATTATTAATAATATATAGACAAATACTTCTTTCTTTAAAGTTGTTGACTTCCAATTCTTTTTTATTTGATATAATATATGAGCCCGAAACAAAACTCGTACGAGAGAGTTATGTTATTTGAAAGTTTTAATATATTATTAATTATTAATTATAATAATTATTATTATTACTATTAATTGATATTATTTTAATAAATAATAATTAATTTACTTTTAATTTTAATTATTACAAATTTATAATTGAAAAAATGTTTTCCTTTTATTTTTATTAAATAATTATAATTAATAATAAGAAATTATTTTTTTATTAGTATATATTATTAATATAAATTATATATTATTAATAAGTATTATAATTTGATGAATAATGGCATCAATTTGAAATTTTGATTAATAATTGAGGGCAATTTCGACTTTTCATACAACATGAAAATTTTCCATCCAAAATCTAACACCGTTAGTGTAAAGTGTAAAATATACGCAATTAGCTGTTGTAAAATGTAAACTTTTTTTTAGCTGTAGTAAAATGTAAAATCGGTCATTTTAGCATGGGTAAAGTGTAATTATCCCTTAATATTTATTGTATCTAGAGGAGTATGGTAGAGAAGGTGCAAGACTAAATGACCTCCTGCTTGCCAAAGAAATCAACTGGACACAGAGGTTCGAGCAACTTGTAGGGTTTTGGAGCGTTCAAGATCATCGAGATAGCGGAAGCATAAACAAAAGCAACTCCAAACCTTGTCCAAGAACATGAACCATTAAATCTCAAGGAAAAAACTATTCCACAAGAAATTTACCTTTTACTCTTTGTTGAATCAAGAAAGAAGAACTATATGATCTTCTTCTCTAGAGCAAGTCCACACCAAGAGGATGATCCTTAAGATCCTTCACAAAGAGCCTACTAGAACTAATATGTGAAGAACAAGAGAGCAAGAAGAGAGGAGAAAGGGAGGTGGCCGGCCACTAGAGAGAGAGAGTGTGAGTGAGAGTAAAAATGAATTCAATTGATATTTGTTTACTTCATCAACTCATAAGTATGGGTCATTAAAGTAACAAATGATGAAAGCATGGGTTAAAGGTAAGTCATTACATAAACTCCTTAAATCACTCCCCTCTTAACCAACAACACCAACTAAGCATGGTGTGGCCCCCACCCTTGGACCCACCAAGGTGGCCGGCCATGTGGGCTTATTGGGCCTTATTTGGGCCCTTGTTGGGCTGGCAAGGTGACCTCATGGGCCGAGCCCAAATGGCTCGCCCATGTGGTTGCGTGCCATGTCCAAAAGTTATCCGACCCTTTTTGTCGTTACTTATCAAACAAAATCCGACGCGACATCGACGAAAATCTCAGTTTTCTCGATTCGCTAATTATTCTCTCAAACCGAACCCATGGCCCAAAGCCTTCAGTTTTTTCCATGTCTTGCTCCTCAAGAAACGTTAATGTTTCCTTGTCTCAAGTTATCCATCTTGTATGTGTGTGACCCTCCAGGTTCATGCCACCGTTGGCAGATCGGCGCAAAAGATCTCTCTTGCCCGATCCATCATAAGTGGTCTCTAGTAAGACATTATGAATACCCAAGGTGCATGATGATCGATGATTCGATTTAACCTTGTGCATACAAGTCACTATCCTATTCTCTCTAGACATCCCGATTGATCACAAGGCATAGAGTCGTCATCATTGTTTAATCAATCATTGTTACTTGATATGTGAGATGGCTGAGAACTGATAACCCGTATCACTGGCATGGCCATGCTCCTTATCTCAGTCACTCTCGATCAAGCGACCTTAACGGATATCTTTCCCATACCGTAGTACGAGGGATAAATCCCTTAGCCGTCTTTCGTGTCACTCATGCAATCCGTTCCGCCACCCAATCATGTCCGTTATTGCAATCCTGTAACGGAAAGCGTTAGGCGCAAGTTAAAGCCGTACGTCGACCGCATAACGATCACAAAGACTCCTTTGTCTAAGGATATCGTGACAAGCTATCACATTTGAATATGTTCATGTCTTAATCTATGAAACACTATTCAAAGCGGGTCGTCCGATATCAATCACCTCATGATATCTATGATATGATTCCGGTATCCCACATCCCTATGATAAACAGAACTACATCATTGAGAACCATCCTCATACTGGTCGCTTCAATTGAAGCGTATATTGACCAGACACTCGTTAAGTGTGATCCGTACAGATTTATGGTTCTACTACTTTAGTGGTAATAAATCAGATCATGCTTAACATATTACTTCAACACATAAGTAATACAAAACCGTTTTATTTATTACAAACGATGATAAATATACATAGACATTTATAGACTATTAGCAATTGGACTAGGGCACAAAAATGCTATCACAACTGTGGTTGAAAAAGGGGATCAGAATATCTCGTACTTCTATAAGTGATAGCATTTGTGCCCTAGTCCAATTGGTATTAGCCTGTAAACGTCTATGTACAAATATCATCGTTTGTGATGTATAAATATAAACGGCTTTATATTACTTATATGTTGAAGTAATATGTTAAGCATGATCTGATTTATGACCACTAAAGTAGTAGAACCATAAATCTGTACGGATCACACTTAACAAGTCCCTGGTCAACCTATGCTTCCTTGAAAGTGACCAGTATGAGGAATGGTTCTTAATGACGTAGTTCTACTTGTCATAAGGATGTGGGATCCTGGAACCATATCATAGATATCATGAGGTGATTGATATCGGACGACCCGCATTGAATAGTGTTTTCATAGATTAAGCCATAAACATATTCAAATGCGATAGCTCGTCACGACGTCCTTAGACCAAGGAGTCTTTGTGATCACTATGCAATGAACGTACGGCTTTAACTTGCGCCAAACGCTTTCTGTAAAAGGATTGCTATGAAGGGCATGATTGGGTGGCGGAACGGGTTGCATGAGTGACACGAAAGACGGCTAAGGGATTTATCCCTCATACTACGGTATGGGAAAGATATCCGTTAGAAGGCCTCTTGATGGAGACCGAATGAGAGAAAAGCATGGCCATGCAAAATGATACGGGTTATCATTTCTCAGTCATCTCGCATATCAAGTAACAATGATTGATTAAACAAGGGAGACGACTCTATGCCTTGTGATCAATCGGGATATCTAGAGATAAAAGGATGGTGACTTGTACGCACAAAGGTTAAGTCGAATCATCGATCATCATGCACCTTGGGCAATCATAATGTTTTACTAGAGACCACTTATGATGGATCGGGCAAGAGCAATTCTTGCGCCGATCTGCCAACGGTGGCATGAGCCTAGAGGGTCACACACATACAAGACGGATAACTTGAGACAAGGAAACATGGATGTTTCTTAAGGAGAAGTATATGGACAAAACTGGAGGTTTTGTGCCATAGGTTCGGTTTGAGAGAATAATTAGCGAATCGAGAAAAATTGAGTTTTTCGTCGATATCGCGTCGGACTTTGTTTGATAAGTAGCGACAAAAGGGTCGGGAAACTTTTGGACGCGGCATGAGACAACACGGGAGGGCCCATTGGGCTCGGCCCATGAAGCCTCATGGCCGGCCCAATAAGGGCCCAATAAGGCCATATGGCCGGCCCACTTGGTGGGGCCAATGTGGGGGCCACACAACACCATGCTTAGTTGGTAGTTGTGGATTAAGAGGTGAGTGATTTAAGGGGTATGGGTTAAAGCTCCTTTAAGCCCATACCAATCACTTTTAACCCATACTTGTGAGTTGGATGATGAGATATATTGCAAGACATTATTTCATTAATTGATTAAGTGACAAAACTCACAAAAAAAACCTCTCTTTCTCTCTCATTGTGGCCGGCCACCTTGGTGTTCTTCCTCCATCTTGCTCTCTTGTTCTTCATTTAATTGTTCTAGTAGGCAATTAAGTGAAGGATCTTGAAGATCATTCTCTTGGTGTGGACTTGCTTTAGAGAAGAAGATCCGAACGTTCTTCTTTATCGATTCAAACAAGACTTAAAGGTAAATATCTTGTGGAATAGATTTTGCTTTGGGATTTAATGGTTTAAATGTTCTTGGACAAGGTTTGGAGTAGATTATCTTTTATTGCTTCCGCTATCTCGATGACGATCTAGAACGCTCCAAAACACTACAGTGGTATCAGAGGGTTGGTTACCCTCTTAATCTTTGTCTTGTTGAATTTATTTCGGTTTTGTGATTATTTTCATGCCAAAAGTTGATAACATGATTTTAATGCTTTTTGGGATATTTGCATGAAATATGTTACTTTTGAAAAATATATTAAATTTGGAATTTTTCGGAAATTATTGGATTTGTCGGGTCCGAGAAGAGACTCTCGGGGAGCCGGATCGGAGGTACCGGACGGAGGTCACCGGAGGCCGGGGAGGCCGGCGGTGACCGGGCCCGTCCCCACTCTCGGCCGAGGCCGAGAGTGGCGGCAAGCCGGGTTTGGGCCTTCCAAGGCCCAAACCGGGCCGTGCATGGTTGGGCTCGGCCCAATGGGCCCTCGGCCCATTGGCTTGGCCCAACTTGGTTCGTGTGTGGTGTTTGATCCATTTCACGAACCCACGATCCAATATTTCGAAAACTTTCAAAATTTGATCGGTTTCGATAAACCGTTTTTCGAAAAGGTCTAGTTTCGATAAACCCGACCAAGCAACTTGGCAAAAGAAAAACCGGAATTATTGCATATTATTTGATAACATGTTTGTGTGATAACATGTTGGATGATGTGATGAAATGTATGATGCTTTAGTAGCCCATTAGATTTATCGCTTTCACGGTTTGCATACCGTTAGTGTTAGCGTGTAATTATTCTTTTATTCGAGCCCATAAAGTGTAATTATTTTTTATCCGGTCTACGAACCGAGTATTAATTGTAATTATTACTCAAAGACGAGAAGGATGGAAAATCGAGCACGATGACGGTCTTGGAGGAAGTCCAAGAGCTAGTGGGAGCCCGAATGAGAAAGACGAGAAGATGTGAAGACTCGTAGATTCCTAAGATTAGGATGGGCTATAAAATGCATATTTAACGCTTTATGGTTGCTTGCTTGAATCATTTAAATTAATTGCATGGTTGCATGATTAGTTTATAAGTTTATAAGCGATCACCTCACATGCAAAGATTAAAAACAAACTTTAATTGTTTGCATGTTTAAAGCGTTGTGAACTATCACCACACGGGTTGTGATGGATGAGTTCAAGTTTGAAACGTATTTTGCATGGGTTGCAAATGACGGATTCAAATGAAGATAGTATGTGATACAATTAGAAACATCACAACACGGGTTGTTGGTGACGGATTCGTAATTGTACCAAATACTTTCGAATTATTAAACACAACCAAATTACAAGTTAATTTGAGTCAAGTGAGATGCCACCCTAATTCACACCCATGTAGAAACATTTTATCGGTGTCGTGCGCCTTAGCGGAGCATCGATCGAATGGGTTCTATATGGGAATGGTAAACTTTGTGGGATGTCGTGCGCCTTAGCGGAGCATCTGCACAAAGTTAACTCGTTAGTGAAAGTTGGTTGACTCAACCACGATTCTTGGCCTGAGGTCGAGCTGGGGCATCGGAAGGGTAAGCAGTGTGTTTTACACATACCCTGACTAAGAGTTACACGGGTTGTAATTGGACGGATGTCCTACCTAAATAAGTCAATTGGAGCGGTGCGCCTTAGCGCACTTCAAATGACGAATAAGGGATCTTGGTTTAAAGATTCTAATTTTAGAATCTAATGGTTGGTGTTTAATTCGGATCTTCGTAAATTTATTCAACTATTCTGATTAAATTTACTTTCTTCGTGTAGAAATGGCTAGTAATTCAACAAATTCGTCTAATTTGTCATTGAGGACTATACTCGAGAAGTGTAAACTCAACGGAACAAATTATCTAGACTGGGACAGAAATTTACGACTTGTATTAAAAATGGAACGCAGGGAGTACGTCCTTGATAAGGCTATCCCTGAGGAGCCAGCTGCCAACGCAACAAGGGTCGTTAAGGATGCGTACCAGAAACACCTTAGCGACTCTATCGACGTTGCGTGTGTCATGCTGGGCTGCATGGAGGCGGACCTCCAAAAGCAGTTTATGGAGCTATCCCATGATCCGTTTGCAATGTTTGCACAGATCAAGGATATGTTCAAGGAGAAAGTACGTATTGAAAAATACACTGTTCTCCGAGAACTCATAGCCTGCAAGATGTCAGCAGGCAGCTCCGTAGGTCCTCACGTCCTACAAATGAAGGGGCATTTTGACCATATGACTAGTATCGGTATGTCTATGGAAAAGGAAATGGCAGCGGATTTTATTCTGCAATCCCTTCCTCATGCATATGGTGGGTTCGTCATGAACTATCACATGCATGATATGGACAAGACCGCGTCGGAGTTGCACAGCATGCTAGTAACTGCCGAGAAGAGCATAAGGGGCAGTTCGTCCAAAAATGTCTTCATGGTCAAGAAGGGACCCAGCTTCAAAGCTGTTGGTGGCAAGGGTAAAGGCCCAAGACACCTGGCAGGGAAGAACAGACGACCATTTATTCCTAGACCTCACATGCCCGTACAAGGCAAAGGGAAGGCAAAGGAGTCGGTCTGTTTCTATTGTCAAAAGCCTGGTCATTGGAAGAAAGACTGTCAGCAGTTGAAGGAGGATCAGAAGAAGGGCGGTGGGGCCGCCACTTCATCAGGTATTCCATTAGAGCTATATCTTTCTACAATAAATACCTGGGTACTAGATACTGGAGCTGAGTCTCATATCTGTGCCGATGTGCAGGTGTTACACAGTAGAAGAGATGGTGGGGAAAGCGAGGTGGACCTAAGAGTTGGGAACAATACCAGAGTTGCCGCAACTGCCGTAGGTTCTGTGAACCTTGCTTTGCCCAGTGGGCTTGTAATTGAACTAAATGATGTTTTTTGCGTACCTGCTTTCAGCAGGAATATTATCTCAATTTCTCTTCTAGAGAAAGAAGGTTATTATTTCAATATTAAAAACGGGTTTTTTGATATTATGCGCAACAACATATATTATGGCAATGCTCACACTGTTGGAGGATTATACATATTGAATATGCAAAACTCGAAATCCAACATGCTCTATAATATAAATGCTAAGAGGTTTAAAACTAATGATTTAGACCAAACTCTAATCTGGCATTGTCGTCTGGGTCACATAAATGAGAAACGCATCTCAGCGCTTCATAAGCGCGGACTTCTAAGTCAATTCGAATTCCAAGCGATTGAAAGATGCGAAGCTTGTTTAATGGGCAAGATGACTAAAGCGCCCTTCACTGGTTTAGGTGAGAGGGCAGGTGACTTATTAGGTCTAATACATTCAGACGTATGTGGACCAATGAGTACGCATGCCAGAGGTGGTTTAGGCTACTTTATCACATTTACTGACGATTTCAGTAGATATGGTTATGTCTATCTCATGAGACATAAGTCCGAAGCTTTTGATAAATTCAAAGAGTTTAGGACTGAAGTAGAAAACCAACTCGGAAAGAGTATCAAGGCACTCCGTTCTGATCGGGGTGGAGAATACTTATCCGAGGACTTTCTTAGTTATCTTACTAAAGGTGGAATACTATCTCAGTGGACTCCGCCAGGAACACCGCAACTTAATGGTGTGTCCGAACGGAGGAATCGGACATTGTTAGATATGGTTCGATCAATGTTAAGTCTCACTGATCTCCCGATCTCCTTCTGGGGTTATGCTCTGCAAACGGCCGCTTTCATAATAAACAGGGCTCCGTCGAAAGCAGTGGAAGGGACATCATTTGAAAAATGGTACGGGAAGGAACCCGTTTTGTCCTTCCTTAAAATCTGGGGTTGCGAGGCTTATGTTAAAAGGTTGCTTGCAACCAAGCTCGAACCAAGATCAGATAAATGCACTTTCGTCGGATATCCAAAAGAAACAAAAGGATACTACTTCTATAAGCCGAGCGAAAATAAAGTTTTTGTCGCTCGAGGTGGGACGTTCTTGGAAAAAGAGTTCATTTCCAAGACAGTCAGTGGGAGGGCTATTCATCTAGATGAAGTTCTAGATGAGATGGTCACTCAGGAACCACGAGAGGACCCACTAGAAGAGGTAGAGCCAGAAGTGGTCATTGAGCAAGAACCAATAGCTGCAGTTAATGAGGACGGTCCGAGGCGCTCTGAAAGGATAAGTCATGCACCTGTCAGATACGGGTTCTTAGTAACTGAAGGTGATGGTTTAGTACTAGTGGACAATGATCCAGCTACCTTTCGAGAGGCTTTGGACGGAACCGACTCTGAGAAATGGCTGGACGCCATGAGGGAAGAAATGCAATCCATGTCAGATAATCAAGTGTGGGACTTGGTAGATCATACCCCTGATGTTAAGGTCATAGGGTGTAAATGGATCTTTAAAATAAAGATTGACATGGATGGCAAACCTCAGACCTATAAAGCGAGACTGGTAGCAAAAGGTTATAGACAAATCCACGGAATTGACTATGAAGAGACCTTTTCTCCAGTAGCTATGGTCAAATCTATCCGCATTCTTCTTGCCATAGCAGCGTATCACAACTATGAGATATGGCAAATGGATGTCAAAACCGCCTTCCTCAACGGGAGGTTAGCTGAGGACGTTTATATGTCTCAGCCTGAGGGTTTTGAGGATCCAAAGAATAAGGGAAAGATTTGCAAGTTGCTCAAATCAATCTATGGTTTGAAGCAAGCATCTCGGAGTTGGAATCAGCGTTTTGATGAAGTAGTAAAACAGTTTGGCTTCGTCAAGAACGATGATGAACCCTGTGTGTATAAAAAGGCAAGTGGGAGCAATATAATCTTTTTAGTGCTTTATGTTGATGACATACTGCTCATTGGTAACGACGTCCCTACCTTGCTCTTAACGAAGACTTGGTTAGGTGAGTGTTTCTCAATGAAGGACTTAGGCGAGGCCTCTTACATCTTGGGAATCAAGATATATAGAGACCGTGCCAAGCGGGTCTTGGGCTTAAGTCAAAGCACTTATATAGACAAGGTGTTGAGACGATTCTCAATGCAAGATTCAAAGAAAGGATTGCTGCCCATGCGTCATGGCATAAAGCTTAGCAAGAAGCAGGGTGCTGAGACACCTGCAGAGCTAGCAAGAATGAATGAGATCCCATATGCTTCGGCTATAGGGTCCATAATGTATGCCATGATATGCACGAGACCGGATGTCTCGTTTGCCCTAAGCTGTACCAGTAGACATCAATCCAAACCCGGTGAGGCACACTGGATTGCTGTCAAGGCGATTCTCAAATATTTGAGAAAAACCAAGGACGCTTTTCTTGTATACGGGGGCAGAAATGATGATCTCGTCGTCAAAGGATATGTCGACGCTAGTTTTCAGACAGACCCCGATGACTTTAAGAGTCAGTTGGGATATGTGTTTATGTTGAACGGTGGAGCATTCAGCTGGAAAAGCAAGAAGCAGGATACCATTGCCGACTCTACAACGGAAGCTGAGTACATTGCCGCATGTGAGGCGGCAAAAGAGGCTGTATGGATCAGGAGTTTCATGGCTGGGTTAGGTGTAATTAAAAACCCGTCTAACCCAGTAGACTTATATTGTGACAACACCGGGGCTATTGCGCAAGCTAAAGAACCCAGGGCACATAACAGATCCAAACATGTACTCAGAAAGTATCACATCATCCGCGACATAATTGCTAGAGGTGACGTGAAGATCCAATACGTTGCAACTGATGATAACACAGCCGACCCATTGACCAAGGCTCTTCCTCAAGATAAACATGAAAAACATGTTAGGTCAATGGGTATAGACTGGGACTTAGATTGGAGCTAAGGGCAAGTGGGAGATTGATAGCATTTGTGCCCTAGTCCAATTGGTATTAGCCTGTAAACGTCTATGTACAAATATCATCGTTTGTGATGTATAAATATAAACGGCTTTATATTACTTATATGTTGAAGTAATATGTTAAGCATGATCTGATTTATGACCACTAAAGTAGTAGAACCATAAATCTGTACGGATCACACTTAACAAGTCCCTGGTCAACCTATGCTTCCTTGAAAGTGACCAGTATGAGGAATGGTTCTTAATGACGTAGTTCTACTTGTCATAAGGATGTGGGATCCTGGAACCATATCATAGATATCATGAGGTGATTGATATCGGACGACCCGCATTGAATAGTGTTTTCATAGATTAAGCCATAAACATATTCAAATGCGATAGCTCGTCACGACGTCCTTAGACCAAGGAGTCTTTGTGATCACTATGCAATGAACGTACGGCTTTAACTTGCGCCAAACGCTTTCTGTAAAAGGATTGCTATGAAGGGCATGATTGGGTGGCGGAACGGGTTGCATGAGTGACACGAAAGACGGCTAAGGGATTTATCCCTCATACTACGGTATGGGAAAGATATCCGTTAGAAGGCCTCTTGATGGAGACCGAATGAGAGAAAAGCATGGCCATGCAAAATGATACGGGTTATCATTTCTCAGTCATCTCGCATATCAAGTAACAATGATTGATTAAACAAGGGAGACGACTCTATGCCTTGTGATCAATCGGGATATCTAGAGATAAAAGGATGGTGACTTGTACGCACAAAGGTTAAGTCGAATCATCGATCATCATGCACCTTGGGCAATCATAATGTTTTACTAGAGACCACTTATGATGGATCGGGCAAGAGCAATTCTTGCGCCGATCTGCCAACGGTGGCATGAGCCTAGAGGGTCACACACATACAAGACGGATAACTTGAGACAAGGAAACATGGATGTTTCTTAAGGAGAAGTATATGGACAAAACTGGAGGTTTTGTGCCATAGGTTCGGTTTGAGAGAATAATTAGCGAATCGAGAAAAATTGAGTTTTTCGTCGATATCGCGTCGGACTTTGTTTGATAAGTAGCGACAAAAGGGTCGGGAAACTTTTGGACGCGGCATGAGACAACACGGGAGGGCCCATTGGGCTCGGCCCATGAAGCCTCATGGCCGGCCCAATAAGGGCCCAATAAGGCCATATGGCCGGCCCACTTGGTGGGGCCAATGTGGGGGCCACACAACACCATGCTTAGTTGGTAGTTGTGGATTAAGAGGTGAGTGATTTAAGGGGTATGGGTTAAAGCTCCTTTAAGCCCATACCAATCACTTTTAACCCATACTTGTGAGTTGGATGATGAGATATATTGCAAGACATTATTTCATTAATTGATTAAGTGACAAAACTCACAAAAAAAACCTCTCTTTCTCTCTCATTGTGGCCGGCCACCTTGGTGTTCTTCCTCCATCTTGCTCTCTTGTTCTTCATTTAATTGTTCTAGTAGGCAATTAAGTGAAGGATCTTGAAGATCATTCTCTTGGTGTGGACTTGCTTTAGAGAAGAAGATCCGAACGTTCTTCTTTATCGATTCAAACAAGACTTAAAGGTAAATATCTTGTGGAATAGATTTTGCTTTGGGATTTAATGGTTTAAATGTTCTTGGACAAGGTTTGGAGTAGATTATCTTTTATTGCTTCCGCTATCTCGATGACGATCTAGAACGCTCCAAAACACTACAATAAGTGCGCGGCAGAAAGAAGAAATCAAAACCATATTGCTCTCTTAAGAACAATAGGAGGTGTTACAATGGGATGGGGTACGAGCATCGAGGCTGAAATTTTTGAATTTTATGAAAGCCTCTTTACCTGGGGAGGGGTGGATTGCAGGGAAGTGGTGGAGCTCGCTCGCTCGACCATCTCAGTTGAGCAAAACGACTCTCTGTTAAGACTAGTGGAGGAGGAGGAGGTGAGAGTGACATTGTTCAGGATGGATTCATACAAGTCCCTAAGACCAGACGGGCTAAACCCAGGTTAAAACTGAGTTTCTATAAGGAAAACTAACCAATGATGAAATCAGTCATGGTTGAAACCATTAATAATTTTGTTTCCTCAGGAACTCTTCTAGAGGGAGCAAACGCGACGGAAGCAAAGTGCAACTTTCTTGGGTATTATACACCGATAACAATGTGTAATGTGATATATAAGATTATATCCAAGGTGATAGTGAACTAATTCAAGAAATTGCTAGAAGGGATTATCTCTTCATCATAGAGTGCTTTTGTACCAGACATGCTTATGACATACAACTTAATAGTAGCGGCCGAGGTTCTACACCACGTGAGACGGAAGGCCTGAGGGAACATAGGAGTGATGACCTTTAAACTTGACATGAGTAAAGCCTACGATGGCGTGGAAGGAAGATTTCTATTTCAAATGATGCAAGCACTCGAATACAATAAGAGATGGATTGAGCTTACCCGAACATGTGTCTCTACAGTCACATACTCGGTTACCACGTTAGGACACGTAATCCCAATACAAAACCCATTAAGAGGTCTTTGCTAGGGGGATCTGGTCTCCCCCTATATCTTCATCGTCTGTGCAGAAGGGCTCTCTCTTCTTCTTCAAGAGTTCGCAAAAGTGGGGCAATTTCAGGGTGTCAAGATAGCAAGGGAAGCGCCATCGGTTACTCACCCCCTGTTCGTTGATGATAGCTATATATTCTACAGGGCAACTCGGGGGGAGGCGGAACAGATAGTCTGGTGCCTCATCATATACGAGAGGGCTTCGGGCAAACTAATTAATCTAGATAAATCGTCAGCTTTTTTCTTCCCAAACACACGTGAAATTCTGGTCAAACGCAAGATGTCTCTTATGATGTTGAGACTAAGTGTGAGACATCCTGCCGGTGCAAAGTCAATAATCAAAACAACGAACATAAATTAAACGACACATGAGTTGGTTACCCATTTCGGTGCAACATCACCTACGTCTGGGGGCACTCTACTAGTGAACAAGTTCCACTATATGTAATAAATCACACATACAAACCTTACGATTATCACACAAATCTAAGCCCTATGGTATTATTACTAGTGTGAACTTAACCCAGGGTCTCCCCCTATCTCCGAGCCTCCGACTCGAGTCCACTCTTAGAACTGATCCCACAGTTCCGTCTCCTCCTTTGTCATCGTCTTCAAAGGTTTGCACACAGCTTCAATGATGCAGGTTCGTTCAAAACATCCAAAAAATGGTTCTGCGATTCTTTGTTTGGAACACACAAGTTATAATCTTAGCTACAACATACAGCTTCCTAACACGCTCGTCCAACGCACATAGGAACTCTGTATATCATAAACCAAGATATAACTACACAGCTCCACCTTCTACGGGATGGAACGATCATCTATTTGTAGAAGATGTGATGAGACTCTCTTTAGGGTTTCCTACAAGATCTCGTACGCGCCTTGCCGATTCCATTTCTTCCATGATTCCTTTTGCTGCTGCACAGTTGATACGGAAATAATCTTTCTGATATTTGAAGATCTTTTAATTAAGGAAACTCCAGAAAGTCTTCTGGCTAGATGTTAGATTGTGATGTCCGAGACTTCTGGATAGACATCTTCTGATTTGAGCATCGGTATCTTAGGTCGCAACATATGGATTGACATCTTTCCATCATATAAAATAACCAACATCCGTAGGAACCACAATCTCCCCCTTTGGCTATTTTTGGGGCGAGCACTTCTTTATTCACGTGTCCTGGAGAGAGAGTCTTCAATCCTCTTGGCAGTCGCTCAAACTGAACGATGTCTCAGACATATAGTTAGACATGATGCACCATAAAATAGTTAGACATAATAGGCAAGTAATGCTGATTTCTTCAGTGAGCTTTCAAAGAGCTCCATCTTGGCGACTAGTTTCACGTGGAGAAGGACAAGAAAAACGCCAAGCGCCAAAAGTGAGATATTATGATGAGCACAACTTGTTCGACGAAATGCCAAGCACAGTACTAGAAGGCCTAGTCAAGGTATGCTCAATATCATTTGGTTTCTACTTATTGCAATTAGGTGAACAATACTTTGGGAGGATCACTTGGCCAACTGGTATTGGAATTGTTCATGGTTTCCTAGTGCTTGAGAAAAGTGAAAATATGGATTATACTTTTAATTTGAAAGAAGTTGAAGATAATGTTTAGTCTCTTGGTGAAGAGTTTGGTTGGCTTGAAATTGAATTTTGTGATGATGAAAATGACAAAGAGGTGACTTGCTTGGTTGTGTAACGTCAAATTGAATCTGAAAGGGTTGATATGCATGGAGGGGAGTATGGTCAGGGTTGAACCTAATGGTTTAAGCATTTTGGATTTTGTCCCTCCCTTGATCAAATGGCCATTAGTAACTTACAGGTCTTATTGAGTCTTGCATTTGTTGGAGGATGGGATGTTGAACTATGCCATGGTTAGTGAGTACTTTAATTTTCTACTTACACAGTTAAAATTGGATGTAAAGATCGGTACATCAGAGAGGCTGGTCAATTTGAAGTACTTCCTTGCTTGGAAATAAGTACCAGGAAGCGAAATATTCATTAGTGAATTGTGATCTTGTTGTCATTATAAACCTCAGAGTAAACTATATAGTGATTATGGCTATGTCTCGGGGGTATGAAGAAATTGTAATCCTTGTGAGCTCAGATGTAATGTTAATGGGACTTCATCTTGTAATAAATATCAGTTCAAAGTGGAATTTGGAATTTCATATCATTGAGACATGCGGGGAGCAGGGAGATTATTTGGAAGCTGACAATTCTTGGTGGACAGTCCATTCCTATTTGTTTGATGTTTGGGTTCAAGAAGAAATTGAGTGTTTAGGTGTCCAAGAACATGCTCAGGAGGATTCTATTCTCTTAATTATGCTATGTGACCAAGATCATACAGTGGAAGCTTTAAGACTTGCAAAGTCAAGGAGTGGGAACAAGATTCGAGAAGAAACTAAACATTTGCAAATGTTTGATGTTGACGAAATGATTATGGTTGCTGAAATTATTCTATCAAGTATGTAGATACTGGTATAATTGGAGCAGCTAGAGGAAAAGACAAGTGTGTGAAGGCTGCAAGTGTTGAGCATAATTCTTATTGTAGGATGTTTGATAATTTTCTGATATATTGGCTATTTGATCATGTCAAGAAGAGGCTTTACTGTGAGGTGATAGGAAGTGTATCTTCCGTGGTTCTTGAGGTACCTGAGGTGGAATCTTGCATGCAAAAGATTGACCATTACAAGAATTTTTTTGAACTTCACAATCACATTGGGCTATTTGGTCCCACGAACATAACAACAAAAACAGCATGACAATGTTCAGCTTCGAAGTTGAATATCGTGTGATGAGGTCGGATACAATGTATCTAAACTAGTCAAAATTTCTCATTTTTATTCCTATTTTGTCCTAAATTATTACTTTTATGTGAATAAAATGCTACTTTACCTCACAAATGACTCGAGAAGTGTTTTTGATGAAAACAGGTCGAAAATGGGAGAAACGGAACTAAAAACACGAAGTCGGGAAGCTAGGAGCAAGGTTGCCGGGTCAACCTACCGGATCCCACCCGACAGGTTGGGGCTTGACCCGACAACCCGTGGAGAAATGAAGAAGAGGGAGAGGAGCTCTTCCGGTCAAGCTCGGAGAAGCCTGATGGGTGTCACTCGACAGGTTTCACGTAACCCGAAAACCTATGGTAAGCAGAGGAAACCTGCCGGGTGCAACCCGACAGGTTCCTGCTATACGGCAAGCAGAAGGCAAAAACCAACCTGCCAGATTGACCTGCCAGGTCCCACTCGACAGGCTGGTCAAAACAGCTCCCAAAATCTTGTATTTTTTATTTTTGAAAAGATTTTCTCCCATCCTATAAATATCTACACCCTCTAACCACGAAAATATCACACTTGAGAGAGAAAAATCAAATTGTAGAAAGGTTGAGAGGTGGAGAGAAAGAGAGGGCTTTTGGGTGATCACTTGGAGAATACTTGGAGGCGTTTTGGAGAAGCTTTGGAGGCACGATTTGTGAGGTTGGTAGTAGTTATTAGGGATTTATATTTTCAAGTATGTAATTGGGAATTGTATGATTGAGATTGGATTACTTTTTAATATATTTGAGGTATTATTCATGAGATTTATGTGTTGGGTTGATTGAATGTTGAAAATGCAGATGAATGCGATGGGCATGATGAATTGTGTTTTTAATAATATGAGTAGCTAAATATCTAGGTCGGGGAAATGGATGAACATGAATATAAACTTGACTAATTAAAAGGATTGAGGGTTAAAATTATTGGGTTTATGAAATGGATTAAGACTCCGAATGTGAACTTATTTCTAACTCTCCCGGGTAGACATGAGTTTAGATTAAATGTAGGAAGAGAGGAGATAGCAATAGACCAATGTGCAACGTAGCATTTGGGGGCCGGATCAACACGGTGTGTCTTGAGGTTGTAATTTAATTTGTGATGACTTCTTAACAAATCACCTTCCTTGACGAGGGCAAGGGCGAGGTATGTACTTCATCATCTAGATATTTTGGTCGTGAGGAGAAAGTTAGGCTCAAGGTTTCTTGGTAAAAACTTTCCCAGCTTCCTAATCCTCCTGATTCTTCGACTCTAGTACCTCCTTGTCCCTCTCCTCTTCCACCCTCCTCGTCTAGAGGAGTACCTAGGGCAGATGAGACCGATGTGTTTCCACCTGAGGTGTTCATGTACTCAGACACGAACATGACCCATGTCCAATCCTTGACTCACCAAGCCGTCCTTCACCAGCTTTCTCTCCCCCTCACCCTCACCCTCACCATGATCCTTAGGATATGTATATACTAGATTGCTTTTAGGTTAGATTTTTATTTTTCTTAAGTCGTTGTGTCAGGACTTCCTTGAGTCCTATGTGTTGTGTGTACCCTTGTGTTTTTCCTTTTCGTGTACTTAGGCCATAGTGCAGGTCCTAAGTGTGGTGTGTACCCGAGATGTGGTGTGTGCTTGAGCACACACCACAATCAAGTCCTAAGTGTGGTATGTGGTTGTGTCAGGACTTCCTTGAGTCCTAAGTGTGGTGTGTACCCGAGGTCTTGGGCTTTGTCGAGCCCTAAGTGTGGTGTGTGCTTGAGCACACACCACAATCGAGTCTCATATTTATTTTATGTTTATTGTATAATTATTTTTATATTTTTGCATATTCTATCTGAAGAAATTTTTGAGGGTTCCAAAGATTTAAATCCATGCCCATACAAGAATTTAACCTCAAAAGTCCATATTTAATAAGGATCTTACATGATCATTAATTGATCATGAGATCTAGGTTAGAATAATAATTTATAAGATTACCTCAAATCAAAATCCCTTTGTCACTAATTGGATTCAGTGATCTCTAAAGAACGTCCACACAGGAAGAGCAATCCGAAGATACTCACAACGATCTTTGCTAGAAGATCGAAGAAAGCAAAACAGGAAGGAGAGAGGGAGAGGGCCGACCGGCCAGGCAGAGAGAGAGAGAGAGAGAGGGTGGCTAGGGTTTTAAAAAAAATTTCTTATGATTAAAATCTGAAAATTTCTATTTTTATATCTCTATTTAGGAAATAATTAATTAAAAACCCAAAGCTTATTCATTAATTAAGTAGAGAAGCCCATTCCGGCATAGCCCAATCTGGCTAGGCCCCGTTAAGCTAAATTAATTAAATCTATTTATTTAGATTCTAATTAATTGGTCTAGCTAAACCGTTCTTGATTTCCGATTTAATCCTAAACCGAAATCGGTCTAATCCGGTTTAATCCAAAACCAGAATTTATCTCTCTCATGATTCCTCTATATGATTCCATCCGTTTTACTCAACCTATAGTGTGTGACCATCTAGGCTCACGACACGTTGGCGGACTGGTAAAATTACCATTTTACCCTTTCCATCATGAGTGGCCTCTAGCAAGACATCATGATTACCCAACGCTTGTGATTATCAAGATTTCGACTTAACCTTATCGTACATGAATCTATCCTCTTATCCTCTTGATATCTTGACAAC
Source organism: Geranium rotundifolium (assembly GCA_963920655.1). Taxonomy (NCBI): domain Eukaryota; kingdom Viridiplantae; phylum Streptophyta; class Magnoliopsida; order Geraniales; family Geraniaceae; genus Geranium; species Geranium rotundifolium. Next base: position 27,206,855 of record OY987311.1, on the reverse strand, counting down.
CACGAGGCATAGACAAGTCATCCTCGTTCAATTGTCTTGTTTCGTGATATGAGTTAACTGAATTGTAACTGATACTCCGTATCGACTCCATGGCCATGCTATTGTATCTTAGTCGTACTCATCAAGTGGCCTAAACAGATATCTGCTCATACGTCTGTATGAGGGATAAATCCTTCAGTGATCTATTGAGTCAACTCATGTGACTCGTGATCGAGCCAATCACAGTCGTTATTGTAACCCTTTCACATGAGACGTTAGACTGAGTCAAACTCGTCACTCATCACATAGTGACCTCAAAGATGCTTCTGTCTGAGGATGTGATTTCACGTACCGACATATGAGTATGTTCATGACTGTGTCTACGTAATATACTCACGATCGGGTCGTCCTATATCACCCCGTCTAGCGATACTATGACCTAACTCCGGCCCCCTTCTGGCCATGATCAGTAGAGCGTGATCATTTAGAGTTAGCCTCATACCGACCGCTTCTTATGAAGCTGTTCTGATCGGGGACAACTTAAGTGTGATTTTATCTGATTCGTGGATCTACTATTATGTGTGGACACATCAATGGTACAAATCAAATCATATTTAAGATATTACTACAACACTTAGTAATATAAATGCCTATTTTATTTCAACTAATAATCTCATTACATGAGTAGATTGAAAATACATTGTGCTAGGGTACAAAATCCCAACAGTCTCCCACTTGCCCTAGACCTAATTGGTATTCCAATCTAAACCCATTCCCCTGACATGCTCCTCATGATTAGGCTGCGGAAGTGCCTTAGTTAAGGGGCCAGCTAGATTATTATGCGTTGAAACCTAGCTTATCTCTACTTCGCCTTTATCAACCATCTCTCTGATGATGTGATACTTTCTCTCGACGTGCTTGGTCCTGTTTCCTGTTGTGAAATCTGGGCTCTTTAGCAAGTGCTACGGCCCCCGTGTTGTCACACTTTAAGCTCACGGGATCAGATGTTCGCGGCAGTACATCTAATCCACTCAAGAAGCTCCTGACCTATACCGCCTCCTTAGCTGCCTCTGACGCAACTATGTATTCTGCCTCCGTGGTGGAGTCGGCTATTGTCACTTCCTTAAAGCTTTTCCAACTTAAAGCTCCCCCGTTCAAAACGAACACATACCCTTCTATCCAGTGACGCTCAGTTCTCCTTCTATCCCGCCATACACTAAGAAGACGTCCTTTGTTCCCCTCAGATACTTGAGGATACACTTGATGCCAATCCAGTGATCTTGGCCCGGGTTAGACTAAAATCTGCTGGCACAGCTGAGGGAAAACGATACGTCAGGCCTCGTATAGATCATGGCATACATAATCGATCCCACTGCCGAAACATACGAGATTCCCTCCATCTTCTTCAGCTCATCACGTGTTCTAGAACACTGACTCTTGCTGAGTTTGATGTCATGTCTTACTAGGAGGTTCCCTTTCTTAGAGTCAAGTATTGAGAATCTTCTCAACACTTTATCTATGTAGGTGCTCTAACTTAGACCTAAAATTCTCTTGGATCGATCTCTGTAGATCCAGATCCCTAGAATGTAATCGGCCTCTCTTAAGTCCTTCATGGAGAAACACTTCCCTAACCAAGCTTTGGTGTCAAGTAAGATTGGGACGTCATTTTCCATGACCAGTATGTCGTCGACATACAGCACCAGGAATACTATGTTGCTCCCACTACTCTTCTTGTAGATACAGGGTTCATCTGGATTTCTGATAAACCCGAACTCTTTTACGGCTTCATCGAACCGTAAGTTCCAACTCCTGGAAGCTTGCTTCAATCTATAAATGGATCGTTGCAGCTTACACACCTTTTCGGGATGATCCGGATCGACAAAACCTTCTAGTTGGGTCATATAGACATCCTCCTGCAAATTCCTGTTAAGGAACGCGGTTTTGACGTCCATTTGCCATATCTCATAATCGAAATATGCTGGAATGGCCAACATCATCCGAATTGACTTAATCATCGCTACTGGCGAAAAGGTCTCATCATAGTCCATGCCTTGGACTTGACGATAACCTTTTGTAACCAGTCTTGCCTTGTAAGTCTGAGGCTTTCCGTCCATATATGTCTTTAACTTAAATATCCACTTGCACCCTATGGGTTTTATTCCAGGTGTGCTGTCTACAAAGTTCCAGACCTGATTGTCTTTCATGTACTTCATTTCCTCATCCATGGCATTCCGCCATTCTTTGGAGTTGGGACTAGACAAGACTTGCTGAACTGTTGCAGGATCATCCTGATCCACAACGATCAAGTCATTACCCTCTGTGGCTAAGAAGCCATATCTGACTGGGTTTTGACGAGATCTTTCAGACCTCCTTGGTCCTACAGGAGTTGCTGTTAGAATAGTACTCTGATCATTTGCCTCATCGGGTACATCTACATCCTCCAAAGGTTGTTCTGCGTCTTCTCGAATTTCTTCAAAAAGCATAGGACTCCCACTAGGACTCTTGGATAAGAATTCTCTTTCCAAGAAAATCTCACCTCGAGCAACAAAGACCTTGTTCTCTTCCGATTTATAGAAGTATTACCCCATAGTTCCTTTGGGGTACCCTACAAAAACACATTTATCTGCCTTGTGTTCGAGTTTATCACAAAGCATCCGCTTGACGTAAACGTCGCACCCCCAGATCTTGAGGAAAGACAACTTGGGAGCTTTCCCTTGCCAAACCTCAAATGGAGTGGTCTCCACTGCCATTGTAGGTGCCCAATTCAAAATGAATGCGGCCGTTTCTAGGGTATGGCCCCAGAACGATACTGGAAGGTCGGCATGGCTCATCATGGAACGAACCATGTCAAGAAAGGTTCTGTTCCTCCGTTCAGAAACACCATTCAGCTGAGGGGTTCCTAGCGGAGTTAGTTCCGAGAGAATACCGTTATCCCTTAGGTGACTGAGAAAATCTTGATCTAAATACTGGCCACCTCGATCAGAACGAAGTGCCTTTATACTTTTACCAAGCTGGTTCTGTACTTCATCTGGAATTCTTTGAATTTATCAAAGGATTCCGACTTATGTCTCATTAAATAGACATACCCATACCTACTGAAATCATCGGTAAAGGATATGAAGTACCAGAAACCTCTCATGGCTTGTGTGCTCATGGGCCCACATACGTCATAATGTATTAGTCCCAGGAGATCACTTGCCCTTTCACCTAAGCCGCCAAAAGGCGCATTTGTCATCTTTCCCATAATGCAAGATTCACATCTTTCGATTGGTGTGAATTGAAACGGACTTAACAGTCCACACTTGTGAAGTGTCGAGACGCGTTTCTCGCCAATATGGCCTAGACGACAGTGCCACATCACTGTCTGGTTTAAGTCATCCGACTTCAACCTCTTATTTACGTTATAGTTTGAATTGTAGTTAGAGTTATCAACATTTAAAATGTACAAACCACCAACCATAGATGCAGTGCCATAAACAATATTATTTTTTGATAAAGTAAATAAACCATTATCTATGGAAAATACAAAATCAAGTTTTTTTTTAGACAGGACACTGAAATAATATTTCTACTAAAAGTAAGTACACATAAGACATCGTTCAAAACTAAGATAAGCCCTCTGGGCATCCTAAGACTAACAGAACCTACAGTTGTCGTTGACACCGAACTCTTATCTCCAATTCTCAGATCCCGCTCACCTTTCCCTAGGAGTTTCTTACTTTCCAGATCCTGATCCAGGTCCCGAAGGGTGTCCTCCCTTCTGCAAGCTCTTCATATATTCCTTATGCTGCTTGCAATCCTTTTTCCAATGACCTGACTGCTGGCAGTAATAATAGATTACCCCTGCGGTCGAAGCATTCCCTTCAGTTCTAGGAACCGCTGGTATCTTCGGACCCTTGGGTACCCTTAACTGCCCAGCTAGGTGCATTGGCGCCTTACCATTACCCGCCACTGCTGGAGCCTTGCCCTTGTTGGGATATCCAGGTGACTTGCCCTTAGGTTTGCTAGCTCTTTTGAAGTTTACATCCTTATTGACCATTAGAACCTTAGGGGTTTTTACCCATGATATTCTTTTCTGCTGTCACCAACATCCCATGTAGTTCCTTGATGGTCTTTTTCATATTATGGAAATTGTAACTGGTAATTACATCTCCATAAACCTTAGGAAGAGACATCATAACTATATCTGATTTCAGCTGCTTTGTGAAGCTATGACCTAGACTGGTCAAGCGATCAAAGAGACGCTTCATCTTGAGGACATGTAGGCTTACTGCCTCACCAGCATTGAGCATGCAATGGAATAACTCCCTAAGAGTATCCTCTCTTTCGACACGAGCATTCTTCTGGTAGTATACCTTGATCGCATCCATCATTTCTTGAGGATTGTCCATAAGATGCATAAACTGGTCCTGGGTGTCATTTTCCATAGACCCGACTATGAGGATGCCAACATCTGTCCGGTCGCTAAGATACTTGTGTAGGGTTTTGGAGCATTCAGGATCATCAAGATAGCGGAAGCGAAAACAATTAGAACTCCAAAAACTATCCAAGAACATGAACCATTAAATCTCAAGGCAAAATCTATTCCACAAGAGTTTACCTTTTAGTCTTTGTTGAATCAAGAAAGAAGAACTAGATGATCTTCTTCTCTAGAGCAAGTCCACACCAAGAGGATGATCCTTATGATCCTACACACTTAGCCTACTAGAGCTAATGTGTGAAGAACAAGAGAGCAAAGAGAGGAGAGAGAGAGAGGTGGTCGACCAAGCTTGTGAGAGGGAGAGAGTGTGTGAATTATTTTGATCTTTGTCTACTTCATCATCCCATAAAGCATGGTTAATTAAAGTAACAAATGATGAAGGCATGGGTTAAAGGTAAGTCATCACCTAATCCCCTTAAATCACTTTCCTCTTAATCAACAACACCAACTAAGCATGGTGTGTGGCGCCACACTTGGACCCATTAATGTGGCCGGCCATAAGAGGCCTATTGGGCCTTGTTGGGCCGGCTTGGTGACCTCATGGGCCGAGCCCAATGGGCTCGCCCATGCGGTCGCGTGCCGTGTCCAAAAATTATCCGACCCTTTTGTCGTCACTTATCAAACAAAGTCCGACGCGACATCGATGAAAAACTCAATTTTCTCGATTCGCTAATCATTCTCACAAAACCGAACCCATGGCGTAAAACCCTCAGTTTTGGCCATGTCTTGCTCCTCAAGAAACGCCAATGTTTCCTTGTCTCAAGTTATCCATATTGTATGTGTGTGACCCTCCAGGCTCATGCCACCGTTGGCAGATCGGCACAAGAGATCTCTCTTGCCCGATCCATAATAAGTGGTCTCTAGTAATACATTATGATTACCCAAGGTGCATGATGATCGATGATTCGATTTAACCTTGTGCATACAAGTCACTATCCTATTATCTCTAGACATCTCGATTGATCACAAGGCATAGAGTCATCATCCTTATTTAATCAATCATTGTTACTTGATATGCGAGACGACTGAGAACTGATAACCAGTATCACTGGCATGGCCATGCTCTTTCTCTCAGTCACTCTCGATCAAGCGGCCTAAACAGGTATCTTTCCCATACCATAGTACGAGGGATAAATCCCTTAGCGTCTTTTGTGTCACTCATGCAATCCGTTCCGCCACCCAATCATGCCCGTTATTGCAATCCTGTTATGGAAAGCATTAGGCGCAAGTCAAAGCCGTACGTCGACCGCATAGCGATCACAAAGACTCCTTGGTCTAAGGATATTACATTTGAATATGTTCATGGCTTAATCTATGAAACTCTATTCAAAGCGGGTCATCCGATATCAATCACCTCATGATATCTATGATATGATTCCTGGATCCCATATCCCTATGATAAGCAGAACTACATCATTGAGAACCATCCTCATACTGGTCGCTTCGATTGAAGCGTATATTGACCAGAGACTCGTTAAGTGTGATCCGTACAGATTTATGGTTCTACTACTTTAGTGGTCATAAATCACATCATTCTTAAAATATTACTTCAACACATAAGTAATACAAAGCTGTTTTATTTATTACAAATGATGATTAATATACATAGACATTTATAGACTACTATCAATTGGACTAGGGCACAAAAATGCTATCAATCTCCCACTTGCCCCTAGTTCCAATCTAAGTCCCAGTCTATCCCCATTGACCTAACATGTTTATCATGTTTCGCTTGAGGAAGAGCCTTCGTCAAGGGGTCGGCTGAGTTATCATCAGATGCAACGTAGTGGATCTTCACGTCCCCTCTAGCAACTATGTCCCGGATGATGTGATACTTCCGGAGTACATGCTTGGATCTGTCATGTGCCCTGGGTTCCTTAGCTTGCGCAATGGCCCCGGTGTTGTCACAATATAAGTCTACTGGTTTAGATGGGTTTTGAATTACACCTAACCCAGCCATGAAACTCCTGATCCATACAGCCTTCTTTGCTGCTTCCGATGCAGCAATATACTCAGCTTCCGTTGTAGAGTCGACGATGGTGTCCTGCTTCTTGCTTTTCCAGCTGAATGCTCCACCGTTCAACGTAAACACATATCCCAACTGACTCTTAAAGTCATCAGGGTCTGTCTAGAAACTAGCGTCAACATATCCTTTAACGACTAGATCATCATCACTCCTTCCCTCGTATACAAGAAAAGCGTCCTTGGTTTTTCTCAAATATTTGAGAATTGCCTTGACTGCAATCCAATGTTCCTCACCGGATTTTGATTGATATCTACAGGTACAGCTTAGGGCGAACGAGACATCTGGTCTCGTACATATCATGGCATACATTATGGACCCTATAGCCGAAGCATATGGGATCTCATTCATTCTTTTTAGCTCTTCAGGTGTCTCAGCACACTGATTCTCAATAAGCTTTATGCCATGACACATGGGCAGCAGTCCTTTCTTGGAATTGTACGTTGAGAATCTTCTCAACACTTTGTCTATATAGGTGCTTTGACTTAAGCCCAAGACCCGCTTGACACGATCTCTACATATCTTGATCCCCAAGATATAAGAAGCCTCACCTAAGTCCTTCATTGTGAAACACTCACCTAACCAAGCTTTTGTCAAGAGCAAGGTAGGGACGTCGTTTCCAATAAGCAATATGTCATCGACATAGAGCACCAAAAAGACTACCTTACTCCCATCTGCCTTTTTATACCCGCAAGGTTCATCACCGTTCTTAATGAAGCCAAACTGTTTCACAGCTTCATCAAAACGTTGGTTCCAATTCCTAGATGCTTGCTTCAAACCATAAATTGATTTGAGCAACTTGCAAATCTTTCCCTTATTCTTTGGATCCTCAAAACCCTCATGTTGGGACATATAAACGTCCTCAGCTAACCTCCCATTAAGGAAAGCGGTTTTGACATCCATTTGCCATATCTCATAATTATGATAAGCTGCTATGGCAAGTAGAATGTGAATATGTTTGACCATAGCTACTGAAGAAAAGGTTTCCTCATAGTCAATTCCGTGGACTTGTCTATAAACTTTTGCTACCAGTCTTGCTTTATAAGTCTCAGGTTTACCATCCATGTCTATCTTTATTTTAAAGATCCATTTACACCCAATGACTTTTACGCCAGGGGTTTGATCCACCAAGTCCCACACTTGATCATCTGACATGGATTGCATTTCTTCCCTCATGGCTTCCAGCCATTTCTCAGAGTCGGTTCCGTCTATGGTCTCTCGAAAGGTAGCTGGATCATTGTCCACTAACCCCAAATCATCACCTACAGTTACTAGGAAACCGTATCTGATAGGTGCATGACCTTTCCTTTTAGACCACCTTGGACAGTCCTCATTAACTGTAGCTATTGGTTCTTGCTCGACGACCACTTCTAGCTTTACTTCTTCTAAGGGGTCGTCTAGTGGTTCCTGAGCGACTATCTTATCCAGAACATCATCAAGATGAATAGTCCTCCCACTGACTGTCTTGGAAATAAATTCCTTTTCCAAGAATATCCCACCTTGGGCGACGAATGCTTTGTTTTCGCTCGATTTATAGAAGTAGTATCCCTTTGTTTCTTTGGGATATCCGACGAAAGTGCACTTATCTGATCTTGGTTCAAGCTTGGTTGCAAGAAACCGTTTTACAAAAGTCTCGCAACCCCAGATTTTCAGGAAGGACAAAACGGGTTCTTTCCCGTACCATTTCTCGAATGATGTCCCTTCCACTGCTTTCGACGGAGCCCTATTAATTATGAACGCGGCCGTTTGTAGAGCGTAACTCCAGAAGGAGATCGGGAGATCAGTGTGACTTAACATTGATCGAATCATATCTAACAATGTCATATTCCTTCACTCGGACACACCATTAAGTTGTGGTATTCCTGGCGGAGTCCACTGAGATAGTATTCCACATTCTGTAAGATGACTAAGAAACTCTTCGGATAAGTATTCTCCACCCCGATCAAAACGGAGTGCCTTAATACTTTTTCCGAGTTGGTTTTCTACTTCAGTCTTAAACTCTTTGAATTTATCAAAAGCTTCGGACTTATGTCTCATGAGATAGACATAACCATATCTACTGAAATCATCAGTAAATGTGATAAAGTAGTCTAAACCACCTCTGACTGGTGTACTCATTGGTCCACATACGTCTGAATATATTAGACACAATAGATCACCTGCCCTCTCACATGTACTTGTGAATGGCGCTTTAGTCATCTTGCCCATTAAACAAGCCTCACATCTATCAATCGTTTGGAATTCGAATTGACTTAGAAGTCCGCGCTTATGAAGCGCTGAGATGCGTTTCTCATTTATGTGACCTAGACGACAATGTCATATTAGAGTTTGGTCTAAATCTTTGGCTTTAAACCTCTTAGCATTAACATTATAGAGCAAGTTGGATCTCGAGTTTTGCATATTTAATATGTATAAACCTCCAACTGTCTGAGCATTTCCATAATACATGTTATTGCGCATAATATTAAAAAACCAGTACTTAATATCAAAATAATAACCTTCCTTTTCAAGAAGGGATATTGATACAATATTCCTGTTGAAAGCAGGTACGCAATACACATCTAGGACTTCTATTACAAGCCCATTGAGCAAAACAAGATCAACCGAACCCACAACAGTTGCAGCAACACGCACGTTGTTCCCAACTCTTAGGTCCACCTCGTTTTCGCCCACATCTCTTCTACTACGCAGTACCTTCACATCTGCACAGACATGAGACTCAGCTCTAGTGTCTAGTACCCAAGCATTTATAGTAGAAATATTTAGCGCTAATGGAATACCTGACGAAGTAGCGGCCCCACCGCCCTTCTTCTGATCTTCCTTCAGCTGCTGACAATCCTTTTTCCAATGACCAGACTTTTGGCAGTAGAAACAGACCGACTCCTTTACCTTCCCCTTGCCCTTCATGGGCATGGAAGTTTTAGGAACAAAAGGTCGTATGTTCTTCCCTGCCAGGTGCATTGGGCCTTTACCCTTATAAATACCAGCTTTGAAGCCGGATCCCTTCTTCACCATAAGAACACCTTTGGGCGCACTGCCCCTTATGCTCTTCTCGGTAGTCACTAACATGTTGTGCAACTTCGATGCGGTCTTGTCCATGTCATGCATGTGATATTTCATGACGAATCCACCATATGCATGAGGAAGGGATTGCAGAATGAAATCTGCAGCCATCTCCTTTTCCATAGTCATTCCAAGACTAGTTAGATGATCGAGATGTCCCTTCATGCGTAGGACGTGTGGACCTACAGAGCTGCATGCTGACATTTTGCAGACAATGAGTTCTCGGAGAACAGTTTATTTTTCAATACGTACTTTCTCCTTGAACATATCCTTGATCTGTGCAAACATAGCAAAAGGATCATGGGATAGCTCCATAAACTGTTTTTGGAAGTCCGCCTCCATACAGCCCAACATGACACATGCAACGTCAATAGAGTCGCTAAGGTGTTTCTGGTACGCATCCTTAACGACCCTCGTTGCGTTGGCAGCTGGCTCCACCGGGATAGCCTTGTCTAGGACGTACTCCATGCGTTCCAACTTTAACACAAGTCGCAAATTTCTGTCCCAGTCCAGATAATTTGTTCCATTGAGCTTACACTTATCAAGTATAGCCCTCAATGACAAATTAGACGAGTTTGTTGAATTACTAGCCATTTTCTACACGAAGAAAGTAAATTTAATCAGAAAAGTTGAATAAATTTACGAAGATCCGAATTGAACACCAACCATCCGATTCTAAGGTTTAGAATCTTTAAATCAAGATCCCTGTTTTGTCAATTGAAGTACGTTAAGGCGCACCGCTCCAATTGACCCATTTGGGTAGGACGTCCATCCAATTACAACCTGTGTAATTCTTGGTCAGGGTATGTACAAAAGCACACGGCTTACCCTTCTGATGCCCCAGCTCGACCTCAGGCCGAGAATCGTGGTCGAGTCAACCAACCTTCACATATGGATCAGTTTTGTGCAGATGCTCCGCTAAGGCGCACGCCATCCCACAAGGTTGACCATTCCATATAGAACCCATTCTATCGATGCTCCGCAAAGGCGCACGACACCGAGAGAATGTTTCTACATGGGTGTGAATTTGGGTGGCATCTCACATGACTCAAATATGTCGTGATTAGTTTTTTCAATAATTCGAAAATATTTTGGTACAATCACAAACCCGTCATTAATAACCCGTGTTGTGACATTTCTAATTGTATCACATACTATCTTCTTTTGAAGCCGTCATTTGCAACCCGTGCAAACACATTTCAAATTAAACTCATCCATCATAACCCGTGCGATGATGGTTCACAACGCTTTACACATGCAAACAAATTAAAATCGTTTTTAATCTTTGCATGTGAGGTGATGGCTTATAATCTCATAAGCTAAGCATGCAAGCATATAAATTATCATCTAATAATTCAAGCAAGCATTTTAAAGCGTTTAAATATGCATCAATAGCCCATCATATCCTTAATATTCTACAAGGCATAACATCTTCTCGTCTTCCCCATTCGGGCTCCCACTACCTCTTGGACTTCCTCCAAGACCGTCATTGTGCTTGATTTTCCATCCTTCTCGACTTTGAGTAGAAATGACAATTAATACTCGGTTCGTAGACCGGATAAAAAATAATTACACTTTAAAGACTCGAATGAAAGAATACTTACACGCTATCACTAACGGTGTGCAAACCGTGAAATCGATAAAATTCTAATGGGCTATTAATGCATCATACATTTTCATCACATCATCCAACATGTTATCGCACAAACATGTCATCAAATAATATGCAATATTCCGGTTTTAATTTTGCCAAGTTGCTTGGTTGGGTTTATCGAAACTAGACCTTTTCGAAAAACGGTTTATCGAAACCGATCAAATTTGAAAGTTTTTGAAATATTGGATCGCGGGTTCATGCCACGGATAAAAAATCACCTTGCACGAACCAAGTCGGGCCCAAGCCCAATGAGCCGAAGCCCATTGGGCCGAACCCGGGCTTGCCTCCCCTCTCGGCCTCGGCCAAGAGAGGGGACGGCCTCGGTCACCGCCGGCCAACCCCGGCCTCCGGTGACCTCCGTCCGGTACCTCCAATTCGGCTCCCCGAGAGTCCCATCTCGAACCCGACAAATCCAATAAAATTCCAAAAAATTCCAAATTCAATATATTTACCAAAAATAACATATTTCATGCAATTTACCCAAAAAAGCATTAAAACATGTTATCAACAAATATGGCATGCAAATCATTATAAAACCGAAACAAGTTCAACAAAACGAAAATTAAGAGGGTTAAGCACCCTCCGATACCACTGTAGGGTTTTGGAGCGTTCCAAATCATCGAGATAGCGGAAGCAAAAACAATAAGAACTCCAAAACCTGTCAAAGAACATGACCATTAAATCTCAAGGCAAAATCTATTCCACAAGAGTTTACCTTTTATTCTCTGTTGAATCAAGAAAGAAGAACTAGATGATCTTCTTCTCTAGAGCAAGTCCACACCTAGAGGATGATTCTTATGATCCTGCACACTTAGCCTACTAGAACTAATGTGGGAAGAACAAGAGAGCAAAGAGAGGAGAGAGAGAGGTGGCCGGCCAAGCTTGTGAGAGGGAGAGAATGTGTGAATTATTTTGATCTTTGTTTACTTCATCAACCCATAAAGCATGGTTGATTAAAGTAACAAATGATGAAGGCATGGTGAAATTCTGAATTGTAGCCGAGTCAGGAAGTCGAACACAAAGTCTTTAACTTGTGTATTGACTTCTTTTGGAAACCGTAAGTAAAGTAATGGACAGATAATAATAACGACACCAGAGATGATTACCCAGTTCGGTGACTCCGCACCTACGTCTGGAGGCACTTTGCCAGTGGAAAGGTTTTTCACTATAGGTAGTCAATAGTACAACTTCAAGCACCAACTAGCTATCACACAAGCTATTGTCCTAAGCTACTATAGATCTCACCGTGAATCACCTCGACCCGGAGCCTCTCCCCCTGTCTTTGAGATTCCCTCAATTCCACTCTTCGAGCAAGCTCCTATGCTCGGTGTCGTTGTCTTCTTGGACGGAGTTGTGAATCTTCAATCACAAACAAAAACCCTAACCGATCCAAACACTTAGTCTTCGCGACTCAAGGTTTGAACCGAGCAAAGGTCCGTTCTAGCGAATCTTAATCAGACTCTCAACACGCCGATGGTGCACGGCTAAGATCTCTGAGAAATCTTGCAATTGTTAGAACAAGAACGGATGATCTGCTAATGGGAAGCCAAGGGCTTTTTATAGCAGCTCACATTCCTAATCCTTCTCGGATCAGGAACAGCAAAGTCAGGCAAGTTGTTGCCGCTTTCCACGACAGCTGGAAGTCGTCTTGCCTGTTTTTGACTTCCTGAATAAATCAGGCAAGTCGAGTTGCCGCCTATTGCTGACGTGTAACTCCAGCTAGAAGTCGCCTAACTTGTCGACGTCACTCTCTTGCGCTCCAAGTCTTCGTGGCGCCTTTCTTCTTTTGCTCCAAGCTTCGTCGAAATAGGAAAGCTTCAGACTTTCCTAATCTTCGGCTCGTAACACGACTTCTTATATTTGCGCTAAAAAATCATGCCAACTATTATACGTAACAATAATCTCCCCCTTTGGCAATTTTTTAGGCAAACACCTTTTTAAGCCCATCGTCATCTTGTGGCAGTTACGCACAACAAGTGATGTGACTTCTTTACTCCAAACAGGCACATCGTCGTCACCTTGAGGCAGTTACGCACACAGCAAGTTTCGTGACTTCCGATGCGACTTCTTGTGCGGCTTCTAGTTTATCTTCAGGAGCAGCTTCTGGAGCGGCGACTTCTATGCACATCTTTCGGCGCGACTTCTGGCGTAACTCCTGGCGTAGCTTCTGGAGTCGTATCACATTTATCTCCCCCTGTTTGTCTAATAATATTGCCAAAGGCAATCTCATAATGAAATTCGTCTAAACAGTAGGGTAAAAAAAAAAAACTAGCTCACACCATGAGCAAAATAAACAGCTCAAACATGAGCACAAATCCAGCTCAATCAAGAGCAAATATCCCAAAAAAAATAATAAGTCATAATGTGCGGAAAATAACTCGGAAAACATGAGATCATAGCAAATTCAGAGAAATACTAAAACGACGTGGAGTCGTCAACATCTTCTTCAGCAGGGGCAGCAGAGCGGAGGTCTTCTAGAAGGGCTTCACAGGCGACTTTGCGGGTTGAGAGCATCGTAATCGACTTCTCAAGATCAGCGATCATCTCCACCAATTTTTCCTCCATCCTAGAGCCAATTGGTCCTGAGGGTCGAGAGGTTGAACCAGCTCCTGAGGCTTTGGCCATAGGTAGTCCGAGGTCCTTCAAACTGCTTCCCTTCGAAGTTCTTGAGGTTTATAGCAAGGGGCAGCGGCTTCTTGCCCGGAATATCCGATTCTCGAACAATGTGAGGACATTGTTGGAGAAGGATACCGGTAATCTGTGAAGGAAACCCGATCGGAAGTTTGATAACACATGATTTGGCGTGCTTGACTAGATGTTCAATAACGTAAGCGCCAAAATCAAGTGAAGACTGCGTACCTATTTGGTAAATGAGTTTAGCCAGCTCGGTTTTGATGCTTGACCCATGCGTAGAAGGTGCCCAATTAGCCAGACCAATGCGGTAGAGGATTGAATATTTTGCTGTAAGCTCAGTAGCCGCAATGGTGTCTTTGACGGGCCAGACCTTCTTTCGTCCTCTAGTGATTTCGACCGCTACTTTGTTCAAGTGCGGGACTTCTGGAGTGACTTCTGGGTCTTCTCTGCCAAGGTAGGCATTGATGGTTGAGGCAGAGATTTCAAAGCATTCTCCTCGAACAAAAACCTTTATGTATTCAGCGTCTTCAGGTTCATCAAACTCGCTTGACAAGTTGACAATAAACTCCTTGACCAAAGCTGGGTAGAATGGCCCAATATTTATGACGGTGTTGGTCAGGCCTGCTCTTCGGATAAGCTCTACAATCGAATTTATCCCTTGTGCTTCTGTGGAGAGTTCTCTTTCTGGATAGATCTTGCGTGATAGACATACTGCCACTTAACGACATTGTCTACAGAGTGGAAAGAGACATTGTCTGTAGGCGCTTTAGGTACATACTTGGGGAGTTTCTGCCCTCCTAATGTCTTCTTGACCCATGGTAGCACAATTTGGGTGTCTTCTTCTTCAGATTCTTTTTCTTCAGGGACAGAGGTTACTGCAGTAGTCAGTGACTTCCTTCTTGACTTTTTCGGCTGTTTGGACGCCGAAGCTCCTCCTTTCTCTGTGGCTTTCCTCTTTGGGGTCAATCTCCTCTGAATTTGAGGTTCTTCTTCTTCATCAGCCAACCTTCATGTTGGTAGCTTCCTTCTCTCAGCCCTTTTGGGCACAGCTTCTTCCTTTTCCATGGTTTCAATGTCGACACTTTTTTCGTTGTTGACAAGTTCCTCTAAAGGTTGAGTGACTTCTGGAATGGCTTCAGGATTTTCATTAAGCCCTGAATCACTGTTCGGGGCGACATGGGAACTTACTTCTTTCTGCAAGTCCTCGTTTAGAGGAGATTTCTCTGGTGCGGGTGTCGACTTAGAGGGGCTAGATTGGTCCTTGGTGCTAGTGCTGTGGACTTCAGGAACAAGGGTTTCTAAACCCTCTACAGGCAGGCTTTCTTCAGAGAGGATAGCAGATTTACCTCGTGTTGGAGTCGGAGTAGAGTGAGAAGCTTCCTTTTCTTCGTTCGCAGAATCGGTTACAGTGTTGTCCTTCTCAACGACGGGAATTGTGTCTTCAGGTGTGATCGTTAGGGGTGAACTTGTTACTTCCTGAGGTGCTGCCGAAGTTTCCCCTAAGATTTTTCCTCCTCGGATCCTCACTCCATGCTTGTTTCTTGTCGATTTTGAGGCTGATAATTTCTTGGCAATAACTTTTGCCTTCATTTTTGCTCGTAGCGCTTTTGAGGCAGATGGTATTCGTCCGCTTCGAGTACCAACCATTTAGCTAGGATTTGTTCTTTGAGGGGAGTGAGCAGATTCTTTGCTGAAATTTTGATTTGTGGAACCCTAGCGATTTCAAATGGTAGAGGAGGTGCAGAGTCTTTTCTGCGTGGGAGTTGAACATAATGATTTCTGATAGGTGGATTGTCAGAGTGTAATCCTTCTTAAAATTCAAATAAGACTAACGGGCTTTTGATAAAAGAATTTGGGCCCGACTTGATTTTGTGGACCCTGGTTGGTCCTGATCGAGAGAGAGAGTAAAATCAACTAAAAGCTCTCCCTCTTCTTGCTTGACTTCTGACTATTCTAGACAGCAAAGTCCGAGGGTTGACCTCAGACTTTCAAACCTGTTGGCATCTAACGCCTTTGTAAAGATGTATGCGACTTGTTTCTCAGTGGGTAGGTATTCGAGCTTTATTTTCTTGTCTTCTACAAGCTCTCGAATAAAGTGGTGCCTGATGTGAATATGCTTTGTCTTGCTATGTTGCACTGGGTTCTTCGAGATGTTGATTGCACTGATGTTGTCACAGAACAAAGTCATGACTTCTTGCTTGACTCCATACTCTGCCAACATTTGTTTCATCCAAAGAAGCTGAGTACAGCTACTTCCGGCTGCAATATATTCGGACTCAGCAGTAGATAAAGCAATACAATTTTGCTTTTTGCTGAACCACGATACAAGATTGTTCCCCAAGTAGAAACAACCTCCAGATGTGCTTCTTCGATCTGGTGTGCTTCCCGCCCAGTCAGCATCACAATATCCAACCAGAGTAGGAGAGGTATCAAAGGAATATAGTAAACCCAATTCAGAGGTTCCCGAGATGTACCTTATGATCCTCTTTGCATGAGCCAAGTGACTGACTTTTGGATTGGCTTGATATCTAGCACAGACTCCCACAGAATAAGCAATGTCGGGTCGACTTGCTGTTAGATAGAGAAGACTTCCTATTATGCTTCGATAAAGACTTTGATCAATTGGTTCTCCCATCTCGTCCTTTGTGTACTTGTCATGTGTGGCAATAGGAGTCCTTTTGTGCGAAGCCTTTTCTAACCCGAACTTCTTGACAATGTTCTTTGCGTATTTGCTCTAGGAGATAAATATTCCATCTGACATCTGCTTGATCTGGAAGCCTAGGAAATATGTGAGCTCACCGACCATACTCATCTCAAATTCAGACTGCATGTGTTGGACGAAGCGTTCCACCATCTTTTCTGACTTCCCTCCAAACACAATGTCGTCGACATATATTTGAGCAATCATGATGTCCTTTCCTTCCTTCTTTACAAAGAGAGTTTTGTCTACTCCCCCTCGAATATAGCCATTCTGTACAAGGAATTGGGTAAGACGTTCATACCATGCTCGTGGAGCTTGTTTGAGACCGTAGAGAGCTTTCTTTAGCTTGTAGACATGGTGCGGAGAGTCATGGTCTTCGAATCCCTTTGGTTGGGCTACATAGACTTCTTCGTTCAGATTTTCATTGAGAAAGGCACTCTTTACATCCATCTGATAGAGTTTGAAGCGCAGATGACATGCGATGCCGAGAAGAAGTCGTATGGCTTCCAGTCTGGCTACTGGAGCAAAGGTTTCTTCAAAGTCGACTCCTTCGACTTGTGTGTACCCTTGAGCCACTAGTCTCGCTTTGTTTCGAGTGATGTTTCCTTGCTCGTCAGACTTGTTTTTGAATATCCATTTTGTCCCGATGACATTGACATTGTTAGGCTTGGTTACAAGTTCCCAGACTTCATTCCTTGCAAACTGAACCAACTCTTCTCGCATCGCGCAGACGTAGTATTCATCATTGATGGCCTCTTGTATATTCTTTGGCTCAATTTTGGAAATAAAGCACATGTTACCTATCAACTTTTGGTGGTCAAGAGATGCCTTTTGTCGAGTCCGAACTCCCTTATTAATGTCTCCAATCACATCCTGGGGTGGATGATTCTTCTGAATTCTTCTTGACGGAGCTTTTTGCCTTATAGGGGATGCATCTTTATCTGGGATACTTGAGCTTCTGTCTTCAGACTCTTTGTTGCGCTCATCGTCCTTGACTTCTGGTCTGACTTCTCTTCTGACATCTGGTCTGGCTTCTCTTCTGACCTCTGGTCTGACTTCTCCTCTGACCTCTGGTCTGACTTCTCCTGAGAGATTCAGGACTTCTTCGTCCTCGTCACTGGATTGCTCGTTATTGTCATCAATCACGACATTGATGGATTCCATGATAGTCTGGGTGCGTTTGTTGAATACCTGAAAAGCCCGACTATTTCTGGAGTATCCGAGGAAGATGCCTTCGTCGCTTTTAGGATCCAACTTGCGTCGAGGTTCCCTATCTGCGAGTATGTAGCAGACCGATCCAAAGACATGGAAGTATTTGACATTCGGCTTTCTCCCCCTCCATATTTCATAAAGAGTGAGCGAAGTTCCAGGGCGAAGAGTCACTCTATTATGAATATGGCATGCCGTATTCAAAGCTTCAGCCCAGAAGTGCTGCGGGATGTCTTTGGCTAACATCATGACTCTTGCCATCTCTTGAAGAGTGCGATTCTTTCTTTCAACGATCCCGTTTTGCTGAGGAGTGATGAGAGCAGAAAATTCGTGGGCAATTCCTTAAGCATCACAAAAGTTTGCGAAGCTGATGTTTTCAAACTCCTTTCCATGATCGCTCCGAAGTCAGACGACTTTCCCAATGACTTCTCTCTTTTCTCGTTGAACTCTTCGACATAAAGCTTCAAAGACTGAGAAGGTATCTGACTTCTCTCGAATAAAGTCTACCCATGTGTACCTCGAGAAGTCGTCAACACATACAAATATGTACTTCTTCCCTCCTAGACTTTCTACTTGCATGGGTCCCATAAGGTCAACATGAAGAAGTTTTAGAACACGAGAAGTAGTAAGATGTTGTACCTTCTTGTGTGACGTCTTGACTTGTTTCCCAATCTGGCATTCTCCACAGATTTTTCCTTCAATGATCTTGAGGTTGGGAACTCCAATGATCGCCTTTTCAGAGAGAATCTTTTGCATACTCCTCAAATTGATGTGACCAAGTTTTTGATGCCATAGTTTTGTCTCTTGAGCTTTGGATAAAAGGCACTTGGTTGGCAAGGTGCTGATTGTTGGAGACCATAGATAACAGTTGTCAAGGGACATGTGGCCTATCATGACTTCCTTTTGTTGTTCGTCTTTGACCGAGCACTTTTCACCAGTGAAGTGGACATCCAGATTTAAATCACGTATTTGGCTTATGCTGATGAGGTTTGCTGTGAGGCCTTCTACTAGCAGAGCTTCATTCAGACATAGAGAGTTGGGAAGATTGAGTTTTCCTTTCCCGAGCACTCTAGCTTTTACTCCATCTCCAAAAGTGACAAACCTATTTGAGCAAGGTATTAAAGTGACCAAGAATGAGCTGTTACCCGTCATATGTCGAGAGGATCCACTATCAAAGTACCAATCGTTGCTGGTTGAAGCCTTTAGAGCTGTGTAGGCGATATTAGCTCGATAGTTGACCTCCTTAACTCTCCATTCTTTGCGAGGTTGTGCCTTTTTGATGGTGGTCTTTTGCTTGACAACGCTCCTACCATATAGACGATAGAAGAAAGGTCAAATATGTCCTCTTCGTCCATAGTGATGACAAACCCAGTTATGTCTTTTGTTCTGGGTTTTTGAAGCGGCCAGGGTAAGTGGCTTTTTGGTCGCTTGGTCAGGCGTGAAGTTAGGTGACTTCTGACGGGGCTTCTTGGAGACAGACTTCTGAGGGACGAAGATGGTGTGTGATGATGTGGCATCTTTTGAATATCCAAGGCTTTCCATATTCCTGGCTGGTTTCCCGATTGAAAGAATTTGATCTAGAGTGTCCGTGCTTGGATTCATCATCTTCACTGACTTCGTGACCTGCTCTAACTCGCCTTTTAGTCGAGCAACTTCCTTTTTGAGATCAACAGTCGTCTCGAGAAGTCTTGACTTGTCTTCATTAAGAGTAAGAATGAGAGCATTCTGTTTTTCGATTACCTGAGAGTCTTCAAGCCACTTGACATACCATTCGTTGTAAGCGTTGTTGAGAGTCTCATCGGATAGCTCATCATCAGAGTCATACTTCTTTGAGCTTTCGGCTGGTTGATCTATTGTGGAGGAAGTGAAAGCAACATAGTTACTTGTATGCTCACGGTCACTGTCTTCCTCATCTTCATCGTCAGTTAGAGAGGCATTGAATCCCTTCTTCTGTTTCTTTAAGAAGTTGGGACATTCTCTCTGCATGTGTCCATACCCCTCACATTCAAAGCACTGAGCTCCTTTAGCTGATCGCTCTCCTCGTCCTCCATCGTTAGCTGTGTTTTCGAGCTTCTGAAACTTGTATTGTGGCTTGTCTCTGACTTCTCGGGTGACTTTTCTTCCTGTCATCTGGCCAAATCTTTTCATGACTTTGTTGTAGTTTTTGGCCAGCATGGCGATAGTTTCCTCAATGTCACTATCCGAATCAGAGTGCGTTGAGTTCTTCTGCTTTTGAGTAGAACTTTTGAAAGCCACACCTTTATGTTTCTTCTCGATAGGAGGTAGGGAGAGCTCGAAAGTCATTAGTGAGCCCATGAGCTCATCAAACTTAAGTGTCTTCAAGTCATGGACTTCTTCGATGGCGGTGATCTTCATCTTGAATCTGGGACTTAGAGCTCTCAGCATTTTTCTGACCAAATCTTCATCGGTCATAAGCTTGCCAAGTGAATATGATTCATGGGCCAGATCCTTGATGCGCACATTAAACTCCGCAATAGTCTCGTCTTCATTCATGGTCAGAGCCTCAAAGTTAGTCGTGAGGTACTGTAACTTCTGCTCTTTGACTTTGGAAGTACCCTCGTAAGCAACAACAAGCGTGTCCTAGGCAATTTTGGCACTTGTGCATGTGTTGATGAGTCGAAACACATTCTTGTCTACTCTATTAAAAAAAGCATTGAGTGCACGAGAATTACCTAGGGCGGCTTCATCTTCTTCCATGCTCCACTCCTTTTCTGGTTTGATGCTAGTTTGATTTCCATGAGCATCAGCATAGTAAGGTTCCTCCCATCCATTGATGATAGACTTCCAGGTTTTGCTGTCGAGGGACTTCAAGAAGGCACACATCTGTGCTTTCCAATATCCATAGTTTGTTCCGTCGAGCACCGGTGGGCGATTGACAGATCCTCCTTCCTTCGAATCCATATTAACTACTCAGAATTTTGCAGGAAAATCACCTAAGAGATTAAGGTGCCTCCTCTGATACCAATTGAAATTCTGAATCGTAGCCGAGTCAGGAAGTCGAACACAAAGTCTTTAACTTGTGTATCGACTTCTTGTGGAAACCGTAAGCAAAGTAATAGACAGATAATAATAACGACACCAGAGATGATTACCCAGTTCGGTGACTCTGCACCTACGCTGGGGGCACTTTACCAGTGGAAAGGTTTTTCACTATAGGTAGTCAATAGTACAACTTCAAGCACCAACTAGCTATCACACAAGCTATTGTCCTAAGCTACTATAGATCTCACCGTGAATCACCTCGACCAGGAGCCTCTCCCCCTGTCTTTGAGATTCCCTCAATTCCACCCTTCGAGCAAGCCTATGCTCGGTGTCGTTGTCTTCTTGGACGGCATTGTGAATCTTCAATCACAAACAAAAACCCTAACCGATCCAAACACTTAGTCTTCGCGACTTGATGTTTGATCGGAGCAAAGATCCGTTCTATCGAATCTTAATCAGCCTCTCAACATGCCGATGGTGCACGGTTAAGAGCTCTAAGAAATTTTGCAATTTAGAACAAGAACGGATGATCTGCTAATGGGAAGCCAAGGGCTTTTTATAGCAGCTCACATTCCTAATCCTTCTCGGATCAGGAACAGCAAAGTCAGGCAAGTTGTTGCCGCCTTCCATGACAGCTGGAAGTCGTCTTGCCTGTTTTGACTTCCTGATGAAATCAGGCAAGTCGAGTTGCCGCCTATTGCTGACGTGTAACTGCCAGCTGGAAGTCGCCTGACTTGTCGACGTCACTCTCTTGTGCTCCAAGTCTTCGTGACGCCTTTCTTCTTTTGCTCCAAGCTTCGTCGAAATAGGAAAGCTTCAGACTTTCCTAATCTGGACCGTAACAAGTCGCTCCACATGTCATGTAACATGTTGCACGACTTCTTACTTTTGCGCTAAAAATTATGCCAACAATTAAACGTAGCAACAAGTCGAATCGTGTTTAATCTCCACATCACCTGTTTCTGTGATAACTCTGATGAGGTGATGTATTAGAGTGACCAAGAAAGAACTATTACCCGTCATATGTCGAGAGGATCCACTATCGAAGTACCAATCGTTGCTGGTTGATTCCTTTAAAGCGGTGTATGCGATGTTAGCTCGATAGTTGACCTCTTTGACTCGCCATTCCTTCCGTGGTTGGCTTTTCTTGATGGTGTTCCTTTTCTTGACCAAGCTCTTCCCATATAGCTTATAGCAAAAGAGTCGAATATGTCCTCTTCGTCCACAGTGATGACAAACCCAGTTGTGTCTTTTGGTCTGGGTTTTTGAAGCGGCCAGAGTAAGAAACTTTTTGGTCGCTTGGTCAGCCATGAAGTTAGGAGACTTCTGGCGAGACTTCTGGGAGACAGATTTCTGAGGAACGAAGATGGTGTGCGATGATGAGGCTTCTTTCAAATATCCAAGTCCTTCCATATTCCTGGCTGGTTTCCCAATTGACAGGATTTGATATAGAGTGTCCGTGCTTGGATTCATCATCTTCACTGACTTCGTGACCTGCTCTAACTCGCCTTTTAGTCGAGCAACTTCCTTTTTGAGATCAACAGTCGTCTCGAGAAGTCTTGACTTGTCTTCATTAAGAGTAAGAATGAGAGCATTCTGTTTTTCGATTACCTGAGAGTCTTCAAGCCACTTGACATACCATTCGTTGTAAGCGTTGTTGAGAGTCTCATCGGATAGCTCATCATCAGAGTCATACTTCTTTGAGCTTTCGGCTGGTTGATCTATTGTGGAGGAAGTGAAAGCAACATAGTTACTTGTATGCTCACGGTCACTGTCTTCCTCATCTTCATCGTCAGTTAGAGAGGCATTGAATCCCTTCTTCTGTTTCTTTAAGAAGTTGGGACATTCTCTCTGCATGTGTCCATACCCCTCACATTCAAAGCACTGAGCTCCTTTAGCTGATCGCTCTCCTCGTCCTCCATCGTTAGCTGTGTTTTCGAGCTTCTGAAACTTGTATTGTGGCTTGTCTCTGACTTCTCGGGTGACTTTTCTTCCTGTCATCTGGCCAAATCTTTTCATGACTTTGTTGTAGTTTTTGGCCAGCATGGCGATAGTTTCCTCAATGTCACTATCCGAATCAGAGTGCGTTGAGTTCTTCTGCTTTTGAGTAGAACTTTTGAAAGCCACACCTTTATGTTTCTTCTCGATAGGAGGTAGGGAGAGCTCGAAAGTCATTAGTGAGCCCATGAGCTCATCAAACTTAAGTGTCTTCAAGTCATGGACTTCTTCGATGGCGGTGATCTTCATCTTGAATCTGGGACTTAGAGCTCTCAGCATTTTTCTGACCAAATCTTCATCGGTCATAAGCTTGCCAAGTGAATATGATTCATGGGCCAGATCCTTGATGCGCACATTAAACTCTGCAATAGTCTCGTCGTCATTCATGGTCAGAGCCTCAAAGTTAGTCGTGAGGTATTGTAACTTCTGCTCTTTGACTTTGGAAGTACCCTCGTAAGCAACCGCAAGCGTGTCCCAGGCAGTTTTGGCACTTGTGCATGTGTTGATGAGTCGAAACACATTCTTGTCTACTCCATTAAAAATAGCGTTGAGTGCACGAGAATTACCTTGGGCGGCTTCATCTTCTTCTATGCTCCACTCCTTTTCTGGTTTTGATGCTAGTTTGATTTCCATGAGCATCATCATAGTAAGGTTCCTCCCATCCATTGATGATAGACTTCCAGGTTTTGCTGTCGATGGACTTCAAGAAGGCACACATCCGTGCTTTCCAATATCCATAGTTTGTCCCGTCGAGCACCAGCGGACGATTGACAGATCCTCCTTTCTTTGAATGCATTTTAGCTACTCAGAATTTTGCAGGAAAATCACCTAAGAGATTAAGGTGCCTCCTCTGATACCAATTGAAATTCTGAATTGTAGCCGAGTCAGGAAGTCGAACACAAAGTCTTTAACTTGTGTATCGACTTCTTGTGGAAACAGTAAGTAAAGTAATGGACAGATAATAATAATGACACCAGAGATGATTACCCAGTTCGGTGACTCCGCACCTACGTCTGGGGGCACTTTGCCAGTGGAAAGGTTTTTCACTATAGGTAGTCAATAGTACAACTTCAAGCACCAACTAGCTATCACACAAGCTATTGTCCTAAGCTACTATAGATCTCACCGTGAATCACCTCGACCCGGAGCCTCTCCCCCTGTCTTTGAGATACCCTCAATTCCACTCTTCGAGCAAGCTCCTATGCTCGGTGTCGTTGTCTTCTTGGACGGAGTTGTGAATCTTCAATCACAAACAAAAACCCTAACCGATCCAAACACTTAGTCTTCGCGACTCAAGGTTTGATCGGAGCAAAGGTCCGTTCTAGCGAATCTTAATCAGACTCTCAACATGCCGATAGTGCACGGTTATAATGGGAAGCCAAGGGCTTTTTATAGCAGCTCACATTCCTAATCCTTCTCGGATCAGGAACAGCAAAGTCAGGCAAGTTGTTGCCGCTTTCCACGACAGCTGGAAGTCGTCTTGCCTGTTTCTGACTTCCTGAATAAATCAGGCAAGTCGAGTTGCCGCCTATTGCTGACGTGTAACTCCAGCTGGAAGTCGCCTAACTTGTCGACGTCACTCTCTTGCGCTCCAAGTCTTCATGGCGCCTTTCTTCTTTTGCTCCAAGCTTCGTCGAAATAGGAAAGCTTCAGACTTTCCTAATCTTCGGCTCATAACAAGTCGCTCCACATGTCATGTAACATGTTACACGACTTCTTACATTTGCGCTAAAAAATCATGCCAACTATTATACGTAGCAACACATGGGTTAAAGGCAAGTCATCACCTAATCTCATTAGATCACTCTCCTTTTAATCAACAACACCAACTAAGCATGGTGTGTGGCCCCACACTTGGACCCACTAATGTGGCCGGCCAAAAGAGGCTTATTAGGCCTTGTTGGGCCTTTGTTGGGCCGGCTTGGTGGCCTCATGGGCCGAGCCCAATTGGCTCGCCCAAGTGGTTGCGTGTCGTATCCAAAATTTATCCGACCCTTTTGTCGTCACTTATCAAACAAAGTCCGACGCGACATCGACGAAAAACTCAGTTGTCTCGATTCGCTAATCATTCTCACAAAACCGAACCCATGGCCTAAAACCCTCAGTTTTGGCCATGTCTTTCTCCTCAACAAACGCCAATGTTTTCTTATCTCAAGTTATCCATATTGTATGTGTGTGACCCTCCGGTCTCATGCCACCATTGGCAGATCGGCGCAAGAGATCTCTCTTGCCTGATCCATCATAAGTGGTCTCTAGTAAGACATTATGATTACCCAAGGTGCATGATGATCGATGATTCGATTTAACCTTGTGCGTACAAGTCACTATCTTATTATCTCTAGACATCCCGATTGATCACAAGGCATAGAGTCGTCATCCTTGTTTAATCAATCATTGTTACTTGATATGCGAGACGACTGAGAACTGATAACCCGTATCACTGGCATGGCCATGCTCTTTCTCTCAGTCACTCTCGATCAAGCGGCCTAAACGGATATCTTTCCCATACCGTAGTACGAGGGATAAATCCCTTAGCGTCTTTCGTGTCACTCATGCAATCCGTTTCGCCACCCAATCATGCCCATTATTGCAATCCTGTTACGGAAAGCGTTAGGCGCAAGTCAAAGCCCTACGTCGACCGCATAGCGATCACAAAGACTCTTTGGTCTAAGGATATTGTGACAAGTTATCGCATTTGAATATATTCATGGCTTAATCTATGAAACACTATTCAAAGCGGGTCGTCCGATATCAATCACCTCATGATATCTATGATATGATTCCGGGATCCCACATCCCTATGATAAGCAGAACTACATCATTGAGAACCATCCTCATACTGGTCGCTTCGATTGAAGCATATATTGACCAGGGACTCGTTAAGTGTGATCCGTACAGATTTACGGTTCCACTACTTTAGTGGTCATAAATCAGATCATGCTTAACATATTACTTCAACACATAAGTAATACAAAGCCGTTTTATTTATTACAAACGATGATTAATATACATAGCCCACTAGCAATTGGACTAGGGCACAAAAATGCTATCAACTTGTCATAAGTTGTCTTATCGGCCTCGCTGGCATCATCCGCAGGCACTTTCATTGACTTATCTGTAAGGATATACTCCTGTCTGTCGTACTGAAGGGCAAGCTTCAGGTTCCTTTCCCAAACTAGGAAGTTTGTCCCTGAAAGCTTGTCATTCGACATAAGAGACTTTAACGCTTCACTGCCAGAACGTGTTGATTTGGGTTGCGACGGTGCCATTATATCTACACATGAAAAATTATTCAATCAGATTCTTAATTAAGTTAAAGTGAGAGATACTTGAGTATGAACATTTCTGATTCTTATTTCTGAATCTAAACCCGCATACCCAAAACTGAAGTGAGTTAATATCATCGCCCCAGTTTTGGACATTGAAGTAGGACAGTCCAATCCTTTCACAAAACCATGTGATTCTTGGCTATGGCTTATACATTATATGTATACGACATTTCCCTATATCTGATACCCTGGCTCAGATCATCTGAGAATCGCAGCCAAGTCAACCACCTTTCAACGCATGGCCAATCTGCATGGTTACTCCGCTAATGCACACGCACCCATATAAGATTGTCCATCTCCTTTTAGAACCCACTACCATGGATCCATGTTAATCGTATCCACCTATGGGTTTGTGAACTAATCGAAGTGATGAAATGTGGACGGTATCGAGCTTGACTTGAAATTATTTTCCATTTTAAATGTCCATTCTCACTGATCATTACTTGATCTTAACTTGAAATTAACATCTACAAATCCATGTAGAGAAATTTTCATTCTGGTTTACATGTGCGTGATTAACATATTATTATTAATCTTCACGCATGTGGGTGATGATCTAATTGACATAAACTTATGAAAATTAAATCATACATTCAACCATGCATTCATGAACATAAATGTAAACTTGCTTTAGCTAGCCCGCTAACCCTACTGGAATAACCTAAAACCTATACTAGGTGTTGTCTTTCCTCATTCTCTTGGACTCCCACTGGCTCCACGCCTCCTCGGGATCACCGTCCTTCTCTTCGGTTTTTCTCGTCTTGGGGAATATGTAATTACATTTAATGTAAATAAAATAAATTCCGTGACATGCAGTTCACAATTAAATTACAACCCAAAAGCAACTCGCAGGTTGCAAACCAAATTTAAATTCTAAATCGGGCTAACTTAGCAATCATGTTGCAAACACCGTGTTATCAAACAATCATGCTATCAAACAAGCATTTTATCAAGCAAACATATTAATTCCAATTTTATCTTGATTTAAATCATAAAATACGATTTATCGAAACCGTTATTTTGAACTGCTTAATTTCTAAATTAAATCGGTTCACGCTCTGGTTTATCGAAACCGAACCAGTCTGAAATTTTAATTAGTTATCGCTTAAAATTCTGGATTTTTCTGGGCTGGTTCTGACCCGAATCTTTTCTGGTTTGACCGAACCAAAATTGACCCGAAGGCCAATTAGGGTTCGACCAAACCCTAGCCGCCAGGGCTGGCCGCGCCATGACCGACCAGCCCGTGAGGGCTGGGCGTGGCGGGCCGCCTGGCCGGTTATGATCAGGCCGAGGCCTTCCCCTGGCCGGAGTCGAGCGGCTCGGCCAGATCTGCCACGGGCAGATCTGGTCGGCCATCCCGTTCCTACCGATTGGCCCGTGGCTTGGCCGGGGTTAGCCTCTCGGCTAGCCTCGGCTTCCCGCGGGTCTCGACCCGATCTAACTAGATCAAAAAACTAATTTTTTCAGCGACAATTAAATAAATTCCAGCAATTAATTCATCAACCAAAAAAAAATTATTTTGCAATTTGAATCTCACAATACCGAAATAAATTGCACAATTAAATCTAGCCTATCATCCTCGAATACAATAATCATGTGTAACCATCATCTGATACCACTGAAATAACTTTTGAGGGTTCCAAAGACTTAAATTCATGCCCATACAAGAATATAACCTCAAAAGTCCATATTTAATAAGGATCTTACATGATCATGAGATCTAGGCTAGAATAATAATCTATAAGATTACATTGAATCGAAATCCCTTTGTCAATAAATTGGATTCAGTGACCTCTAAAGAACGTCCACACATGAAGAGCAATCCAAAGATACTCACAACGATCCTTGCTAGAAGATCGAAGCAAGCAAAACGGGAAGGAGAGAGGGAGAGGGGTCGACCGGCCTAGAAGAGAGAGAGAGAGGGTGTCTCGGGTTTTGGAAAAATTTTCTTATGATTAAAATCTGAAAATTTCCCTTTTATATCTCTATTTAGGAAATAATTAATTAAAAGCCTTAATGGGCTTAAAGCCCAAAATTTATTAATTAATTAAGTAGAGAAGCCCATTCTAGCTTAGCCCAATCTGGTTATGCCATGTTTAGCTAAATTAATTAAATATATTTATTTAGATTCTAATTAATTGGTCCAGCTAAACCGTTCTTGATTTCCGGTTTAATCCTAAACCGAAATCGGTATAATCTGGTTTAATTCAAAACTGGAATTTATCTCTCTCATGATTCCTCTATATGATTCCATCTGTTTTACTCAAACTTTAGTGTGTGACACTCTAGGCTCACGACACGTTGTCGGACTGGTAAAATTACCATTTTACCCTTTCCATCATGATTGGCCTCTAGCAAGACATCATGATTACCCAACGCTTGTGATTATCAAGATTTCAACTTAACCTTATCGTACATGAATCTATCCTCTTATCCTCTTGATATCTTGACAACCACGAGGCATAGACAAGTCATCCTCGTTCAATTGTCTTGTTTCGTGATCTGAGTTAACTGATACTCCGTATCGACTCCATGGCCATGCTATTGTATCTTAGTTGTACTCATCAAGTGGCCTAAACAGATATCTGCTCATACGTCTGTATGAGGGATAAATTCTTCAGCTATCTATTGAGTCAACTCATGTGACTCGTGATCGAGCCAATCACAATCGTTATTGTAACCCTTTCATAGGAGACGTTAGACTGAGTCAAACTCGTCACTCATTACATAGTGACCTCAAAGATGCTTCTGTCTGAGGATGTGATTTCACGTACCGACATATGAGTATGTTCATGATTGTGTCTACGTAACATACTCAAGATCGGGTCGTCCTATATCACCCCGTCTGGCAATACTATGACCTAACTCCGGCCCCCTTCTGGCCATGATCAGTAGAGCGTGATCAAATAGAGTTAGCCTCATACCGATTGCTTCTTATGAAGCTTTTCTGATCGGGGACAACTTAAGTGTGATTTTATCTGATTCATAGATATACTATTATGTGTTGACACATTAATGATACAAATCAAATCATACTTAAGATATTACTACAACACTTAATAATATAAATGCCGATTTTATTTCAACTAATAATCTCATTACATGAGTAGATTGAAAATACATTGTGCTAGGGCACAAAATCCCAACACTATCTTGCTTTCTCCTGGAATTTGTTGTGCTGGTAGTTGTCGATATCTAAGGTCGTTGATTGTTTGCATGATAAAAACTAGGATTTTGAATGTTTGCATGATCACATGATTCTTTGATGATTGTTTGGCTAGATGACTAGACACATATGATGAGATTGTTGCTGTTATTGATTCTGATTAATCGATCTTGAGAAAATTGCATGAGTCTCATAAGACTTTGGGTTGTTATCCTTATGAAGGAATCAAGGGTTTACTATATGATTGGTTGATCCTTAGTGCTTTCCATATCTTTGTGTCTTGTCCAATCCTACTTGGTAAATTAAGTTTAGAACTAGATGGGAGATCACTCGAGGCGAAATGGATAGGAGTTCGGAGTTTTCTTGGACCACTGAATCCGTATGCCTTATTTGGATCACTTCAGCCATAAAGCCTACCTTGACATAATATTTCCATTGTACCTTGTCTGAGCTTAAAAAGCCTTTTTTTATGAAACCCTACATTACAAACTAATGTACATTTCGTTTCTATTTTCCAAAAATTATTTTGATCTGTTGCATCATTGTTTTGTTGTTTTATGAGTGATGGGTTGATTTATTCAGGTTTATAGACCATTTGGGAACGAATTGTGTTTACTTATATTTGGGGCTATCATTTAAGTCAAAATGTGGTTATTGTATTTATTCACCTGACTTGCTTTCTTATATGTTCATTCATACACGAGGTGCTCGGGGTAATGTATAAACAAACAAAAAAAGAGAAATAAAAGAGCCCCAGCACCAGAAAAGAAAATTATGGGCATTTGAGGAAAAACATTCTTGCAAGTCTTGGGAAATAAGAAAAAAAAGAGGGAAATTTTTTTGGCTGAATATTAAAAACGTCAAGGGAAACACAACTGGGAAAAATGGGCTGATTTTCTTAGCAACAAAAATATGCTAAGCGAAACACAAAATAGGCTGATTTTTTGATTAGCAATGTGACATTCTAAGGGGAGAGCAAATTACTGGGTTTTTGTGAGATTTTAAAGAAACTTGGTGGTGGTGTACCGCATGAGCCACTTAGCATAAGCCACTGCACTTTACAAGCCTAAGAAAGTCTTGGAAATATGTGTTGCACAATGGTGAGATTGAACTAAGGGAAATGCTTTCTTCTCATCTAACTGGTAACTATTCAATTTCTAGGTTCTTGTGTGGTCTATTGGGTGAGGTTGGTCATAGCATTAACGGTATTTCTGAGCTTGTCTTTTCATCAACATGCCTAATATGATTCGATACTTGTGATATTATGAAAACATTTTCTTGTACATATATTTTGACTTTTTCCTTGTTGTATAGTTTGAGTCTTTTTATTTTTAGGATCGAGTCTAATTGCCTTGAATAAGTATTCGTGGGCACTCCATTCTGATAAGCCCTCAAGAGGACCCGAACTCCTCCTACGAGTTACCTCGGGGTTTAATTCGGGAAAACAATGTATTTAAAATTCGTAGATTTTACTTTTTCTTTTTGTTTTGTTCTATCCTCGGGACGAGAAAAAGATAAGTGTGGGGTGGTTGACAAATCTCCTCATTTTTATCCCTATTTTGTCCCAAATTATTAGCTTTATGTGAATAAAATGCTACTTTACCTCACAAATGGCCCGAGAAGTGTTTTTGGATGAAAACATGTCGAAAAGGGGTGAAATAGAACTAAAAACGCGAAGTCGAGAATGTAGGAGCAAGGTTTCCGGGTCAACCTGCCGGATCCCACCCAGAAGGTTGGGGCTTAACCTAGCAACCCATGGGGAAATGAAGAAGAGGGAGAGGAGCTCACCCAGTCAAGCTCGGAGAAGCCTGTCGGGTTGACATGTCGGGTGTCACCCGACAACTTTCGAGTAACCCAGCAACCCGTGACAGGCAGAGAAAACCTACTGGGTTACCTTGTCGGGTGCAACCCGGAAGGTTCCTGCTAACCCGTCTGGCCGTGGCTCCCGTGCGAAGGCAAAAACTAACCTGCTGGGATGACCTTTCGGGTCCCACCTGGCAGACTGGTCAAAACAGCTCCTAAAATCTTGTATTATTCTTGAAAATATTTCCTCCCAACTTATAAATACCCACACCCTCTACCACGAAAATATCACCATTGGGGGAGAAAAATCATATTGTAGAAAGGTTGAGAGGTGGAGAGAAAGATAGGGCTTTTGGGTGATAACTTGGAGAAGACTTGGAGGCGTTTTGGAGAAGCTTTAGGGGCACGATTTGTGAGGTTGGTAGTAGTGATTAGGGATTTATATTTTCAGTGTGTAATTGGGAATTGTATGATTTGGATTTGATTAGTTTTTGATATAATTTAGGTATTATTCATGAGATTTATGTGTTGGGTTGATTACATGTTGAAAATGATGATGAATGCGATTGGCATGAGAAATTGTGTTTTTAATAATATGAGTAGCTAAATATCTAGGTCGTGAAAAGGGATGAACAGGGATACAAACTTGACTAATTAAAAGGATTGAGTGTTAAAATTATTGGGTTTGTGAAGTGGATTAAGATTAACGAATGTGAGCTTAATGCTAACTCTCCCGGGTAGGCAGGAGTTTAGATTAAATCTAGGAAGAGAGGTGATATCAATCGACCTAGGTGGAACATAGCATTTGGGGGCCAGATCTACACTGTGTGTCTTGGGGTTATAATTTGATTTGTGACGACTTCGTAATTGCAACATGTGACGGGGATACATGTACCGCGGGTACGGTTTACATCAATAGTGTGCCCACTCGAAGGATGGAGACTCCTACATGACCATTAAGATGACCATAATTAGGTATTTTATTTAATGGTCTGACTAATTTATTTGAATTAGACGAACCCCTTGCAAACAAGATATATGTTTGGGACATGTATGAAATTCTCGACACTTAATTCAGTTTCTTAAAATTGTTTTCCCGTAATTAATAATCAAATCCGGTAAAATTACATATCCCCCGAAATCCCGACTCCCTGATTGCCTTTATATATTTGGTTTTCGTGTTATTATCTGCATGTTTCGTGAGATTATTTTGTATGCTTTTGGATTCTTTTTCTGACCACCATTACTTCAAAACCGACTAGACCAGCATAGTGGTCCTAACACTATAACATGTCATCTGACCATGGACTAATGGAATGATGCATGATTTGGATTTGAGAACATCAAAAAATACCAAATCTCAGATCGAAAAACACATATAAGAGTCACATGCATCTCAACAATATAAGAATCGAGAAAAACTGAATCAAAAAACACAAAACTCGAGAACAACCAAATAAAAAACACAAAAATGGAGTTGGAGAAGAACATGCAATAGATTGGGCCAATAGATCTATATAAAAAAACTTGCTCCTAGTGAAAAAACATGCAATGAATTAGCGAATAAACCCTAAAAACGAACAACACGCAATGGATTGGATCATGGAATTCACCGAACACATTAATGATCAACTAATCTTGCTTCCTCTTCCTGGGCAAGTTCAAAATCCTTTGCGATTTGTGCTTCAAAGGACTTATTATTGACGCCGCCAGGGGAGTGAGGTGAATGGGATATCGAGAGTGCTAGGGAACTGAGATGAATCGCGTCGGCGTGACTTTGTTAACTAATGAAGCTGACTGAGAGAGGGAGGGAAGGCTAGGGTTTGAAAGTTCGAGAAAAGGAAAGATTGATTATGCCGCGAATCACCAAAAATCAGGCAATTCAATGCCTCTTCGGTTTCCTCAGCATACAAAAATACGATTCTGCCCTTAAGGAATTCATTATTACGCGTTATTGGGTTGTGATATGTTAATATTTACATTCCGTGCCACTCAATTTCCTAATTAACAGAGACTGTGGATATTTTGATCAAACGGTCATAGTGGCTTCATATATTTGTACTGGAAATATGCATTTGTACACGATTACATGCCTATAATTAATACTAAAACATTTGTAATGCTTCAACTAGTAATGCAAGTGAAAGAATGGGTGCAACACAAAATGATACTAATGTTGGTCAGAGGTCAAATTCGTCTCAACATTTAAGATGATCTATGTTTGGTCAATTTATAAGAAGTGTTGAAACTATACAACCTCAAAAATCAAATTTAAAAATTTATCTAGACGATGGTGTTTACATTCCTGGCCAAAAAACAATGAGTTCATTTGATTCTCTAGAGTGATGGAAAGTAAATAATTTTAAATATCAAATATTATCTAAGATGACTGCAAATGTTTCATAATATCAATATCTATTGTAGCTTCTGAAGCAAAGCTTGAAGTAGATACATTGAATGATATCAAGCTTCACTGATTTCATAAACAATTCAAACATTAATATGTGGAGGAGATTGGATTAAGCATCTTCATGGAATTAAAAAGAAACTCAAAGTGAAATTTATTATTTAACTTTATATTTATTATACTTAAGTAATATTAATGTTAAACTCTTAAATAAAATAGACAGTTGGATGGTGAGAGCGAGGGCGAGAGTGACCGGAGGTGGAGGATATTGATGGGGTGGAGCTCAGCAAGTTCATGGTGAGAAGAGGGATTCTTAGGAGATCGGAAGAAGGAGGCATTCAAGATTATTTGTGTTTGTATGCAATCTTTTGCATGATATCACTAAGTTTTGTGTAGAGAATCTATCTGCGCGCTATGGTATCACATGTACAAATATCCATTCTAAACTAACAAGCTGAGGGAAGCGATTTTCCCACGTCCATTTTTGGTGGCAGGCAGATGTAGACCATGTCATTTTGTTAGATAAATGGTTAGTCCATAAACGTAAATAACTGAATAGTTAAATCAAACAATCATGCAAGATAAAACAAGTAAATCATATGATACAAACAAAATCAAAATAATACTTCATTTTTATTAATAATAATCATACGATACGAACAGTTGTAAGCTAATATAATAGAACCTATAAGCGGTACGAGACCGGTTAATGGAGACAGAATTGAGTTTTGTCGAGGCACAATAGTCCGCTTTACATAAGACGATTATCGCCCCGTATGGGCAACTCGTTCTCATTATACAATGACGAGCAAGATCGAACTCGACTGGGCTGCATAGAGTAATTGTGAAGGAACGAACTAGAGAGAGAGATGAGATAGGCTAGGGTTTCTTGGACGTTTTCGTTGTGTACGTTTTGGTGAGTATTTCGATGTCTCTTTAAATCTAGCATAAGATTCTAATTTTGGCAAGGGTATTCAAAATCTAAAGGAAATAGGAATGAAAAACTTACCAATTTCCTTTTCTTAGGGAACAAGTAAAAATCTTCTTATTATTCAAGCAGTATAGTCTTCTAACTGACATAATATGACCACGTTATTTCTCAATTTACAACTTGAAGAATATTATTTTCTATTTCACGATTCTGAAAAAAAACATATGTTCCCAAATTTATTAATTTGAAAAATATTTATTTCTAAATTACACATTGTAAAATTTTATTCCCAATTTACAAATTGAAAACCTTTGTAGAGAAATATTTTGGGCTTAAGAAAATGTAGTGGACTTCGACCCCCAAATTTTCTGCACAACACCATTTCAAGTGGCAATCTTTAAGTTTCAATTTCTCATTTACCTCTTGTCCGTTTAGAACTCGTGATATACCGTTAGAAAGATCTCATATCTTAAAGTATGGGAATGTGTTTCACAATAATCTAGGTCGAGTCTTAGCGTTCCAAAATCACAATTTAGATTTGCTCAGTCATAAGTTAAATCATATTTTAATATTGTCATTTTTAGACACTATTGTCCAACACATTTCACTGATGAATAGTATATGGATGGGGGAGGAACACTTAATTGTTTCTACATGTTGTGACGTTGGTTACAAGACCAAGGATGTAGGAGTAGTTAAAGGAGGGGGCAGAAGGAGACCATCATGGTGACACGACATCATATCGCTTGTAAAACTAATGAGACTATGGTAAATATGTTGAATTGTTGTGTAGTAGTTGTTGCACGCCGGTCTATCTCGTTGGAATTTTTTTTTAATCGGCAAGAAAATTAAATTGACATAAAAAAAAGTACAATGCAAGCCTGAGAAGGAAGGAAAGAAATACAACAAGAAAGTCTACCAAATCGGAAACTCTAAAAACCCGGTTTACAATGGTCGAAACAACAATTGAGTATAGTCTAAATTTGATTGACTTAACTGGCCCAGATCACAATTGAAATTGGTCCAATTCAATTTGAACCAACAAAAATGGTCCAAATCAGATTGGACCGGACCAAGAAAACCCTACCATCGCAAAGCGATGAGGGCGGCGTCGCCGCCACCGCCGCTTCCATCTCCGGCGATGCCCTCGCGTCCCATGACTCCGGCTAAGTAATCCCTACTAAGAACTGAAACGGTCGCTGAGGACATTCGACGATGTGACGTTGTCGGACAACACTAACAAAAACTCCGACGAAGAAGCCCAAAGAAATCCTGTCCTCACCACCACTGAAGCTAGCCACAGCCTATGCTCTGTGGCTTATAGCTCGTCGGCGAGCTCAAAAATGTCAACCAGCGCCGATCCCTCGTCGCGAGTCCCTTATCCCGAGCCTTAGCCTCCTCACTCCACCTTGCGCTCCACCCTAAACCTCCCCGTCGTCCCTCTTCGTCTTGATAGGTCGAGGAACCCACATGCGCACTCGAGAACTCTAGAAGAGACCCTCGCCACATGCAGGAGCCCTCTAGCCCTCCATGAGCTCTACCACAACCCGCCACCAAACTAGGTATGGGTTCTACCACTAAGAATCGAGAACGAGCTCCACCCTTCTTCCGCACCGCTGCTGCTGCTCCGGTAAGGTAAGAATAGTCGCTGGCGCGTCATTGGTGGAGAGGCTTCACGCCGACGACTTTAGGGTTTGGTAAGAGAGAAGTGAGCAAGAGTTTTTAGAGAGAGTGTGTGTTTTATCTCGTTGGAGGTGCTTAACCTTTAAATGGAAAAGTGGGAGTGGTTTGGGCATTCGCTAAGTTGAAGTTTGTGAAAGTTAGTGGTCCTAACGAGGATGTTTATAGGAGATTGGAGAGGTTGAAACGGGAGTTTCATGATTTTCTAGAACATATATTACTGTACATATACTATTTTGTTTGAGTTTACTCTTGCTTCATTTTTTATTTATCCTGAACTGAAGGTTGTCTCTCAATTTGGAATTCAGAGTTTGGTAGGAAGGTGTTGTCTCTCTGTGTTGCACCTATAATTTATTCTTGCTACG
Source organism: Geranium rotundifolium (assembly GCA_963920655.1). NCBI lineage: Eukaryota > Viridiplantae > Streptophyta > Magnoliopsida > Geraniales > Geraniaceae > Geranium > Geranium rotundifolium. Next base: position 27,170,430 of record OY987311.1, on the reverse strand, counting down.
ATGCTTTTTCTTCAAGAAACATATAAAATGTTTGATTCAAACTTTTGCTTTCATCTTTGGCCTCTTTATTATTATTCCAATCATATCTCATTACCGATGATGCCGAGGACGAACAGATCCTCTCACTGGCTTCCTTATTTTCGGTTTCTCTTCTTGGGTACCAGTGTTTTTATATGGTGTGACTTAGGATATCTTTTGTGGTAGACTTTCTCTTCTTAATCATGGATAAATCATTTCCTATATATAGGTTTGGTTGTTCCTCATTGTGATGTGTCAGCATGCTTAATTTCACCGTGCTTTTTGAAATCATCACATCTGGCTTCAGAGGAAGGCGAGGATGGTGCTGCACGTGAAGATTACAAGGAGGAGCGTGGCTCCGACTTTGCTTTTTCCTTGAGACATGTTCATGCAATAAAGGAGATCAATTCCTTGGGTCATGTGGATGTGTGTGGACACTCATACCCTTGCTTTAAATGATTTCTTGCTTGGGCTTGAATCTGGGCCTGAAATTGTGGAGCTTCATTAAAATTTGTATTATCTTACACAAGTTATGTTTAGAATATTTGAAATTTAAATTGTTGGCTTGTAATCAAGTGAGAACTAATGGCTTAGAAAAGAATATGAGAGCAAGTGTCCATCATCATGAGATAAATGGCTCGGATTTAATGTAGATCGACTGAAATACTCGGTGGCATTTTTAGATAATGAAAGATTATAGACAATTTATTTTCATCATTTGGTATTGGGTTGGGGGTAACTCTGTAATTGTGTATGGCATTAATCAGAATTCCAAATAAGATTCTATTCCGATGATTGTGACATTTAATATATTTAATTATTTACATAGTTGTCTCATTAGTCATATAATTTTTTCACAAAAGTCAAACTTAATTATTATCAACATATATCGATGAAAAATTTACAATTAATTTTTTTTATTCTAAAATTATGATTGTATGAAATTTTCTTCGTCAAATGATGTATGTTGCATATGTATTTCGAATATGTGGTTGATAATCTCAAAGTATCTTTTTCTTAGGCAGTATTAGAATGCAGATCACGTGTAATGGTAGTTTTTAATCTGATTGTTGAAGTCGACTAAGCTTATTTATTGTGTGCTGGTCAACGAGATTGTCACATAGAAGTATTTGAATGAAACAATTTCAGAGTCTTTATGTAATGAAACAATTTCAAAATCTGTATTTAATTAAACAATTTGAAAGTTTGTTATTAACGAAAACAATCATGAAACTTTTTTTAAATTTGATCATCATGAAACATTTTAAAGGTTCTTATCTAATGAAATAGCCACTAAATTAATTTCATAACACTTTGATGAAACAATTTCTTTGACGTATAATTAATTTTTTATCGTGATTATTTAATGAGAAAATGTCGAAGATATGATTCAATTCAAAATTTTCAAAAATATGAGTAATCATACTATGTTATTTTTTAGACATATCAAATCACTAAGGTCATCGTTTATTGTTATGTTTTTATACAATTGTACCATTTTGAAATTTTTGTAAGTGGCTATTCATTTGTATATACATAATAACACGAAGAATTTATATTTATGATGTAGATTCAGTCAGACAGGTTACGAATGGTACAAACCATGATTCAGACAACGATGATTTTGTGACTCTCGCAACTTGATGAATAGGTGAACGAGGGATGTTACTCCCCGAAACAAAGGTAGGAAGGTGAAGAGTACTACTGAATGCAAGGATAAATCGTCTGAAGCTACACCTGTTATTGCTCGGGTTTATCATGAAACCTTTTATTCTCATCAATGAGTATATCTTACAAAAAAATGGATAGACTACTTATGCAACAACTCGGCACCGTTGTGATCAACTATTTCACCATTACATTAGCATAGACTTTTGTAGTATGTACGAATGTTGTAGTTTGCATCATTCGATGCATTGATGCTACAAGCAAATCAATGAAACACTAAAATTAGATCCGAATAAACCATCTCGACGTCGTGATCAAACAACTATCTCAAAAGGTTTCGTTACGTGAAATAGTGTTTTACGTACCATTTTTATATCGAAATCAATAGCTCCATTGATTATACCTGCACATCGATGGAACAATGAAATTAAATCCGAGTGAACCATCTGGATGACATGATCAGGAGACTCTTACAAAAAATTATGCTACATGAGAAATGTTTTAAGTACCATTTCCAATGTTGAGATGAATAGCTCCATTGTTGATATCAACAAAACGATGAAACATGGTATCAATACAAAATAATCCATTTCAATGAGTCATGAAACATTACGACCACTCATAAAATTGACGATAAGTAGAAGATGTCGTACATACCATCGTTCATAGATTTAGATTCGGAAGCCATTGTTGATGGAGGTCTCAAGAGTGTCGTACAAGGAATGGGAAATACGTTTCCATGATGATCAATATGTGGTATTTAATTTTATGTAGGATTTGAATTTTGAAAGAGAGGAATTGACGTTAGTACCCTTTTCACCATTTTCTATATTTAATTTCATTATAATTATGGTAATTACATCAACCATTGATCACATCCATCTAATAGATGAAATATGTTCTTATATTTTTCTCTAAATATGGTTTTCACATGATCTCTTCCCTTAGATTGTATTCCTTTCTTTGCAGATTCTTTAAGTATCTCAATAAAATTTATGAAGTATTTATAACTGTTACTCTTAGTGTTATTACTATTTAAATATTGTAATTAGTTAATCATCTTTACTGCAATTTAAACTTTTTTTTTCAAAAATTGTGAATTTTATGAAATATATATCTATAAAGTAATTTAAACGAGCCGAACTCGAGTTTAATTAATTTTTTATCAAGCTGAGCTCAAACATAACGTTAAAAAAAATATTTGAGGTCAAGCTGAATTCGAGCATGATGTAAAACAAGCGAGCCGAGCCTCTATAACTTTAGGCTTGGCTAGTCTCGTTTACAGCCCTACATATAAATACCTAACAATGTTAGAAAAATCTAAAATTTACGAAGACCTCCCAAAGAAATCGAGAAAAAAAGTGAGGAAGATGGATTGATTCGACGAGAAGAGTGAAGGGTAGCTTGGCAATTGGAAAAAATATTCACGAATCAATGGCATTTGAACGAAACTTTGAAGTTCAAGCAAGGACGTGTTTTGTCATTTCAATTTGAAATAATGTTAAAAGATAGTCAGAAGGGTATTTTGACATTTCTAAAATTAAAGTAGGACAAAAAAGATTTAGGTGACCTGTGAGATTTTGAGAAAAAAGTCAAGTGACCTATATAATAACTCAAACCTTTCAAACTACGAAATTATCCTCCGAGATAAAACTGCTTTTTATTTTGTACTATTCACACTCAGGCATATATTATATAAAGAATAATGAAATAGGATTCGGTCATTTTTGGTGACCAATCAGTGAAACCCCAAATCCTATAATATAATGATTACATTTAACGATTAAAAATCGACCGACAAACCAAAAACCGACCAGAAAATAATAAAATTAAATCCAACAGTACTAATACCGGTTTCATTATTTGCCTAACCGCTTTGCCCAGTTCAGTATGGAAAATCCGGGTTGAGGGCAATTCTCAGGCCATGAACACCCTAGTAACATCAATGAGAAACTCTCGCACAAAAACAGTCCAAAAGGGCAAAACTCTTATTTGAGTGCTGAAGGAAACAAAGTTTTTTCACTAGTCACTAATATCTGAATAGTAATCCACTTGAGAATTGGTGTTCAACCCTCGCCTCACTGACAAAACTTAGGTTCAGTTACACACGACAACAATGACAACGACATAGATAATGATAGCTAATGAGATGTTGTAAGATACAGTCACATTCAAATATCTGCAACGCTTACAAAAGATAATGAAGTAGACAACTTCTACCTATCCCTGAGTTCTTGTTCAAATTGAAGCAATCTTTCCCGGACAGGCTGCATAAATAACTTCAAATCCTGGATGATCTGTGTCCTATCTTGACGTAATATATCCTTCTCTTCATTAAGTTTCACTTCCATCTGAAGTAGTAGAAAAAGAAATACATAGGTCAGTCTCATGAATTTGTGTTTAGCTCGGGGGCGAGATAATGACCAAACATGAGCCTCTTAGAATTTAATGGGAAAAGATTTAGGTCCTAATGCGTGAATTGACCAATGTCTCAGAAGGAATCAGTTCCAAGAGCTCAGGAGCAGCTTGAAATCTTGACGAGTTATGAAAATTGTTGCATACAATTACGGTCACAATGCGAAATAATTCCGATGTAACCGTAGAACATTACATAAACGCGATTCATGCAAGAACCATTTATAGTATTTTAAGACAAATCCAAAATAAAATGTACCTCGAGCTCATCCAGCTCTCCAAATGAAAACTCTGGAATATTTATATTTCCCTTGACCGTCTTTTTCTCTTCTTTGATAACCCACTCTCCTGATTAAATTTGAACTTCAGTCAATGTCAAAGATAACTTAAAAGGAAAGGTCTACAGTTCGCATGATAATAACTTACCTTTGACTTTCAATGTCAACTCATAAGTATAACCAACGCGTTTTTTGTTTCGTACAGTCACCAAGAATGCCTAAACATATCAATTAAGGCATTAAAACACAGACAACTGATAATTAGAACATAAATTTATCATCTATGTTATAGTACTCACATCTCCTGAGCAATTTGACACTTCAGTTATTTCAGCTTTACCACCAGAGAACTCCAGTGACCCCACTGATACCAACAGCTCCTGCAATAAATAAAAAATTCAAAATGTCTTTAAAATAGTACTCCCTCCACCACACAATGAGTATCTCATTTACTGTTTTAAGTTTTAACAAGGCTTAAGGATTAGTGAAGTAATGCATTTATTTACCAGCATGTCCTTAAAACAAATCTCTTATCGGGCTACATGTAACGAGCTGGATCCACAACTGAATGGTCCACCATCAAAGTCGGACTTTATACTTCAACATTTTCATATCCTATAACGTGTTAACCCACTAAGCAATGGCAGCTAACTAATGATGTAAATATATTGATATCTCACGCAATTAACTTTCTAAAAAAGGAGTGGACGCTCATTTTGCCACATCCAAACTAGGGTAGTATACTCGTTTTGGAACAATGGAGTAATAATTATAAGGAGTGATATCCAAACAACACAAGTGCACAACATCAACCTTTTCTGGAACACCTCCTCCAAGAGAAAGCAATCGCCAGAACTGACTTAATTTTTTTGAATTCTATTAGTAAGAATAGATAGATATGAGTTTGTAGAAGTGCAAACCTTTATCCTGCCACTTGCCCATTTATTTAAATTTTTCTCCTCCCAAGTGCCGGCCTATGGAGAAACATATATAGGTCAGAGATATGCAACAAATACACTCCAACAAGTCACGGTTGCTTGTACAGGCAAGATGGACCATGTACAGCTCCACCCTCTTAAAGCATAAGTTAACAAAGCGCTGATTTCAATGTGTATACATAAATTATTAAACCGGTTAAAAACCAGTAGTTCACATCCTTGAGGCATGCCTTGCTTTGAGGCAGTGAAAAATCTCTTCGGAAGCTACGCTTCACACTCATGCACTGAGACTTACGCCTCACATTATTGAGGCGCCACTAAAGCTTACCCCTCAGCACCGTAAGTACCTGAGGCTTATGAAGCTAACAACTCGTACATTAAGACTAATTTGATGGTGTTGAAAGGCCACCGTGGGCCATATTTTGTTCAGTATTAGAATTTTTGTATTTTTTTAAAATGATGTTTTTGGCTTTTAAAAGTTTTATAAAATAAACAAAACACTGAAGATAACCGAAAGGTTCTAAAACTCGGAATCGTCCAAAACTCGGCTAGACGAAAAATTAGGATTTTTTGAAAAATCAGGGAGAAATCAACAAACCTAAGTTTATAATATATATAATGCATATATAAGTTACAAAAATAACACTATTTTAATAATATGAGACAGTTCCAAAAAACTTAATAAGTTAAAACAAAATTACAAACCATAGCTCAAAAATATAACATAAGAAAGAAGTTAAAACAACGACAAACATAGATAATACGTTAAGAAAGTGTCTAAATTAGACTACTCCACTTGGAAAAGACGACAACTACTTGCCCACAATGGAACAATTTGAAAGCATGTATAAAAAATAAAAGTTGACCAACTTTCATCAGGTTTGACCGAGTGAGAACACGGTAAAACTAAAACACCGAGAATGATAAGTCAAACCGGACTAAAATTCGGTCAAACCTGAATCACCAAGTTGACCAATCCATTATTTACTATGAAGTTAACGAGATATATGATATTTTGTTCTTATTCTTGAGGCCTACGCCTCACAGTACTAAGGGAAAACGCCTCAGTTCCTGATTTCGCCTCTTAAAACCTTGATTTCAAGTAGATTTTTTTTTACAAAAAAGATGTTCAAATATTTGTTTGCTGAAAAGCTATTTTAAGTACTTTTGATTTTGACGAATTCAACAGGGAAAGGAAATACAACTCCCAACCAGATTTCACAACTCGTTAAATCTTACAAAAGAAATCCTATAAAAAATCTATGGTTGCAAAACTTGAAAAAGATTACCTTTTTCTTCATCAAAAAATGTTTTAGTTACTCAAAATAGTTCTCGATTTGTTGTTTCCACCCAATCGAGACCCATATTGAGAAAATTAATGTGTTTCACGTTCTTATCGTTGAGCCAGGATTATAGAAGTTTGATCCTTTCGAGGCTGCGGCCCATCTACTTCCAAACAAATGGTTCTTCACACCATATAAATTATCAAAACCCTCAATAAACTATCACGTTTTCTGGAGGACAAGTATGTGGAGTTTAAACGTTTTTTAAAAAAATGACCAGTCTTCCTCCTCATATTCTATGGTGAAAATCCAAAACGAATCTTAGCATAGCCAGTTGGGGAATCCCACAATCAACATCTATATCCTTCCCTTCTTCCTTCAAAACAACAATCTCAATTGTGACACATATTCTTATTGGGATCATGTAGATGCACAGTATTACACTTCCTAAATACAAAAATCCACATTATCTCATTTCTAGTTGATTTACTTCAAAATTAAATCCATCGACCCCCAAAACTTCCTAACTACTCTGCCCATTGGTGGAGATTATTTCTTTGATTTCACACATGAATATGCTTCCTTGATGTTTTGGAACTTGTAAACATTTTTCAAAAATCTTAACAAAACTGCCAAGGGAAAACGGCTAGGTCCCCGATTTTGCCTTTCAAAACCTTAGTAACAAGAAATTGTCTGCAACCTCAGTACTGGCTACAGCTCACAAAACTGACCTAGAGGGCTAATCTGGTTTTAAGTGCATTAACAATCAGGTCTCAGTCCCAAACTGAGCTTAAAATTGAACATACTGAATATCAGAGATGAGTGAAGTTAGTGGTTGAACAAGTGGTAACCCAATATCAAGCAGCTATAGCTTCTTATACACAGAATACCCACAACACAAAAACTATTACCCATTCAGCATCAAGGATAAGAATCACCTAAAAAAGTGAACTTTATCACAAATTGACCTCAAAATCATCCTCGATCCAGAAATGAATACCTTGTTCCAGACGGAGCCGAGGGCGGCGGGTTTGGATTGATCGGAGATGAGATCGTCTGAGGTAAGCTTCCTGGGAACGGGGAGCGGCGCGGCCTGTTCTGTGGCCTCCCTCACCCAATACGTGTACGACGCACCCTGCTGCGGCGGCGCCGCCGGAGCTTCCGATCCACCTCCTTCCTTCTCCATTCTCTATCGGATCTGCAATATGAGTTCAGATCGGCCAACACAAGAGAGATGGAGAAATTGGTTATTTTGTATCAAAATAAATTGGTCGCTTTTCTCGAAGCTTCCGCAAATTACATTACTTGACAAGTGAGGGCCCATCATCAATATGGGCCAAGTAAGCCCAACTCTCCACCATTTAACGTTGGAAATTACATTTGGCCTCTAATCATATTCTATATAAATGTTGTTCAAAATTGTTACGAATTCTTTCGCATATAGAACAAGTCTAGTATACACAAACTTCAAACCATCGGAATCGAGAACCGTATCCTTACATAATTCTTTTGAGTATGGTTCAAATAGTTATCGAACCAAAGGGTCAAGTTTGGTAGATTCTTGACCGGCACTATTCCAAAACCATGCCCAATAAATTTTTAAATTCAGAACCAAAAATTTTAATTCATAAAATTAAAACAATACACATTCGTATTTTTATTAATTATAGTTATAACATAATGATAATAATGATAATATAATCGGTTAGTTTAGAAGGACTGAGTTGACAAATAAAATAAAAAAACTCAAAACTATGTAAAATCCATTAGAATATCAAACCAATCTTTTACTTATAATCTCCGAGTTAATTTATAACTAATTCTTCATTAATTCTTAAAAGTTCATATTTTCCCGACTACGCCTACCGAACTTTGCCATAACACACACACACTTTGCATAACACACACACACACTTATTTATATATAAGATCATGATGTGATGCAAACCATGAGATCTTGTGCGAACCGTGAGAACTGTGTTTCTATTATTAAGTCATGTATTTTCATTATTATGCCGTGTATTTCCATACCTATGTTTCTATTATTATGACATGTATTTTCATTATTATGCCGTGTATTTCCATACCTATGTTTCTATTATTATGACATGTATTTCCATAAAATTATTATGACAGACCAAAAAAAATAAAAAATAAACATTTTTTTCTTCTAATCCATCATAACACATCTCTCTTTGACGGGTAACACTTTCCCTTATAGGTTATAAAAAAATACATGCGCCCGTCGTTACATTTGGGTGTTTCTCACGCGACTCTTGATTCTCACTTGAATGTGCCCCTATATATATGTAAGAAATAATTTTACTACATATGACAATACCTTAATTGAGATATGCTTTTTGTAAAATGTTGAAAAAGATGACACATTGTATTATTTGACTAATATTAATAAAGATTGATTTCAAAATTATTCTTAAAATTTAGAATTATGTCTTCCCTCGTACAAAGCAATATATTTTTGAAGATTTAAAGACAGGTACCATAGCCACAGTAAAGCTTCATAGATCAATCAAAAATAAAACACATCAAAGCATATGAAACCATAGCTTACCTTAGTCAAATTTCTCTCCACAAGTTCTACTTGCATTGTTAGAATTTTTTGATGACTAAGGCCAATTAAGATAGATAATAATTCATAATATCAAATATAAGAAAGTTTCACGATAAAAAAATTGTGAATCGACAGACCTAAAGTGGATCCGTTTTTAACACCAACTCCATTTATAACTTTATGACCGTGACTTTATCAACTTGATTCCAACTACAATTGGAAAACGAAAAAACAAGATTAAAGTGAAGGAATGCATTACGACGAAGACTAATTCGATGGAAGAAACACATAAACAAATTTAAGGTTTTTTATTCGGTCGACGAAATATATAAATTTGAGATACTCGTAAATGAATCAAGAATAAACTAACGAATATGTACAACCCAAGACAATGGAGCACAATTCATTTAGATTTTGTATTATATGTGGTGTTTAGTATATCTGCTAGCTGATTGAGAGAAAAAACAAATAACATATCTAGTTATACCTTTAGAGAGCTATTAGCACTGGATATACTTAATATGAGAACTACTTGAATTGGATATACTTAAAAGAAATATCTTAATTAGCACATGGACACTTGGTGCACAGAGAGCATATAGATTGACGAAGAGGACATATTTTATTCTGGTACCATGTGAGATGTGACCACTAATTCATTCCTTGGCTCCATTCCCCAATGCTATGCTATGCGTACATTATTTCCAACTCCCAACCACTATTTGGAAAATTACCCACGTCCATATACCATATGAGTCACAACCATTCAAAGAAAGCAATATCATATACGTACATTACACAAAAACTAAATGCATAACACATATATTTATCCATTGTAACGAAATGAATAAAAATAACTTTCTTACTCATGTATAAAAGAGGTGATTATTTACGGTCTAGTAGACTTGCATGTTATATTTTACATAAGAACCACCAACACTAATTAACTAAATGATGAAAATGAACCTGTGTAAAAGATAAACATTACAAATGCATGTCTTCCTCCCTCTATTTTTTTCCTATCTTTTTCCAAAGAAGCTATAAACTTAAGCATAGAGAAAAATAAAATAAATATAGGACAAATATGTCATTAATAGTAAGAAAGTATAGATAGATATTAAAATCATGCGAATAACTTTTCAAATATTCAATCTTAGAAATTTAGCATGAATTGGTTCAGTCTCGTTTAATGTTAAAGAACCTATGATTTTTACTATGCTCGTGCCACAAGCTCATTTAGCCTGAATTGAACATGATGCCTTAATCGCGTTTTCAATTTACATATTTGCCACTAATCAAATCGCAAACCAACAACCATGACCACAACTGTATTGGGAGATAAACGAATCTAATAGAATAATTAGATGTATCGGAATTAAATAATTTTCCCCACATGTGTAATCTCGTAGAAATATATCAAGCAGAGTAACTCAAGCAAGCTAATAAAATGTAGCAAACAAGAACATACAATAGGCATGCACAATTTTAGCGTGGAAAATCTTCTCAATGCAAGAGAGGAAAAATCACGGGACCCTCGAGACCGCTTAATCTGCACTATCAATATAATGGGTACAACGAGTTCTCTCTAAATACAATTAGAGGATTACAATATCTCAAAATTAACCAATCTTGACTCAAACCACAATTACAAGAAAGAGTAGAGAAACTTCACCGAATCGATAGTGCATAATCAGAAAATCGTATCAAATCACTCGAACATCCAAATGCAAATTCCAATGGTCAGAATGTAGTACCACGTTTTCTAAGCACTCTGTCCAAATATAAGCACGATCCAACGGTGGATCAACCTCCGATCGAACTCGAGAACCTTGCTGGTCGTTCCAGAAAGTAGCTGAAAATTCTGCACGAATTTCACTCTATTTCTCTCTTGAATTGGTCTTATTTCCTTCTCTCTATTGCCTCCTATTTATAGGCAAGCAATTAGGGTTTCCTTCTCCATGTAGGATACTAACTACATGGGCTTTGGGTCTCCACTTATTTAATAAAAACCCAACAAATCTCCCCATTATTCAACTAAGTGGAGGGCATCGCCATCCCGGCGATCTTACGACAAACATGAAGCTTCTCCCTTGGTAAGGCGTTCGTGAACATATTAGAATCATTATCATCTTTGTGGATATTCTCAATCTCAAACAACTTGTCTTCAAGTGCATCTTTAAGCCAGTTCACATCAATATGTTTCAACTTTGCATGAAACGTAGAATTCTTATTCAAGTGAATCGCGCTTTGGTTATCACAATAAACCACAAAGCGTTGCTGCTTGAAACCGAGCTCCCCTATGAATCTCTTCATCCACAACAAATCTTTACATGCTTCAGTTGTTGCGATATATTCATCTTCTGTAGAAGAAAGTGCAACGCACTTTTGTAGCCTTGATTGCCAGGAAACTGCTCCACCTGCAAATGTCATTAAATAGCATGAGGTGAATTTTCTACTATCAAAATCTTTTGCCATATCTGAATCAGAGTAGCTAACCAGCACTGGTTCTACACTTCCAAAAGTAAGTCTGTAATTAGAGGTACCTCGGAGATATCTCATAATCCATTTGATTGCATCCCAATGCTCTCTACCCGGATTTGACAGAAAACGGCTCACAACACCAACTGCATGAGCTATGTCAGGCCTTGTACACTATTGCGTACATCAAACTTTCTACTGTTGAGGCATATGGAACTCTATCCATGTCGTCCATCTCCTTCTCCGTATAAGGGCTCTATCGTGTGCTTAGCTTAAAGTGAGTAGCAAGAGGAGAGCTCACCACTTTAGCATTGTCCATATTGAACCTTTGCAACACCTTTTCAATATATCACTCTTGTGACATATGCAACTTCTTCGCAACTCTATCGCGAGTAATTCGGATGCCAAGAATAGTCTTCGCAGGACCCAAGTCCTTCATTGAAAAAACATGACTCAACTGTTTCTTCAATCTCTCAATTCTGGAGACATTCTTGCCAGCAATCAGCATATCATCAACATATAGCAATAGTATGATAAAACCATCATCAGAGAATTTCTGCACAAAAACACAGTGGTCAAATTTCGTCTTTTGGTAGCCTTGCTCACCCATGACTGAATCAAACTTCTTGTACCACTGCCTTGGTGCTTGCTTCAAACCATACATGCTTTTCTGAAACTTGCACACATAGTCCTCTTTTCCCTTTACTTTGAAACCCTCTGGCTGCTCCATATAAATCTCCTAATCTAAGTCACCATGGAGAAATGCAGTCTTCACATCCATCTGCTCAACATCCAAATCAAGACTACCTGCTAAACCAAGAACCACCCGAATGGATAACATCTTAACAACATGAGAAAATATTTCATCAAAGTCAATACCTTTCCTCTGGCTGAAACTCTTGACGACCAATCTGGCTTTGTATCGGGGACGTGAATTATTTTCTTCTTGCTTCACTCTGTAAATCCACTTGTTCTTCAAAGCTCTTTTTCCTTTCGACAACTTCACCAACTCATAAGTATGATTCTCATGCAATGATTTCATCTCATCTTGCACGGCTTCAACCCACTCCTTCTTGTTCTAATCTTCAAGGGCTTCACTGTAACTTTCGGGTTCTCCCCCATCAGATACTAACACATACTCATCAGCTGAGTACCTTGTAGACGGTTGTCGATCTCTAGAAGATCTCCTGAGTAGAACATCTGGTACTGGAAACTGCTCATGAACTTCATTATCCATCTCTACCTCTATAGGAGCATCAACATCACCTGCACCCTGATGGTCATCACGAACTTCATTTTCAACTTGACTCAGCACAACTGTAGAAGGAATTATATCAAAATCAATCAAGTCAGTTATAAATTGCGGAGCACTTTTTCAAACTTCGCAATATCTTTGATGTCTTGATTCTTCATAAATACCACATCACGGCTTCTGATAAGTTTATTCTGCACCGGATCATAAAATCTGTACCCAAAATCATCCTCGCCATAACCGATGAATATGCACGGTCTAGTTTTCATATAAACCTTAGATCTTTCATCCTTTAGAATATGCACAAATGTCTTGCATCCAAATACCTTTAAGTGATTGTAGTAGACATCTTTACATGTCCAAACTCCATTTGGAACATCAAACTCAAGAGGCACACACGGTGTGAGATTCAACATATGAACCACTATATTCCAAGCCTCACCCCAAAACCATATTGGTAACCCTGCTTTTGAAAGTAAACATCTCTTCCTTTCAATAAGTGTTCTATTCATCCTCTAACATGTTTAGCTGAGGTGTCTTTGGAGGCGTTCTTTGATGTCGAATGCCTTGATCCTTGCAATAATCATCAAAAGGACCACAATACTCACCTCCATTATCGGTTCGCATGCACTTTAACTTCTTCCCAATCTGTCTCTCAACTAGGGCATGAAACTGCTTGAAGACACCACACACTTGATCTTTAGTCTTCAAGATATAGGCCCACGCTTTCCTTGAATGATCATCTATAAAAGTCACAAAATAGAGACCACCTCCATGCGTCTTGGATTTCATAGGACCACAAACATCAGAGTATATTAAATCAAGCATCTCTGGCTTTCTCGAGGGAGGGGGTGATTTGAAAGATACTCTAGTTTGCTTGCCGGCCAAGCAATGCTCACACTTCTCTAACGGTTCACCTTTCATTCCCGGTAAGAGATTCTTCTTTCCCAAAACCATCATTCCCTTCTCGCTCATGTGACTAAGTCTCTTGTGCCACAATTCAGTTGTACTCTCTTTCTCGAATGCATTAATAATGCCACCACAAACTCTAGCTTTTGTCACGTACAACGAAGCACACTTTTCACCTCTAACCACGACCATAACACCTTTAGTGAGCTTCCATGAACCACCACCAAAGGTATGATGAAAACCTTCATCATCTAGCTTGCCTGCTGATATCAAGTTTAAACGAATGTCAGGAATATGCTTAACATTTTTCAGAATAAGAGTTGTACCATTTTTCGTCTCCAATCGCACGTCTCCTATGCCAATAACTTTTGACATGCCTCAATTTCCCATCTTAACATTGTCATAATCACAGATGTATAAGATGAAAAGAGATCCTTTCGACTTGTAGCATGAATAGAGGCACCGCTATCTACTACCCAACTGGTCTCATCACAAGCCAAGTTAACATCTTCTTCATCACACAAGAGAAGAAAACTCTTCAGTAATAGTAGCAACATCATCGCCATGACTTGCCTTCTTTTCTTTCTCTTTGTCATGTTGGTCGTCTCTCTTGAGCTTTCGGCAATACTTTTTAATATACCCTTTTAGACCAATGTGATAGCACTTTGCATTGGTATACATGCTCTTACTCTTGCTTCTGTCTCTACCCTTTGGACCTCTGCTCTTGCTCCCTCCTCTTTATTCTGTCACTAAGACTTCTGAATGTGAAGAGAAACCTTGTGACTTTCCTCATCTCTTCATTCAGAGCACTCCCCTTAGCCAAATCCATGGTGATAATACCATCTGGAGCTGAGTTAGATAAGGACGTCCTGAACGTCTCACACGAGTCCGGTAATGTACACAGAAGCCACAAACTCTGCACCCCGTCATCGAACTTGATACCCATTCCTGCAAGCTGATTAATAATTCCTTGAAAAACATTAAGATGATCTGTCAACGGAGCCCCATCATGATACTTCAAACTCATCATCTGCTTTATCAAGAACAACTTATTATTACCAGTCTTTCGAGCATATAACTGCTCAAGCTTGCTCCATAAACTACGTGCATGTGTCTCTCCACTGACATGATTCAAAACAGTATCATCCACCCACTGTCTAATATAGCCACATACTTGACGATGCGATAAATTCCATTTATCATAAGATTTGTTTTCAGGCTTGACTTCACTGAAAACTGGCAGATAATAATCTTTCACATAAAGAAGATCTTCCATCTTCCCTTTCCAGACATAATAATTTGAACCATTCAGACAAACATTCTTCTTGTATTAGCTTCCATTATTTAACACATGATACCGATTAAATAATCTTCCCTCTGATACCACTTTGTTGGGAGAAAAACAAATCTAATAGAATAATTAGATGCAACGGAATTAAATAATTCTCCTCACCTGTGCAAATCTCGTAGGAGTCTATCAAGCAGAGCAAATCAAGTAAGCTAATAAAATATAGCAAACAAGAACACACAATAGGCATGCACAATTTTAGCGTGGAAAACCTTCTCAAGGTGAGAGAGGAAAAACCACGGGACCCTCGAGGCCGCTTAATCTCTTGAATTGGTCTTATTTCCTTCTCTCTATTGCCTTCTATTTATAAGCAAACAATTAGGGTTTCCTTCTCCATGTAGGATACTAACTACATGGGCTTTGGCCTCCACTTATTTAATAAAGGCCCAACAAACTGAAGCAATGAGCTTGGTGTCTAAGAGCTGATCCTCTCATGTCTCACCGATACGATATTGTTGAGCACATATATATCAATGCATTGTTAATTTCCGGAATGTTGCATAACTTGACCAAGTAACTCATCCTTCTACAAAAAGCAAATCACCACCGAAAATCAAGTCAGATAATGTCAAGAGAAATCTAACAAAAGTTAAACAATAAATGTGGTATGATGAAACGAATTGGAGTCCACGTAACAATATGAATCAATCCTAACAAATGTGATAGAAATAATGATGGATATATATTATTGATTGTGTATATTATGATGGACAAGAGACCTCTGTTTATAGAAGGAACCCTAATACATGTGAGAAAAGGAAAGATAAATATAGAAAACTAAATGTAAGAAACCTAATATAATCTAACAGCCACCCCTCAAACTGAATGCGGTGAAACAAGAATTGAGTTTGAAACTAGATAGTATTGAGTTGTGGCGAGGGTTGTGGCTGCCGAGAATGCTGTCGAAGTGATGCGGCAAGGATTGAGGATGAAGGATGTGCGCCGATGTTTGATGCCTGATGCCTGATGCCTGATGCTGCCCGCTGGCTGATGGCGATGGCGAGATATATAGCAGATGCCCGATGATTCCAGATGCCTGATGGCTGATGGCGAGATAGCAGATGCTCAATGATGCCTGATGGCTGATGGTGAGGTCTGAGCGTGGACCGATTGGGAGTGGCCAAGAGCAGCTGGACAGAGCAAACTTTGTCGGAGCGCGAGGTGATGGTGGTTGACGTGAGTTTTGACGGTGGTTTGTTGGCTTGTTAAGTTGGTGTGTACAAAAAGGTGGTGGGTTCAATTGGTGTGTACGAATTGATTGAGAGATTGGTGAGAGAGAGATTGGCTACGATTTGTCACGGGGTTGCCGAGTTGATTGTTTGTGGAAGCGAGAAGTTAGAGATTGAGATTAAATTGTCTTGCCCACCCGTCAGAATCATAAATCATCAACGAGTGGGCAAAGCTAGAAATTCATAGAACTCTAACCAATGATCGGTTTGGCTCTGATACCATGATAGAAATAATGATGGATAGATATTATTGATTGTGTATATTATGATTGACAAGAGACCTCTATTTATAGAGGGATAGAGAAACCCTAATACATGTGAGAAAAGGAAACATAAATATAAGAAACTAAATATAAGAAACCTAATATAATCTAACAAAATGTCAGTGAAATTTTTAATGCAAACTTTAAAATTGAAAGGTAGAATAATCCATTACATTGGTTGTGGAATTGATAAAAGTCAAGCAATCAAGAAAAGGATGAAATTTATTATGTATATATTTGTAATTAGTGTTTCAAAAAAATTGTGGGAAATTGAATTACTTAGAGCTTCTTTTACGCCGACCAAACCAAATAAATGAAAATGATTTTTAGGCAATAAACTATACGCTTGAGGAACTACAAGAAACAATAACTAAGTACCTTCTTACACGAGAGAATCTGATATGAATCTAATTCATATCACTATCTAGCAGGGGATAAGGATCTAGGAAGATTAGTATCATCTTTATTATTGTTTTAATTTATTTTAATTTGCCTTTATCAATTAGTTTAGATTAGTTTGTGTTTATCAACTAGTGAGTTAGAGTCATTTGAGAATGAGTTGTGTATCTCTGCAGACTATAAATACTTGACAGATTGAATGAATAAAGCATTGAATTAAAATATAAAGTTTGAGGTTATCGGTGGTGAAAGCTCTCTCTAACGAGCCGAGGTGAAAGCTACTTTACTCAAGTAATCAATTGTTTGGTTTTTTGTTTAGGCTGTTGGTATATTTGAATTTAATTAAGTCGTGTCTAAATAGCTTCAAAGTATTATATGTGTTAATTTGTCAGTGCGGGTTATTTACACATATTTAAGGAAAACCAAAACACTGTTTGAAACTAAAATCACAAACATACGTTCATGAAAAATATTATACCATTTATTAAGGTTTTCTTTTTTAAATAATTGTCGTATAATCCATTATAAAATACTCAATTTGTCAAAAAAAATTTAAAACTATTTTACGGCTTTAAAGGATATTGTTTATATGTTTCTCACCGAGGGGGTTAACTTCTAAAATTCCCTTTGGACCTCGAGGCGTGTCTATCGCAATAGGGTTTCAATCGTTTCTTCGCCCTCGCGAGTTGCTTTTTCCCTTTGGATTCTCATAAAACATGGTCATGTTTGTGTTTTTGTTTATGGTTTGTGGTGTAATCCCTATATTGGGAGGAAAAAATTAGTCTGGTTTTTTGTTGGTTTTTTCGATTATATTTTTTGTTTCTTTGACAACCGGTAGTTTTGTGCTGCTTTATTTTGTCTCTTTTAATTATTTTTTGGGCACGTTATATTAATTTAAATTTTGTGCCAATAATTTTAAGATTTATAATTTTAATGGCTTTTACTCGGAGCATGGCTAGAACAAGGAGTAGAAATCGGTTATTGTTTGCTTCTTCTATAGAGCGGCTTCCGGGTGGAATTTTGTTTGAGATTTTGTGTAAATTTTTCGTCTCTGCTTCATTTGCTACTATGTGTTTTGAAATTTTTTGTTCAGAGTGGTAAACGATCATAGCTTCCAGAAGTTGTATTAGCAAGTATCAGAATCGGTTTATTTCCTACAAAAGTATTGGGAGTCTAATGTATTTGGTTTTAGTGAGGTTAACAATCTGGGAAATTGATATTGTGGGGCTAATTTGGAATTTAAGAAGGTGTTTGAGTTTCCCCTTTTATCTGTTTCAAACAAGAATGTTGTTAGCCTTGATCGAGTACGGTTAAGACTAGGTTTGTTAATGTGTGTGAGGGTCTTTTTTGTTTTGTTGGGCCACACACCAACAGATTTGTTGTCGTGTGCAATCCTATCACACGTGAATTTATTACTCTTCCCAGTCATGATCGAAAAAATAAAGGGAATAGATGCGAGCATTGTAGCTTATGGGCTTGGTTTTAGTAACATGAATAATTGTTTTATCATATTGTGTGTGGTATATCGTATTAAGGGAAGTTTCAGTTTCGCTGTTTCTGAACATGAGGGTTCTATGGAATGTCATTTAAGTACTTTAGGTAATGGTGGAAAATGGGAAAAAATTGTTTTAAAGTTTTAAGTTTATTTGTTTGAAGTTCTAAGTGATTCTTGGATAAAATTATTTTGTGTGAAGAAGTATATGGATAGTCAATCGTATTGTAGCCCTTTACGTTTATTGAATAACCAGTTATTGCTTCATATTAGTGATGAAGTCATCTATTATGATATTGTTTTTGGGGGCGTGCACGTGGTTGGTGGTATTGGTGTCTGTGGCGGTCAAATATTTACCCTACGTTCAAGCCTTGTTTTGTTTGATTTATTGGTTGGGAGAGGAATGAGGATACATAAAATCAAACTTGGGTAATATTAGTAGTGTTTATCAATTTATATTTGTTTTTTTGTGAATAATAATTTGTTTGTTTATTGTGTAATTTTGACATTCAACAATTAAACTATGTTGCAAGTATACCTCTTTGGTTTAATCGTGGCCAACTGATAAGTATATGTATTGTAATTATTTGGATTATTTGTGTTTTCCCATTGTGGGCTTATTTTCTGTTTAGATAACATCTATGTTTTGTTAATGGATTGTTATTGATTTTCTTCATCTTGTTATGTTTGTACATAGTATAACTTTCCTTTTTTTATCTTGTCATATTATTTTGATAATTATTTTGTAGTTGGTTTTTGTGTTTGTTTGTGTATTTTCAATTTTAATGTACTAATTAAATGTAGTTTTTTTACTTTGAGTATTGTTATTATATAGGTTGATCATCTTGTGAGGAATATTGTTATTATATAGATTGTGAGTGGTCTGTGAAGAACTTCAAGAGGTCACGAGGGAAGCTAAAATGAACAGGTTAACAATGAATCTTACAGTTGTTTGTTAAAAAATATGGATTGTATTGTGTCTGTTTGTTGTTAAACAAGGTTTATTTGATATGTCGATTGTAGGAGATGTCATCCATCAAAAATGATGTGTTTCAAGTGTTAATGGCGAGGTTGGGAAGATATAATATACGACATTTGTTTTTAATGAAAATACATCGAACTTTATCTTCGAGTATGTCGTTGGGTAGAAAGGCTGAGAGACACGGTCTTCCTGCTACTGTGAAGCAAGGGTTGCTGTCCAAGGAACTTATTTTTTTACAGAAATGTTGTATTCAAGTTCAGGAGGTTTTGGAGATGTGTTCAAAGGTTGAGAAGAAAGTTGGCCTTAATTTGTCCAATGAGTATATCTATAAGCAGAAAATGCTTTTTATCGCAAAGTTTTGGCCAAATCTTGACATTGTAGAATTTAATGGTTGAGAATATTGTAGTCTAATTTGTTTGTCTTTTCAATTGTACTTATGATTTTTTAGGTGTTGGTGTTAAAGATTTTCCAATCACTGGATTTAAAAACTTTGGACCAAGAGTGCTAATGAGTGAGAATGTTGGCAAAGATTGTTCTCAGGGATTACACGGTGATCAGGTTTTGTGGGTTGAATAATTTGGCGCTGTTCTATTTCTGATAGTTTGTTTTGTCAATTGTTGTGTAGACTATGGTGATTGTGATCATTCTTCAAACATGATATGTTCATATTCTGAACAACTTGCAGATACTCAATTATCATCTTTTATTGGTGTTAGCATAACATGTTCAAGTAGTTCTGGTTTTGGTATGCGTACAAGTATTGTAATTGAGTTACTGTTCACAAGTACAGTTACTAGTTCTTGTTTTAAATTATAATTTTTTACAGATGCGATCTTGTTGAAACTTAAACCTCCAATACATAAATGTCAATATTGCGAAGCACAAATGTGGGAAATTGAGCGTTCTTACAAGAAAACTAAAGATTAACAATTCAAGTTTACGTTATGTTGTTCTGGTGGTGAAGTGAAGTTAACTCCAATACCTAAACCTCCTGTTGTTTTGAAAAATCTGCTTTGGGCTGGTATTAGAGCAAAATGTACAAATTTTCGCAATGAAATTCGTATGTATAATGCAATGTTTGCCTTTACGTCTTTTAGGGGAAGAGTTGATGACCTCATAAATAAGGGTCGTGGACCTTATGTCTTTAGGATCAATGGGCAAAATTTGCACAAGATCGGGTCTTTGCTTCCAGCAGTTGGACAACAACCTCGTTTTGTTCAATTATATATTTATAATACCCAAAACGAGATTGATAACAGACTGGCTGCATTACGAAGGGAGGGTGACGAAAATGGTATTGACCGTGAAATTGTTGGTGATTTAGCGATATGTTTGATTCAGATAATGTTTTGGTCAGATCTTTTCGAATGGCGAGGGATTGCTACCTCTTTTCCCCAAACGAAAATTTAAGGTTTCGACTTATAAGAGGTAGGTGTCGTGATGGCAGTCAATACAATATGTCTGCACAAGATGAAGTTGTCGGATTGATAGTGGGTGATCTTGAGGTTCGCAACTGTGAGAGAGACATTATTGTTGAGAGTCGATCTCTTGGACCTCAATAGATTGATCCATTGCATCCAAGTTTCATGGCTTGAGGATATCCTCTTATACATCCTTATGGTGAAGATGGTTATTATCACGGTATTCCACTTCATTGTAGGGTTTTGAAGCGTTCTAGATTGTCGAGATAGCGGAAGCATTATAAGAAAATCTACTCCAAACCTTGTCCAAGAACAAAAACCATTAAATCCCAAAGCAAAATCTATTCCACAAGATATTTACCTTTAAGTCTTGTATGAATCGATAAAGAAGAACGTTCGGATCTTCTTCTCTGGTATGCTCCCATTGTTTTTGACGAAGCCAAACTGTTTCACTACTTCATCAAAACGCTGATTCCAACTCCGAGATGCTTGCTTCAAACCATAGATTGATTTGAGCAACTTGCAAATCTTTCCCTTATTCTTTGGATCCTCAAAACCCTCAGGCTGGGACATATAAACGTCCTCAGCTAACCTCCCGTTGAGGAAGGCGGTTTTGACATCCATTTGCCATATCTCATAGTTGTGATACGCTGCTACGGCAAGTAGAATGCGGATAGATTTGACCATAGCTACTGGAGAAAAGGTCTCTTCATAGTCAATTCCGTGGATTTGCCTATAACGTTTTGCTACCAGTCTTGCTTTATAGGTCTGAGGTTTGCCATCCATGTCTATCTTTATTTTAAAGATCCATTTACACCCAATGACTTTTATGTCAGGGGTATGATCCACCAAGTCCCACACTTGATTATCTGACATGGATTACATTTCTTCCCTCATGGCTTCCAGCCATTTCTCAGAGTCGGTTCCGTCCAAGGCCTCTCGAAAGGTAGCTGGATCATTATCCACTAACACTAAACCATCACCTTCAGTTACTAAGAAACCGTATCTGACAGGTGCATGACTTATCCTTTCAGACCGACTCGGACCGTCCTCATTAACTGTAGCTATTGGTTCTTGCTCAACGACCACTTCTGGCTCTACTTCTTCTAGTGGGTTGTCTAGTGGTTCCCGAGTGACCATCTCATCTAGAACTTCATCAAGATGAACAGCCCTCCCACTGACTGTCTTGGAAATGAACTCATTTTCCAAGAATGTCCCACCTCGAGCGACAAAAACTTTATTTTCGCTCGGTTTGTAGAAGTAGTATCCTTTTGTTTCTTTTGGATATCAGACGAAAGTGCATTTATCTGATCTCGGTTCGAGCTTGGTTGCGAGCAACCGTTTTACATAAGCCTCGCAACCCCAGATTTTTAGGAAGGCCAAAACGGGTTCCTTCCCGTACCATTTCTCGAATGATGTCCCTTCCACTGCTTTCGACGGAGCCCTGTTTATTACGAATGCGGCCGTTTGCAGAACATAACCCTAGAAAGAGATCGGGAGATCAGTGAGACTTAACATCGATCGAACCATATCCAACAATGTCCGTTTCCTCCGCTCGGACACACCATTAAGTTGCGGTGTTCCTGGCGGAGTCCACTGAGATAGTATTCCACCTTCAGTAAGATAACTAAGAAACTCCTCGGATAAGTATTCTCCACCCCGATCAGAACGGAGTGCCTTGATACTCTTTCCGAGTTGGTTTTCTACTTCAGTCCTAAACTCTTTGAATTTATCAAAAGCTTCGGACTTATGTCTCATGAGATAGACATAACCATATCTACTGAAATCGTCAGTAAATGTGATAAAGTAGCCTAAACTACCTCTGGCTGGTGTACTCATTGGTCCACATACGTCTGAATGTATTAGACCCAATAGATCACCTGCCCTTTCGCCTAAACCAGCGAAGGGCGCTTTAGTCATCTTGCCCATTAAACAAGCTTCGCATCTATCAATCGGTTGGAATTCGAATTGACTTAGAAGTCCGCACTTATGAAGCGCTGAGATGCGTTTCTCATTTATGTGCCCTAGACGACAATGCCTGATAAGAGTTTGGTCTAAATTATTAGCTTTAAACCTCTTAGCATTTATATTATAGAGCATGTTTGTTTTCGGGCTTTGCATATTCAATATGTATAAACCTCCAACAGTGTGAGCATTGCCATAAATCACGTTGTTGCGCATAATATTAAAAAACCCGTTCTTAATATTAAAATAATAACCTTCTTTCTCAAGAAGAGAAATTGAGATAATATTCCTGCTGAAAGCAGATACGCAAAATAGATCATTAAGTTCAATTACAAGCCCACTGGGCAAAGCAAGGTTCACAGAACCCACGGCAGTTGCGGCAACTCTGGTATGGTTCCCAACTCTTAGGTCCACCTCGCTTTCTCCCATATCTCTTCTACTGTGTAACACCTGCACATCCGCACAGACATGAGACTCAGCTCCAGTGTCTAGTACCCAGGTATTTATTGTACAAAGATATAGCTCTAATGGAATACCTGATAAAGTAGCGGCCCCACCGCCCTTCTTCTGATCCTCCTTCAGCTGCTAACAGTCTTTCTTCCAATGACCAGGCTTTTGACAGTAGAAACAGACCGACTCCTTTGCCTTCCCTTTGCCTTGTATGGGCATGGAAGGTCTAGGAACAAATGGTCGTTTGTTCTTTCCTGCCAAGTGCTTTGAGCCTTTACCCTGTCCACCACCAGCTTTGAAATTGGGTCCCTTCTTGACGATAAAGACATTTTTGGGCGAACTGCCCCTAATGCTCTTCTCGGCAGTCACTAGCATGCTGTGCAACTCCGACGCGGTCTTGTCCATATCATGCATGTGATAGTTCATTACGAACCCACCATATGCATGAGGAAGGGATTGCAGAATAAAATCCGCAGCCATTTCCTTTTCCATAGACATACCGATGCTAGTCATATGGTCAAAATGTCCCTTCATACGTAGGACGTGTGGACCTACGGAGCTGCCCGCTGACATCTTGCAGGCAATTAGTTCTCGGAGAACAGTGTATTTTTCAATACGTACTTTCTCCTTGAACATATCCTTGATCTGTGCAAACATTGCAAACGGATCATGGGATAGCTCCATAAACTGCTTCTGGAGGTCCGCCTCCATGCAGCCCAGCATGACACACGCAACGTCGATAGAGTCGCTAAGGTGTTTCTGGTACGCATCCTTAACGACCCTCGTTACGTTGGCAGCTGGCTCTACCGGGATAGCCTTATCAAGGACGTACTCCCTGCGTTCCAACTTTAACACAAGTCGTAAATTTCTATCCCAGTCCAGATAATTTGTCCCATTGAGTTTACACTTTTCGAGTATAGTCCTCAACGACAAATTACACGAGTTTGTTGAATTACTAGCCATTTCTACACGAAGAAAGTAAATTTAATCAGAATAGTTGAATAAATTTACGAAGATCCGAATTAAACACCAACCATAAGATTCTAAGGTTTAGAATTTTAAACCAAGATCCCTTATTCGTCATTTGAAGTACGCTAAGGCGCACCGCTCCAATTGACTTATTTAGGTAGGACGTCCGTCCAATTACAACCCGTGTAACTCTTAGTCAGGGTATGTGCAAAAACACACGGCTTACCCTTCCGATGCCCCAGCTCGACCTCGGGCTAAGAATCGTGGTCGAGTCAACTAACCTTCACTAATGAGCAAACTTTGTGCAGATGCTCCGCTAAGGCGCACGACATCCCAGAAAGTTTACCATTCCCTATCTAGAACCCATTCGATCGATGCTCCGCTAAGGCGCACGATACCGATAAAATGTTTCTACATGGGTGTGAATTTGGGTGGCATCTCACTTGACTCAAATTAGCTTGTAAATTGGTTGTGCTTAATAATTCGAAAGTATTTGGCACAATTACGAATCCGTCATCAACAACCCGTGTTGTGACGTTTCTAATTGTATCACATACTATCTTCATTTGAAACCGTCATTTGCAACCCGTGCAAACACATTTCAAATTTGAACTCATCCATCACAACCCGTGCGATGATAGTTCACAACGCTTTAAACATGCAAACAATTAAAGTCGATTTTAATCTTTGCATGTGAGGTGATGGCTTATAAACTTATAAGCTAATCATGCAAGCATGTTATTAATTAAATAATTCAAGCAAGCATTCATAAAGCGTTAAATATGCATTTTATAGCCCATCCTAATCTTAGGATTCTACGAATCTTCACATCTTCTCGTCTTTCTCATTCGGGCTCCCACTAGCTCTTGGACTTCCTCCAAGACCGTCATTGTGCTCGATTATCCATCCTTCTCGTCTTTGAGTAATAATTACAATTAATACTCGGTTCGTAGACCGGATAAACAAATAATTACACTTTATGGACTCGAATAAAAGAATAATTACACGCTAACACTAACGGTATGCAAACCGTGAAAGCGATAAAATCTAATGGGCTACTAATGCATCATACATTTCATCACATCATCCCACATGTTATTACACAAACATGTTATCAAATAATATGCAATAATTCCAGTTTTAATTTTGCCAGGTTGCTTGGTCGGGTTTATCGAAACTAGACCTTTTCGAAAAACGGTTTATCGAAACCGATTAAATCTTGAAAGTTCTCGAAATATTGGATCGCGGGTTCATGACACGGATCAAACACCACGCACGAACCAAGTCGGGCCAAGCCAATGGGCCGAGAGCCCATTGGGCCGAGCCCAACTATACACGGCCCGGTTTGGGCCTTGGAAGGCCCAAGCCCGGCTTGCCGCCACTCTCGGCCTCGGCCAAGAGTGGGGACGGGCCCGGTCACCGCCGGCCTCACCGACCTCCGGTGACCTCCGTCCGGTACCTCCTATCCGGCTCCCCGAGAGTCTCTTCTCGGACCCGACAAATCCAATAATTTCCGAAAAATTCCAAATTCAATATATTTTCAAAAATAACATATTTCCTGCAAATATCCCAAAAAGCATTAAAATCATGTTATCAACAATTTGGCATGCAAAAAAATCACAAAACCGAAATTAATTCAACAAGACAAAGATTAAGAGGGTAACCACCCTCTGATACCACTGTAGGGTTTTGGAGCGTTCTAGATTGTCGAGATAGCAGAAGCATTATAAGAAAATCTACTCCAAACCTTGTCCAAGAACAAAAACCATTAAATCCCAAAGCAAAATCTATTCCACAAGATATTTACCTTTAAGTCTTGTATGAATCGATAAAGAAGAACGTTCGGATCTTCTTCTCCAAAGCAAGTCCACACCAAGGGGATGATCTTGATGATCCCTCACTTAATTGCCTACTAGAACAATTAAATGAAGAACAAGAGAGCAAGAACAAGAGGAGCTAGGGGGTGGCCGGCCAAGCAAGAAGAAAGAGAGAGAATTTTGTGAGTTGTGTGATTAAATGAATAATGAATTAAAGTCTTGTATTTGAATTCATCATCCAACTCACAAGTATGGGTTAAAAGTGATTGGTATGGGCTTAAAGGTGCTTTAACCCATACCCCTTAAATCACTCACCTCTTAATCCACAATCACCAACTAAGCATGGTGTTGTGTGGCCCCCACACATGGACCCACCATGTGGGCCGACCAAGAGGTCTTGTTGGGCCCTTAATGGGCCGGCCATGAGGCTTCATGGGCCGAGCCCAATGGGCCCTCCCGTGTTGTCTCATGTCGATTCCAAAAGTTGCCCGACCCTTTTTGTCGTCGCTTATCAAACAAAGTCTGACGTGATATCGACGAAAAAACTCAGTTTTCTCGATTCGTTAATTATTCTCTCAAACCGAACCTATGGCACAAAACCTCCAGTTTTGTCCATGTATTGCTCCTCAAGAAACGTTAATGTTTTCTTGTCTCAAGTTATCCGTCTTGAATGTGTGTGATCCTCTAGGCTCATGCCACCGTTGGCAGATCGGCGCAAAAGATCGCTCTTGCCCGATCCATCATAAGTGGTCTCTAGTAAGACATTATGATTATCCAATATGTCATATACCCATGGTGATCTCTTTCAATGATTACCCAAGGTGCATGACGATCGATGATTCGACTTAACCTTGTGCGTACAAGTCACTATCCTATTATCTCTAGATATCCCGATTGATCACAAGGCATAGAGTCGTCACCCTTGTTTAATCAATCATTGTTACTTGATATGCGAGATGGCTGAGAACTGATAACCCGTATCATTTGCATGGCCATGCTTTTACTCTCAGTCAGTCTCCATCAAGAGGCCCTTTTAACGGATATCTTTCCCATACCGTAGTAGGAGGGATAAATCCCTTAGCCGTCTTTCGTGTCACTCATGCAACCCGTTCCGCCACCCAATCATGCCCTTTATAGCAATCCTTTCACAGAAAGCGTTAGACGCAAGTTAAAGCCGTACGTTCATTGCATAGTGATCACAAAGACTCCTTGGTCTAAGGATGTCGTGACAAGCTATCGCATTTGAATATGTTCATGGCTTAATCTATGAAAACACTATTCAAAGCGGGTCGTCCGATATCAATCACCTCATGATATCTATGATATGATTCCAGGATCCCTCATCTCTATGACAAGTAGAACTACGTCATTAAGAACCATCCTCATACTGGTCGCTTTAAGGAAGCATAGGTTGACCAGGGACTCGTTTAGTGTGATCCGTACAGATTTATGGTTCTACTACTTTAGTGGTCATAAATCAGATCATGCTTAACATATTACTTCAACACATAAGTAATACAAAGCCGTTTTATATATATATTACAAACGATGATATTGTACATAGACGTTTACAGGCTAATAGCAATTGGACTAGGGCACAAATGCTATCATTCATAGAGACGAACGTTCTACTTCAAATCGTAATTTATGTTCAATGTTACAGTATTACCAATATCGAATAAAAAATCGTGTCAATGAGGGCCACACTCTTATTAAATCGGGAAGACTGTTTCAGCAGTATGTGGTTGCTGTGTTTTTTGAAATTGAAGAATGTCTTCATAGTTGGATACGTTATAATCAGAAACAGTTGCGGTCGAATTTGTTTTCTGATTTGATGAATGCTGTTAGTCGTGGTGATTCAAATGGTAAACGATTGGGCAAGACAGTTATATTGCCTTCTTCTCGTACAGAAAGTCCTCGATATAAAGCTGAATATTATCAAGATACAATGGCAATTTGTCG
Organism: Geranium rotundifolium; assembly: GCA_963920655.1. NCBI lineage: Eukaryota > Viridiplantae > Streptophyta > Magnoliopsida > Geraniales > Geraniaceae > Geranium > Geranium rotundifolium. Next base: position 27,142,322 of record OY987311.1, on the reverse strand, counting down.
TTGGGCTGGTTATCTTGAAAATTTTCTTACTTTTGCGTGTAATCCTCGTTGGCCTGAAATGAACGAGATATTGGTTGTTGTAGGCAATGGATCTAATCCTAACCGACATTATCTGATTAGTCGTGTATTTCATGTGAAGTTGAAGTTGCTTATTAAAGAATTAAAGAAAAAAAAGCCGTTTGGTGCTGTTATTGCATATGAGTAGTTTCTGCAATTGTTATGTTATTGTTATTTTTGTTATTGTTCTTATTATGATAAGATAACGAGGCATTATTGTTTGTTATGTTTTTTTTAGGTGTGTAAACTATAGAATTTCAAGAAAGAGGTATTCCTCAGGTTCATATTTTGCTGTTTCTAGCAAAGAAACATAAATATCTATTGCCGAGCGATATTGACAAAATTATGAGTGTTGAAGTTCCTGATCCCTTAATTGATCCAGATGGGTATAATGCAGTTGATAATTTTATGATACATGATCCGTGTAGTGAACAAAATATGCGTTCACCATGTATGGTGAATCGTAAGTGTTGTAAACATTTTCCTAAACCATAGAGATCGTAAACAACAATTGGTAATGATGAGTTTCTATTGCTACGTTTTGTGCTGGCATAATTTTTTAGTGCAAAACTAAGAATAAAAGTCTGGTGTTCAACATGTTTCCGATGATATAGAGTTTCACGACTCTGTTATTCGAGAAGTGGTTTATTCTCTGTTTACAGGGAAAACCGTATGATCTTTTAGGTGCTAATTTGTTAACTTATTTATGCATACAACATTTACTTTTGTAAATATTTTAAAACCCTTGATAGAGATACTCGTGTTCATATTGTACTGCATTAAGGTAGAATGTACTTAAGAAATTAGTTAAAATATCAGTATATTTAGTTCAATGTCATGCAAAAAAAATTTAACATAATTATTAAAAAGTACTACTTTTACCATAAAGGTTTGCTAAGACAATAAACAAACATGAGTGCTTATCATGAATATATGATTAAGTCAACTAAACTTTTTCATGATGATTTCAAAAAGAAAATTTATAATAACCTGTTAACTGAATTGTGCAGGAGCAGTCAACATCTGATTAGATACATAACATAGAAACAAAAATTGAGCTGTGAAATTGTCAATTTAAGTACAAGACTTCAAAAATAGAAAACCGGCTTAATGATGCAATAAAATCTGAACATGATTATTTCGTGGAAAATCGTGACTTAGCAATGAACTATGACGAGCTGGAAAAAGATTTGAGGCACGCAATGAGTATATTCATGTCAAACAGGTTGTTTTCTTTTAACAATGCGTATTACAAAAAAATATAGTTGTTTTTACAGTATGAAGAATTAGAGGAAAAAAAAAAGATAAAGGAAGAATTTGCTGAAACTGAAGCATTCAAAGGCTAACCTAAAATTAGAAAATATTGTGAGTGTTATTTTTACAAAAATCTTTATTCATGCAATGAATTTTGGATTTTAGTAATTAATAATATTTGACTACTGGGTTGGATATGTGCTCAATGAATATGAAAAGATTGCATTTAACTTAACAAATGCTTCTCGATACAACAAGTTGGTAAGTTCATCTTGCCCAACATTAGTTTTAAACCTTATAAACCTAAATTTTGGTGTACACGTGTTTGATTATATTATTAGTATACTCATTAAAGTTTTTTCATTTACAACATGTTACCATGGAATCAGAATAAAAAATATTCGTAAATAATATCTACAAGAAACGGAAGAACTTTGAAGGTTTGCAAAACAACAAATTAAAGATACAAGAATTTGGTAAATTAATCTTGACCAGCATTAGTTTTTAACTTATTAGCCCAATTTTCGCATACAAATGTATAATTACTATTTTAGTATCTTTATTTAATTTTTTGATTTAAAACATGTTAAAGAACAACACTAAGAGAATTGAAGGGAAATAGATTCTATTTGTGTTTTGCTTTTTATCAACAATAGTTCTGTTGTAGATCGATTGAACATATGAATATGTTTTTCAAGTTTTTTGGTTATACATGTACGCATCAACTACAATATTTAACTAATACGCATCTTGCAACAAAATACAAAAATTACTTTCTTGATTACCTTTTCGGGAAGGACCGTGCAACGCGCGGCGCCACCCACTAATGCCACCCACTATTTTTGTCATTTCACATTTTATTTTAATTTTTAATTAATTTTTTATTTGTGTAAATAAAAAGACAAAAATATCATCCATCCATCAGTTATAAATATTATTCATTTGAGGGTAAAATTGTATTTTTAGATTATCAAATTAATTTTTTATTTGTGTAAGTGAAAAGACAAAAATACCCTCCATCCATTAAGAAAATTGAGAAGGTAATAGAGAGCATTTTAGACTTTTTCACTTTTGAGTTAACACTGTTATGGCTAGGTACAAAAGTCGACAACTTCAGGTGCTCCATAGACCAATTTAATCTTCTGGTGGTGGTAAGTGAAAAAATGATCTTTTACAAGTGGGCTAAGTGGAATTTCCCCTGTAAAATAATGTAGTAGTGTGGATCTTTATAAATGTTGTTTAGGCCCTTTAAATTTTAATAACAAAATAATACGAGAAATTGCACTTTATCTACATCAAATATAGTTGATTTGTTATCTACTTCAAGTCTACAATCAACTAAAATTTGGTTTAATTTACCGGCATCTATCAAACTTTATTTGCAAATTAATATGAAAATTCAAATTATCTTTATACAATTCAAATTATATTAATATTCTTGAAATGTTAATTTTTTTTAAAAGAATATAAATCGAAAAATAACATAATATTTATTTTTGTTTTAGTAAATAATTATATACGAATTATTGTGATGGATAAATGAGTCGAGTTAATAACGAACGACTTGATCTCTTGTTACGATAAAAATTTGATATGTGCTAGATGTAATCTAATTCGAGTCGAGTTGGAACATAATGTTTGGTCATTTGATAAATGTCAAGCTCGATGCCACCTTATAAAGGTTTGTAAGGTTCGTGAATTGACTTGTTTCGTATTTAGTAATGGTTTTATTTCAAAAATATTTTTTTAATTAAATGTGTTATTAATGAAATTAAATTTTTGGTATTGAATTTTGCACCTATGTATATCCAACCTTTACCTTTTTAACGAGGGCATACCTAAGTTTAGATTATTCTTTTCATTATATCTAATCTTTCTTTTTTGACCATTTAAATGTCTTAAATCATAATTAAATATAAGAAAATGTCAACTTGGATGCATGGAAAATAAAATTCATATTTAGGTGTTTTAAAGTTAGAAACATGTTCTTCTTGGTATATCAATATGTCCATTTCTTTTTGTTCTTATTGTACGCGAGGGAAGTGTCAGCGATCAAGGCTAATTTGTTCTTTTACCATTTAATTATTATTTTTCTAATATTACCTATATTAGTTTAGGCTTATTATTTATTACCCTGGATTTTACACATTCATCTCCTATTGGTTATGCCTCTCTTGACCAAAGTCCCTCGATTCTTCGCTTCTTTCTTGGTATTGGTCCTCTTGAGGGGGACGAATGAGAGGTTTATCCATTTTTTCGATCTTTTTGTTCACGACCTTCATTTTGGCCACTAGTTTTGACACTGTTGAGGTATTTTTGTCATTGATCGGTCATATTCTTTCTACCCTGTTCATGACCATTTCTGTAATCATAGTATATTTTGTTTTGCGAACTTGTTCATGAAGTAGCCTTCAGATGAGGCGCTTTATCAGACTTGTACAACCTAAAATAAAAAATCTTAAGAACTTGTCACTTCTCGATTCCATGATGAAGAAAACTTATTAATAAACTCTGCAATCTCTCCCTAACTTCTACCATAAGCTCTGCAATTCTTTTTCTAGTGTCCCTACCCTTGTCAATAGAAGCAAACGACATCCTTTCTAGGATTCTCAACAGCCTTGGGAGCTGCTGGACCCTTAGGTTGCCGAATCTTCCCCGCTAGATGCATAGGGGCCTTATCCTTGCCCAGGCTGGCTTTCTTGAAGCTCACTTGCTTGTTAACCATAAGAACCTCCTTGGACTTTTCCTTGAGATTCTTTTCCGCGGTCACGAGCATACCATAGAGCTCTGTCACAGTCTTATCCATGTCATGCATATTGTAATTTCCAACGAAATCACGATATGTATCTGGAAGTGAGTGCAGCACAAAATCTGCAGCCATTTCCTTATCCACAGCATGACCGAGTCTGGTCAACTGTTCCATAAGACGTTTCATCTTAAGGACATGGGGACTGACAGAAGCTCCAGCCTTGAACTTGCAGGACATTAGTTCACTGAAAGTGTCGTATCTTTTGACACGTGCTTTCTCTTTGAACATTTTCTCGATCTCTGTCATCAAGGCCTTGGGATCTTCAGAAATGTCCAAGAACTGCTTCTGCAAGTTAGGCACCATACTGCCCATCATAATGCACTGCACGTCGATCTGGTCGCTAAAGAACTTTTGGTAAGCATACCTTAGCGCCCTTGCGGCGTTCAGTGTCGGCTCAACAGGTAGTTCCTTATGTTCGTGCTTGAGAACTAATCTCAGATTCCGGTCCCAATCGAGAAATTTAATGCCGTTAAGCTTTTCTTGCTCGATTAAAGACCTAAGCGCGTTGTTACCAGATTGATTCGTGTTTGCCAATATATCTACACACATTTGATGCTCTCTGTGGATCAACCATCTTTAACTTTTTGCGCATTTTCTTCTCTTTCAATCTCCCTTCTTCCCCATCCTCATCCTCTCTACATCCTAGCCTCTTCTCTATGCCTCTAAAATGTGAAAGATTACTAATTTTGAAACTATAGATGAAATTTATGAAAGATATATGCCCTAGTCCAATAACATTTTATGTGTAAAACGTTTTATCTTCTATTAGTAGTTACATTAACATTTGTATTATTCATTGTGTTATGATAATAAGCTGAGCATAATTTAGCCTAAGGTCATCATGTGTGTCATCACTGATAGTAGAACCCTTAGACACGACAATCGATATTGCTACAGAACTATACTTAGCATGTCCCTGGTCAATAAGCTACACATATGTTATCATATATAAAGCGACCAGTATGAGGATGGTTGATGATCACGCTCTACTGATCATGTGTAACGAGTTACTAAGACAGAATCATAAATATCATTTCGGGGGAGGAATGATATTTGGACGACTCGACATGAGAAATGTGTTATAGATTAAGTCATGAGCATTCTCAGTTGTCGTAGTATTATTGAATCCTTACAGACTTTGGAGTCTATGTGGATTCTTATATGGCAACTCTCATAGGCTTACATACTCTTCTACGTTGTTTGTAAATGGATACAATAGAGGTATGATTGGTTGTGCGACAGGCTATATGAGGAATACAGTTGACGGTCAAGAGATTTGTCCCTCACAAACTAGTAGGAACGATATCCGTTTAGGCCTCTTGATGAGAAAGACTGAAATAGAGTGTACAGCCACACCATAGATAAAGAGTTATCGTATTTAGTCATCTCGAGATAATGAAACATGTTTGAATATATAAGGGTTACTTTTCTATACCTTATGTTCAAACAAGATATCTAGTGACAAGGGGATTTTGATAACTGCAACAAAAGGTTAAATCGAATCACCGATCAACGTGATCATTGGGTAATCATAATGTCTAACTAGAGACCACTTATGATGAATTGACCGAATAGAGATTGGATTCATTTTCCAATGTAATCATGAGCCTACAGGGTCACACACAAAAAGCAAGCCCGAAGCCAACAAGGCCCAAGGAGAAAAGGAGGAGTTAGCGACCCATCGCCACCTAAAGGGAGTGGCGATGACCACATAAAAGGGAAAGAGGAAAAGTGGGATTTCTAATGAGTCTGGGCAGTTTTCCTATTTCGGTTTGGGTTATGAATCTGAAACCTAAAAGGGAAAGAGGCAAGTGGGAGCACGAAATTTTGAAGTAATTAAATAATTAGGAATTCTAAATTAAATAGGACTTTATTAGGGATAAAGATCATAACCCCAAAGCCTATAAATATGTTGCTTCGGTTTCATGAAACCCTAATGCGAGATTCGTAACATTAACAACTCTACCTAAAACTTCAGATATGATTATTGTCTAATTAGGTCTGATTTGAGAAGAATAACTTTAGTAGATTATTCTTCATCAAGCTTCGATCAAGACTTGCTCATGTGGATACCGGTAGAGAGCGCATCCCGAAGGAGACGCTTTCGATTGATTCGTGAAGAACATGTGCACTCTCAAAGGTTTGGTAAAGCCGGGTCTACAAAAGGTAAATTGAATATTTAACATTTTCATCAATAAGCTTAAACATGCAGTATAATTTCCTGCCAAATTTCAAGCTTATGATTCCAGGTAATGACACCCAAGTTACGACAGGGAGTTGTTGATGAAAGAGGCGGAGGCGAGCTCTTGGGCTCGCTGGAAACAATGGCGAAGGTGAGCTCCTGAACCGGATCTCCTCCAGCCCCGAGCTGGAGCTCCTCCACCATCGACCTCCTCTACTGAGCTGGAGTTCCTCCGACGTCGAGCTCACAGAGATGCACTTCAATTTCTTTATTATTTTTTATTTTTTGTAACTGACTCATTTGCCCATAAGGGAAAAACAATAAGTAACAAGGGTAAATATGTCATTTTTAATTTAAACATTTATTATTATGATTCAGTTCAAAAAGACCATTTTTAATTCATTCTTCATAGGTATTTTGGTCATTTTAAAAAAATACTAACATAATATTAAAATATAAGGAAAACTTCACTTAGCTCCCTTGTACTATACCCAATTTGCACTTAACTCCATTAAAAGATAAAAGTGGTCTGTGAAGCCCCTGAAATTGTCGATTTTGACACTTAGCCCCAACGCCGTTAATTCTTGGTCATGTGACTAGCACATGAGTGCTCTATTTTATGAAAATGACATAAATACCCTTCTCCAAATGGTTTAATTATTCCATAAATGTGAAATGACTATTTTACTCTCCTATAACAAAATTTAACTCATACCAAATCTTCTTCCACCAATATGTCCAAAATTTTTTAAAAAATGTCCCCTTCTTCTTCGTCATCATCACTTCCTCTACTCCCCAAGGCCAGGACTGAGCTCAAGAAGCTCAATTCCACCAAAAATGTCTCCTTCATCACCACCATTAGATCTGCTACTCAAACCAGCCACACCCAAGAACAAAACAAAAACAAGCAAACTCAACTCAAATCAGAAAACCCAAAAGACCACGCAGTCAACAAACCAGAACAAACCCACAAACCCCATCAAACCCATCATCAAACACACAAAAGCTAGTTCTCCACCACCTCCAACATCTACATCGATGTGGCCAACAAGGAAATGATAAGAGGCTTCAAGCCGATCGTGGGCAACGTATACGCATCAACAATAGCCTCGGGAGCATCTGGACCGGCCAAGATAAGGCTTGCGACCGGAGACGAGGCCGGAGTCGCGGTCGGATGAGCAAAATACCCTCTCCCTCTTACGAAATCGATTTGCACGGATCGATGAAATTATGGACCCAAATCGATTTCACATGCCAGATCAATTCCGGGTGGGTCTCTTTGAAGAAGATGAAGAAATCAGCGAAGGAGACGCCGGCGGCCAGCAACGAAGGTGGAGAGGACGACGTCGTTAGGCGGTGACGAAAAAGGGAAGGAGATGGCGTCGGGAATGAGTACTAGGGTTTTCAGAGGCAGAATACTAATAGGGTTCAATTTGTTATTAGAGAGAGAGAAAGGGGCAAAGCTGTAATTTCACAAAAAATCAATTTTTTTCATGTTACTTTAATCTATATGATTAAATTAATAAAAATAATAATTTTTTAATTTGAATGAAAAGCCATATGTGCCCTTTATCCATCAGATGTATTTGTTATTGACTTAAGAGTAAATTAGTCTTTTCACAATTAATTGAACAGAATTGAGTTTAATATGCGATAGCACATTTTTGGAAATTGAGAAGGTAATAGAGGTTATTTTGGACTTTTTATTTGTGAGTTAACGGCGTTGGGGCTAAGTGCCAAAGTCGACAACTTTAGGGGCTCCACAAACCACTTTAATATTTCGTGGGAGTTAAGTGAAAATCGAGTATAGTACATGGGAGCTAAGTAAAGTTTTCCCTTAAATATCCTAACGGAGTTTAGTTTTTTATTAATTAGAGCACTACATAAGCTAAAACTAAAGTTATGTACAGTCACGCGAAAATGGTGTACTTGTACTAAATATCATTTTCTTTAAAATAGAATTGTCTACTTCAATAACTTAAACTAATTATATTGGGGAGAAATTGAGACTTTTAACGTGTAAAGTATAAGGTATGTGCATATTTTAGTGCAAATTGCACCGGCCAGTATTATTTGGTCCATTAGAAGTTGATTGATTTAGCTTTTAGCCTTTTATAGGGATTAAAGGTTTCATTGTCATCCTTCCATATCTTCAATGGTGGTGGGTCTACTATTTTGTACTTATCCACTCACACTGTTTTTTCTTCTTCTTTTCATTTACTCATATAATCATTTAGTTATAATATTTAATTTGCTTCACAAACATTTAATGTATCCAATGTATAGGCATAATTAGTGATGTTGATATAAGTTTCATGACATTTCTTTTTTATGCATATTATAGAAAACATTTTCTTCAGTTCTTACTATAAAATAATATTTTTTTTATGAACCAACATATCTATTAAGAGATTCTCAAAAAATCATTTACACCTAAGTTGACTTATTGATATTTTACACAAGTGATTCTGACTATAATAATTCTCAGCAAGACTAAAACATTTTATAGTAAGATCTTAACCAAGAAGTCAAGAACTGACAAAAGAAGTAAATTGAAGTGTTGCAAAAGACTAGATCTGGAAAACAAAACATTATGTACCAAACTTGTAACACAAACAACTATGAAACTAGAGACCAAATTAAGTGTAGACATAATATAAAGTGTCATGTAAGTTGTCATTCTTTGAAATGGAACTTTCATGCTATGCAACAAAATAAAAGTATATTTATTATGTGTTTTTTAAATGACCGGGCATAAACAGTAAATGAGGCTGGAAAGTAAAGTTGGAAGTAAGAGTCGCCAAAAACCGGACGGAATGTTCTCAAAATCAATTTTGTTGAATGAAATAAAAGATAGTGAATTTCGTGTAGACGGGTGAAATTCATAAATATACAAAAAGTGAAGGCATATTCTTAGTCCCTCCCGAGAGTGTAAAAACAAGGGAAGCGAATGAGATTTGATACCCTAATAATTCATATCGTAAACAATGACTGTTTATGTTTTAATTGTGCAGATCATAGTCCCAACTAGCACATTAAACACTCTACTTAAGAAATTAAAGCTTCAGATGCTAAACTTTATTTGTTCTAGTAGTAAATTATTTGAATTTATTGTCACAAAACCAGAGTTGGGACTTGAAGACAACCATATATTTCAGCAATGTTTTGAATTCGGACGAGTAAAATTGAAAATGGGGTTGTCTCATATTTCAAACATGTTGTAATAAATACACCTTAATTCTGCAATGGGCCCATCAAGTAAAAAGTGACATGTATGTATGTATGTACTTTCCCAATAATATTTGAACATGGAACAAAGTCGTCCACGTGTCAGTGACATGACTGATCTGCTCCAGGAGGAGACATTGTTGCGGCCGATAAAACAACTGTTACCCAAACGTTCTTGAAACCTCCACTTTTTCAAGGTTTTGCGGATGGGTGGATAGGGCTAATTCTTCTTATTCCAACAACAGGATTATCAGTTTCTTGATTCAATCTTTTTCTCTTTCTGCGCTTTATCTATCTTTTTCACCCACTTTCTTGCTTTTCATTTCTTCATCTTTGGGTCTTTGCTTCATGATGATAAAATGATCCGTGTAGCAGAAATTTTATGTTATTAAGGGTGTAAAGAAGTTGTAGTCAAGTTTTTTGGGCTCAATATCGTTGCCCATCAAGCCAAAATTGTTTCTTTCTTTCCTTGTTATTTTGCCTTTTTGATTCAGAATCTGTACTGGGTTTTATGCTTTTCTGAGCTGTAGAGCAGATTCTGGGTTTCACTTTAGCTATTTGCTGGTTTGTGGTGGCATTTTTGTTCCACTAATCTATCTGGCTGTTGTGTGCGTGTGTTTTGCGCTACCTTGGTAATGGGTATTTGATTCTGGTTCTTTTCTAATTGTGGGTTTCAAGCTTCAACTTTAAAGATTGCTGCCTTTTTTCTTTGCTCCCTTCAGTTTCTAGGTTTGAGCTTCAACTGGGTTTTGGTATTCTTAGTCCTAATTCAGCTCAAAGACAGTTCCTTTACTGGACCCTTCATAGGTCTGGTTATTTTAGGTCACATGATCTATCTGGCTAGCAGATTTGAGGAAGATGAAGGGGTGGTTCTGTCTGGTTATTGGGTTTGTTTCAGTATTATCAATGGTTTGGTCAGTGAGTGGTATTGGGGCTAACTGGGGGACACAGGCAACCCACAATCTTCCGCCAGAGACTGTGGTGAGGCTGCTGAGGGATAATGGGATCCAAAAGGTTAAGCTTTTTGACGCTGACTATGCGACGTTGAGAGCTCTTGGCAAGTCTGGGATTGAGGTCATGGTGGGTATTCCAAATGATAAGCTTTACTCTCTTGCCAGCAGCATGAAGGCTGCTGAGACCTGGGTTTCCAAAAATGTATCCACTCACATTTCCAACAACAATGTCAACATCAGGTGAGCTTCATTAATTCCTTAACTTGGCCTTTCTGCTGCTAATGGTCTTAGTTTTGATCCCTTGAATTGGTTGAGATTAGTATTGGAATGAGTACTTGTCCATTTCCTGTATTTTAATTTTTGATGTCATATAGAGTATTTTTGTTGTTTTCATGGGGATTGGTTTAAGTTATAGCTTTGTTCCTCTGAAATGATTGAAGTGTATTATTCTATTCATTTGCTTAACTCTCTCATGTACTCGTATTAACTATCAAACAGAAACATGGATAAGAAAAATGCTTCACTATTGAGGATATTGGGCAATATTGTATAATTTGTATTAGTCTTTCTTCAAAAGAGTTGAAGTAAGGGTTGCTTAGATTTGTACTGGTCTTGTAGTTTGAGGGTTAGCATTGGTTTAACTTCTTGTATTACATGTTGAATTTGATTCAAATGTTTCTTACTTTTTATGGTTATCACTCTATCCGGAGGATACTTATCTTTGTGAAGCTTTAGAAAAACGAATAATTATGTTGTGTCAATTTGCCTTCTTGGAGGGCTAGCTCCCATAATTATAACAGCTGCTTTCCTATTTGGAGTTGCTTTTTCTGGTTCACTTGATGACGTAATTATTATTCACTCAGTCTACTGTCGTTCACTAAGGGACTTTGACTTGTTTATTTCTGGTTGATATTGTCTAATTCCATATTATGCTTATGCTGAACGAAAATCCCTCTAGATGACTTTTTCCGTTTTGTTCTGTGGATTGCTTATATGTTTACAGGTATGTTGCTGTTGGCAATGAACCTTTCTTGGAAACTTATAATGGCACCTTCCTCAACACCACCTTCCCCGCTCTCCAAAACATTCAGGCCGCTTTGACAAAAGCCGGTCTTAGCACCCAAGTGAAAGCCACCGTCCCGCTTAATGCTGATGTCTATGAGAGCGAAGTTGGTTCTGGCCCTTCCAGTGGTGATTTCCGAGCTGAAATCCGTGACCTCATGATCGCCATTGTCAAGTTCTTGGCTCAAAACAACGCCCCCTTCACCGTCAACATCTACCCCTTCATAAGTCTCTACAGCGATTCCAATTTCCCGGTCGAGTACGCCTTCTTCGATGGCAATGCCTCTCCCGTTAACGATGGCGGGACATCCTACTACAACATGTTCGACGCAAACTACGATACCCTGGCGTGGGCCCTAAAGAAGAATGGGTTCGAAAACCTGCCTATCATTGTGGGGGAAATCGGGTGGCCTACAGACGGAGACAAGAACGCTAACGTGCAATATGCCCAACGATTCAACCAAGGGTTCATGTCTCATACTTCGGGCGGGAAAGGGACCCCGATGAGACCGGGGCCTATCGACGCATATTTATTCAGTCTGATCGACGAGGACGCCAAGAGCATCCAACCAGGGAACTTTGAACGCCACTGGGGGATATTTACTTACGACGGGAACCCCAAGTACTCGCTGAACCTAGGGACTACGAATTCTGGAGCTCTAGTCGCAGCAACGGGCGTAGAGCACCTGGAGAGCAAATGGTGTGTGTTGAAGGGAAATGCCAAACTAGATGGTCCAGAAATAGCGCCCAGCGTAAGCTATGCTTGTAGTCTTGGAGATTGCACGAGCCTGGGCTATGGGACATCATGTGGCAGCTTGGATATTAAGCTGAACATATCTTATGCATATAACAGTTACTACCAAATCAACAATCAGGCTGAAGACGCGTGCGATTTTAAGGGCCTTGCAACGGTCACCAAAACAAACCCGTCATTTGGAACGTGCACGTTTGGGATCATGATCAAGCCTTACTACGCTGGTGCAGAACGGGTGCTCGGGGGGTTCCAGAGGCCATTGGGTTCGGTTGCAGGCCTCGTTTTCTTTGCGCTTCTGGTTATGTGAGCTCTATAGTCTCTACCTCGTCGGCAGGTCGATTTCTCCCCTAAACTGCCCTTGTTTGCTTCGAGAATAGCGTGTAACATAGGCCAAGGCGCCGGTCGGGGGATGGCTGAAGATTTTCAGTTGATGGGAGATGATGAAAACAGATATTCATGTTTGGCATATAGAAAGGAAGATCTTATTTGTGTTGGATAGTATTGTTTGGATTAATATGGTTTCAGTGCTGAGCTCTTTGGACATAACTTGCTGGTTCCATCTTGTCTTTGTTTAAGTCATCTCTGCCATAAGGCTGAGTGAGTTCTCATCATTGAATAGGCAGCATGTTTGCATCAAGTTTTACACACGGATAATAAGATCATAATTTCATAAAGCAACTTTAGCACAAGGAGAGACTCATCTTAATAGTGTCTAGATCTCACCATCGGGTATCCCTTTATTGTCAAAATCAAAGAAACGCGGTGCGGCTAAGGGTGGGCATTTCAGACCCGGGATCTGAACCGAAATGGAGAATCCAGGAACCGTGAGTAACAGGTTTGTTTATGATTCTTAAATTGGAAGGACCATTTAATTTCAGTTCGGTTCCGATTCTTTAATTTCAGAACTGTCAGTTAACTGGCAAGAAACGGAACCGATTCTTGATAAAAATATATCTTTTATCAGTATTTTATTCACAAATTTTATAATTCGATTGTGTTGTAATAACTAAGTTTATCGGTCGATTTTCGTTACAACTTTTAATAATTTCAAATTTGAAGTTTTTGTTTATAAATTGGAATGAAAATCTTTTAATTTGGATCATAAATCAACTAATGAACAAAAGTTAAGAATTAAAAGGTTCTAACAAGTAGAACTAAAGAACCTAATCGAGAAACCAAGTCTATAACCGAACCGAACCAGCCTCATGTATATAATGGTCCTGATCAGTCCAGTTTGGTCTGATTCCAAAACCGTGCCCACCCCTAGGTGTGACCAACCCCTTCCCAACCCTAAGGAGCTTGCCATACCAAAATCCATGAACCCCGTTGCTGCTCGGCCACTCTGGATGGGTAAAGCAATAGCAACCTCGAACTTTCATTGATTGCAATCGCAAATGCACCAATAGACATGAAATCTATTGAGGACTTTCTTTAGTCCATCGATGTATGTTAGATAATATAAAATAATAATAATAAATCCCGGAACATGGAAAGTCATAAATACTAATGAGTTAAGAAAGTTACAAATATGCGTAAACCTTAACAAATTGACCATTACATATTCGGGAATAGAGGCATGTGGACATTTCTTTTAAATGTATTGGGGTGTTAAAATCAAGGGATAATGGCAGTTGACTACACTCAACTATGTCACGTTTCAAAATAAATACCTCAATTTTCAAAATTTATTTCGAGTACTCCAAGTTTTAATAAGCGACACTTAGCTCAATGTCTGTTAAATCTAACTGAATTGGTATGTTAAAAAGTCTAAAATGCCCTCAATAGTTTTGGTATGTTAAACCAATCTGATTGATTAAATTGATATGATTATGAAATGACTATTTTACCCCTAATTGAATACCCAATTTAACTTATAAACTGAGGGTAAATTTGACT